>QLNU02014802.1:65175252-65190775 GCA_006491805.2 Dysdera silvatica
ATATTATATTTTATAAATTATAGTTTCCAGTCCAGTAGCCTTGATTTCACATTATTTTATATATTTAACGAAGGGGGAGAACTGCAATTTTATTTTCATTAGGCTGTAAAACAAAGATTCTTTTATGTAGACAATATAATCTCATTTGAGAAGATTAGGGTTATACGCATAATATTTTAAAACATTTTACTGATATATGATAATAATAATTTTTTAATACTTTAAATCAACAATATAATATTAAATCAACAATAAAATAAATATTTATTTTCTTTCGAACGTTTCATCAACTAATCACGCCATAACATCGGTGTTGGTATCACTACGCCAATAAACGTTGATGGATTGACATTGTTGTTTGATTTAATCTGCGTAGTGTTCGATTTATATAAAATAAATACATATGCTGCAACGTGCATTTCGATCAATTTAATACCAGTCTCTTTGCAATTTGGTTTAAATAGTAGTCTATGTACTACACCATTCTGCGAAATAACTGGCAACAATATATATACGTTCGTAAAGAGATTATATATTGTCCTTCGTAGCTCAGTGGGTAGAGCCTCCGCCCGGCAAGTGGAAGGTCGTGGGTTCAGGTCCCACCGAAGGCAGAAATATTTATTTTCTTTCGAACGTTTCACCATCTAATCACGCCATACCATCGGCGTTGGTATCACTACGCCAATAAACGTTGATTGATTGACATTGTTGTTTGATTTAATCTGCGTAGTGTTCGATTTATATAAAATAAAATAGCTATTCATAGACAAAGAAATATTCATAATACCGTTTTCGTTTAAATTATACAAAAAGTTCCACACAGGGTGGCAACGGATACAAAAGAACTGTATATTGTTAAAATACAAAATACCTATTATTAATTCTACGTAAGAGTTTTCAATTGAATACTGGTCGATATAAAATCACAATACAAAAGGCCAATTACACCGAGCTCAAGGAAAGTAAAAACTGAATGCAAGGTGAGTCATTGGGAATTAAAAATATGAAAAGTAGCATGTGACCAAGGCAAGGTAAATGTTAATTGCAGGGGAAGCAAAAATAGAGATCAAGTTGAGCAAACGCAAATCGAACTCTGAAGCCTCTTACGGATTCTTAATTTCCTAAGGCCTAGGAAATCAACCCCTGGACTACGGTGAGCAGTTTCCTGGCAAGCGTCCTTTTTTTCTAGAGTTTGAAGGAGCGTCGCTAGGATGAGAATCCAGGTTAACTGTGCACTAGTTTAACTGTGTACTAGGTTAACTGGGCACTAATTTAACTGTGCACTAGGTTAACTGTGCACTAGGTTTATTATGCACCCTTTACCACTCAATCATAGAACAGGATCATTATAACCATTGAATAAAGGTTTACGGTTAAGTAAAGGAAATTCTTCCAGAAGTCAACTGAAATCTTCAAAAGTGTTAAATTTGCTTTACTACTATAATTTAACTATATGTAACTATAAGTCTGGGTTTTCTTTCAAATCCTGAGGAAAAACCTTCCTTAATCTCTCACCGTCAAAGAACAATTTAAATATGATTTCCCTGAAACGCAGTTTAATAAACGTTCGGCTTAGGATGTCTGCAATCATCTGATTATTCAAATTTGGTGGAGGCATTTCTGTCACAGCTTGCGATGGTTCCAAATTCCTTATGCACATATTTACATGGAGTCCCCTGCAACTGATCAGGATTGAAATCTGCAATCGAATTCTCCTCCTCCATTCTACTCTTCACTTTCTTGAAGCAGGAGCTTTCTCGCAGAGTCGAATCACTGATATTTAGATTTATTTATTATCGATATTTTTAAATCGTTAGTTTCTGCAAAAGTGAATATATCGACATCACAGCATTTAAAAATATTTCATGTTTATTCTTTCCAATTTTACTTTTCCAAACTGAAAGCAATATCCCCGAAAAGCGAATGGGAAAATGGATTTTTATATTTAATTCATGAATTTGTATTCCATCTTTAAACTGAAGCAAAAAAACATATACTTTTTCTTTTCTGAAGAAACTTTTATTTCTACTTCTTTATATTCTTTACTACATGTGCATTATTACTACATGTGCACATGTGTATTTACTGTGTGTGCATTATATCTTCTGGTGATGAGTGTGATGCGCCAACATACACAAATATGCACACACCACATTCTGAAGCATACAGTACTTACAAAATGGATTTCAGTATACATTCTGTCAATTAGTAATTTGTTCCGTGAATACCGATGAAAATTAAGAATAAAAAGGCAGTAATTAAATCAGGAAGGAAACTAAGGAAGAACATTTATATAGCGAATAGGAGAATAGCCGGATTGATATTGGATATCCATCTGGGGTGGTCTCTCGTTTCCTTCATATAAATTTTCTTCTCTGATTTTCTACTTAATTTAATTTCCGCTTTCATATTCTCAATTTTAGTCTACCTCACATTATTGTAGTCTTGTTTCATTAACTTTCCTTCTGTTGTCTGAATAATATTAAATAATAAATGAAGTCCTTCTATTCCATTTAAAATGGTCATTTGCATCATAATTCATGTAAGATAATATGATTTATTGGATTAGGAAATCTAATCTGGTTTACGCTCCAACAATCTGAAAAGGCCAGCTCTAAAAATTTGGACGAAACGTAATAACTCGATGAAGCGGTGTCTAATGTTTGCTCCAGAGTATGAGACACAAATCTCTTATTAACATATAGAAAATTGGAAGCAATTGTCCAAAATTTTAAAGAGTCCCACATACTAAAGATTCGTAATTAAATTATTATCCAATTTTAATGATTCTTTAATTATGAATAAAGTTGTTGATCGAAATATGAGCGATACACTGCGCAAAAATAATATTTAAAACAAATTACACACAAACGTAGTTTAATTTGAGCAGGAGAAACATTTTACAATTGTTTCGGTGGAAAATCAAGCTTCCACCATCGTCAGAAAATTCTTCCAAACTGTTTGGACGAATTTCACAAATGATGATTTGTTTCCACCAATAATTATGCATCTCTCAAATAAACTGCGTTGTCAATATTTTTCAATGTTGAGTGCATTTTAAAACGCTGGAGTATTAGAAATGAATACAACTAATAAAAATTTAATGGAAAAAGACACTCTATAACAAAAAAATCGATGCACCAAGAAGGAGTTGTCCGATTGTAATGAAATTTCGTATGCAAAGACATTTTAACCGAACATGCAAGTAATTAAAATTTGGTGTCCGATGAATGAATAGCGGGAACTCCAGTGCATCGGAACTGCGCATTCAGCAGGTGTATATAAGGAGCGATTCTCAATATGTGGTCAAAATACATAAATTTTGACAGTGGATATATTACGTCGATTGTAATAATGCCTCGTCGAAAGATTCGAGCTCATTATGAGTATATAATATAGTTTGAAAAAGGTCTTGCTATATCGGATTGAAAGAGGCTGGTTGGACGAATCGAAGAATCGCTGGACATGTGGGTCGAAGCGATGCGGCGATTGGACGGTGCTGGCAAGAGTGGGTCAACAACGACAAATGTGAGCGTCGGGATGGCAGTGGTCGACCTAGGGCCACAACAGAACGGGAAGACAGAGCGATTGTCAGAGCAGATGTCACAGCACCGGATTCGTCATTATCAACTATCCAACGTGTGGCCCGCACACATGTGTCCAACATGACCCTCTGTAGACGACTGAGAGAGCGGAATTTACGCTCGCGCCGACCGTTACGCCGCTTACCTCTCACGCCTTTACACCGTCAAATTCGATTACAGTGGTGCCGGGCTCGATCAACTTGGAACTGCACTGACTGGGGACGTATAGTCTTTAGTGACGAGTCCCGTTTCCAACTGTGTCCTGACGACAACCGCAGACGTGTCTGGAGACGTCCAGGGCAGCGTGGGGATCCTGCCCTTACTATCGCACGCCACACATGCCCACAACAGGGCGTTATGGTCTGGGGTGCCATCTCCTTTGATAGCCGGACCCCTTTGGTGGTCATTTCTGGCACACTTACAGCACAGCGGTACGTAGACGACATTCTACGACCGGTTGTGTTACCGTTCCTTTTGCGACACCCTGGACTTACGTTTCAACAAGACAATGCCCGGCCGCACACGGCACGTGTTGCTATGAATTGTCTTCAAGCTTGCCCAACACTTCCTTGGCAAGCTAGGTCTCCTGATCTCTCTCCCATAGAGCACATTTGGGACGCTATGGGAAGGCGATTGCAACCATCCCGGAATGTTGACGATTTAGCCCGACAGTTGGAGACAATTTGGCAAGAAATTCCGCAGGACACCATCCGGGATCTTTATCAGTCTATGCCACGCCGGGTGACAGCTTGCATCCAGGCCAGAGGTGGACCAACGCCTTATTGACTTCCTCCCTTTGTAACGGTCAAACTCTGCAATAAATCATTCAATTGTTCTGAAATTTTAATCGTTTCTTTTTCTATGTATGTTCTTCACATCCACCAATTTTTATCGCAATCGGACAACTCCTTCTTGGTGCGTCGATTTTTTTTTGTTATAGAGTGTATGTTGCACATAGCATTTTATAACAATCTGCTTAACTGCACACACCCAATGTCACATCTGACTTTACAGCATTTTGTTCCCACATTCATGTTCGCTTATACAGTTTCGACTGTATCCTTATCTATTTAAGCGCTTGTATGTAAACATTCCTTTTGAACTTGATAAAATATTATCATATCTTCTCCTTAGCGAAATACGAGTACCTCATCATTATAAAATTTTAAAAGAGCAAATTGATGTAAATTCTATACTACTTCTTCTCAACATAGTAATCTGACATACATGTAACCGCATTACTGACAGATTTTCACAGTGCAAAGTTACAGAAATGAAATAGAATGTGGAACAAACACACTAGAAATGACATAATCAATTTTAGGGTCCTGTTTCTCTCTCCTCCTCCTCCCCTTCCACCTTGTTCTGAAGTGCAAGTTGACTTCATTCTGACCCCGATGTCCATAGTCTTCCGTACTTCACTGTTTTCTGTCTAAATCAGGGATAGTCGACCTGGTTCCAACCCCCACTAGTGGGCGGTAAGGGTTTTGTCGAATGCTGAAGCAGATGAATAAACCTCATGAAAATTGAAACGTATATCAAATATTTAGTTTCGCCGCATCAGCCTCAAAGATACCATTAATAATAATTAGTTAAAGGCATCTTTATTATTAGTTAATATACTTAGTAGTTTTCTTTCGAACGGGCACCATCTAATCCGCCATACCATCGGCGTTGGTATCACTACGTAATAAGCGTTGATTGATTCCGACATTGTTGTTTGATGTAAGCTGCGTAGTGTTGTTCATATAAAATGGATACATAGTTAAAGGTAATTTCAACAGATTTTATAGTTTTGTATTAAATTTTCTTTTTCTTCAATTTATGCAGCTTCCATGCTAGTAGGTTCTTTATCGATGGAAATGCAGAAATGCAGCACGAAATTAAATTTTATATGTCTTTTAAACATACGCAAAGTACAAATAAGAAGATAAATTTAACTATATATTTTTACTAAACCACCACTCAAAAATTATTATAACTTTTCAGTTGAGCTGAATTAAGTTACTACGGAATCGATCGGCAGTAGGAAAATTTTAATACAAACTAAGATACAAAAGTGGGTGGTAGGCACAAAATTGTTGACTACCCCTGTAATAAACACTGTACCAATAAGAAATCTAAAAACTCACCTAAGCGTCTTTTTCTGGCTTATCCTACTGCAATTACATAATGAAAGTGGGAAGGGTAAAAAGATAAAAATCTCTTAAGAAATTGTCGAAGGTCAAGGATGTTTGGGGAACCCTGGCCGAAAGATAGAAAAAATTCATCAAAATTGCTTTTAACGCAAACTTACAATATCCACGCAAAGAGGTTTTTAATAAAGTTTCCTTTAAACGATATTAAAAACGTCAGAGCAGAAAAGCAAAATGTTAGCGTTAGTAGAATATGCAGTTAAATGTTTAGAAACAAAAAAAGTAATAAAAATGCGACAACGTTAGTTTGATTAAACTTGATTAAAAGTGCAATTTATATCCTAAAATTCGTGACTACGAGAAAATTACCCACGCTAAAAATAAACAAAATCGATTTTAGCACTTTACTTCCTCTGTAAAGAAAGACAGTGGACAGATTCTGAAGTTTTATAACTGAAGATGTTTCACAATATTTTTTTTTTTAGATATAAATATTAACTTTCTTTATTATAAGTTGTATAAAATTTGAAACTAAGTGAAATATTTTGAAAGCGACAATGGTCTAAAATTATTCTATATATTTTCCATCTCAAATCTGACAAGAAACGGTAGTTAATACCTTTTAATAAAGAAATGGAATTGAATAGAAGAAATGTCAAAATTATGTAAAATTTATGGTTAATAATTTTGACATTCAAGCTCAATGTAGAGCTTCTTGGTATAGAAAAAATAGAAATCGCACCTGCCCTAGATTCGAACTAGGGACCCTCCTTTGAGAACGAAGTACATTAACTACTAGATCAACGAGGACTAGAAAATTGCATGCTAAAATATATTGCAGGGCTAATACATTTGCCAAATAATAGACAACATAAGTAAGTAAATGCACAAAAAGTAAATGCAATATCACTTTAAGGTCATCTGTGATTACCTCCGTCGTTTCTGACAGCTTGTTTAAATGGTTAAATGCCTTAGTAAGTGCCCTGCATTGGGCTGTCTTTAACCTTTTTACAGCCTACATACTCTCTTTTATGGTAATTGAAATTTCTCCTACCTTTTGCAGTGCTTCTTCACTGCTTGATACCAAAATAGCAAGTCCTTTCGCAGGCGCTAGATTTGAAGAATAGATGATTAAAAATGCCTAATTATTACTCAACCTTGTCTCCTGTATATGATACTTAGCGATTATCAGCGTTCAAGAGATGTTGACGGTGTAAAAAATCCAATGATAATCCCGTTAATTTAAGAAACATTACACATTTATTTACAATAAAATTGTACAAATTAAAGAAGAAACGTAAAAGAGGAAAACAATTCTTTACATTTCTCTATCCAATCTAACAACAACCAACCGTTATGGCTAACGAAACTCTCCTCTTTCTACAATTTTTCTTAATCTAGTTCGCGGCAGCTTATTTCGAGTTATCATTATATTACTATAGATGCCAGTTCTTTCAGTAATAAGGCCTTACAATCTTATATAAGGAGAAAGTGGGCGCTGTTTTGACCTCGTTGGCCTAGAGGTTAAGGCATTCCGGGCTTAACGGAGGGACCCTATTTCGACTCAAAGACGGGGATGATATGTCTTTTTTTCCTATACTAAAAAAGCTCTAGATTGAGCTTAAACGTGGATGTCAAATGCTTTTAACCATAATAAAATTCCCCACGAAAAAACTCACAAGAATTCGCAACGGAGACTTGTTTCCATTCCCGGATCGATTCAGACACTTGGCGTTAAGCGGCAAAAACTAGCAATGACGCCAACGTTTTTAACGGCGCCAAGGTTGCCGCTTGCCGCCCGCGTACACTTTCTGCCCTCTATTTGCGCCGTTAATGTTTGTTGAGAATGAAAATGGAGGGCTTCAAAGTGCAGTTTCAGGCAATCTTTTTATGGGTTCGTTAAATATAATATAATAAATATATAATCGTGCGCATTAAATTGGTGGGGTGTATAAATCCCTGGGCAAGGGGATATAATTATAATTTATATTTATAAACATATACTGATTCAGACAGCGCACATCGAATGTGAGTGAAACGGCATGAGTCGCGAAGCGACGAGCGTGGGGTCTGGGGGTCTCCCCCCAGTTCGGTCTCTGTGATTCAGGTAAGTACTGATTTATTTATAAAAGTACTAATTCCGCATATGCGCAGAAGGATTTCCCTTGCGCTCAGATGCGGCACATGCGTTCGCCCGCTACAGTCTAGTGAACTTTCTTTTATAAGCAGCCAGAATCAAACCGTTTTGCGCCGAGGCGCTTTTTTTTTTGCCACCAAGCCTTTCCGTCACCAAATATCTGAATCGATCCGGGAATGGAAACACGCGTCCCGGAGATAACCACATCTTACAACCTTATGAAAAAATTTATCGAAAAGTTTAATTTGTTAAATACTGTTTTGCTTTCGATTTCTTTTTTGGTTTTACGGCTCAAAGACTACAGTGGTCATGCTGCGCCGGGACCTACTGTTTTCCGAGGAATCCGAACCTCTTAAGGCCTAGGGAACCAAACCCCGGACTACAGGTTAAATACTGTACAAACTAAATTTGGAAATAGTACGTAACGTACGATCCAATATGCTAAGGCGGGATTAAAATAGAATACTTTGATGATATTTGAAAGAAAAATGCGGAAGGATACAGTCTGTATAACACACAATATTGATAGTAAAGTGTGGTTTCATCGTCGTGTATACTTATATTTTTTTTACCATAAATATGAACCCTATTGCAATATATCGAATATGATCTAGATAGTTAAATGGAAAATAAAATTTTATAAATAAAAATTTGATAAGGTTGGTGTTGCGGATATTGAACGTCCTTTTATACATTTTTTTTTTAAATTTTGTAGTAAAATGCGTTAGGAAAAGAAGATATATTTTATATAGATAAATTTTTCAATACGTAAAAGGTAAGTCAAATCTCCAAAAAATGATTTATGTATTTCTTGCAAACATTCGCTGCTACGTTCGATAACGGGGAACTCGGAATGTACTGACATATTTAAACTAGACTTGAATCTTAACCCGTTTGCTGCTACAATAATTCATTCATTTGAAAATTGCTTTAACATCGATCAATCTGATTATTTGCGCTAATCTGGTGTTAGAAATTGAATTCAGATTCACACATTCACTTTATACCGCAGGAGGAAGGATTTGATAGATATTTACAGGCTAACTGAAATTTCATAAATTTATCCGCATTATACAAATATGACGTAAGTTTCCGTTTATGTATAATATTTTCTAGCTTTTGTTTAATACTTATATATACAGGGTGTTTGGATACCACGTGTAAAGACTTTAAGGGGTTGTAGGGTATACCAAAATGAGTAACACCTGTTTTCATTTTTTTCGGAAAAGGTTTCTTTACCGAGTTAGTACCCAAATATCATTTGGAGGATGGAAACTGGAAATGCTGATGCTGGCGCCAATCTGTACTTGTGGGCTGTATGTTTTCGAATGCGTGTTGTAGCATACTGAACATGAAAGGAAATGTATTTTTTTTTATTCGTTTCTGTCGATTTCTCCATCAGGCTCGATGCATACATATATGGAGGCTGTTGTTTATCAACTGAATTGTGCTGGTGCTTAATCGTACATAAATTATGTTTGTTTTCTCGACTTTTTTCTTATTCGCTACTAGAAAATGAATAAAAAAAAGACATTTTCTTTAATATTCAGTATGGTAGAACACATATTCGGAAAAATACAGCCCACATGTACAGATTGGTAGTAGCATCAACATTTCCAATTTCCATCCATCAAATAATTTTTGGGTCCTAACTCGGTAAGGAAACCTCTTCCGAAAAAAACATGTGTTACTTATTTTGGCATACCCTACCACCCCTCAAAGTCTGTACACGTGGTAACCGAACACCCTGTATTATATATATATATATTAGGGTGGAGTGAAAATTTTTTTTTTAATTTTTATAAGCTTGACTATGGAAAGTGAGCCATATGTCCATAGTAAGCATCTAGCAAAATCATATTATTTTCTGTCAACTCCTCGATCGTCCTTCACCTTATTGAAATAATTGGCATTTTAACACTTTTTATAACTTTGTAGCCTGATTCGGTATGATTACAGAATGGCTTATTAAGTCGCGAAGCTAAGCGAGCTACTAATTAAAAAGGTTTTTTCCATCCTAAGCTTAACTACATAACACACTTTATCCCTAGGATATCCTTGGAAACATCATGTTATCCTCAGGATATCCCCAAAACATCCTGGGGACAACGTGTGTTGTGTGGAAAATATTAACCGGCTCGGATGTTTGAAAATAAGCTTGAAAACAAGCTTCGCTACTTTGTTATACAAATAAATGAGCTTTAGCTTATTAAATAATATTCTAATTCTTTATTTTCAGAGAGATGGCAGTTACAAGAGACAGAGTATCGTGCGTGATATTTGGCGCTCCACGAAACCTACCGACCAATACTCTGCCGACCTACACCGATTTCATGGAAAAATATATTCAACTGCGACAAGATTTGAGGACGAACAATGGAAAATACCCATCAGTTTTGGACAAATGTCACAAACTGAGATATGAAGTCCAACAGATCTGGGAAAGGGCTTCATTTCTAACAGTAACCCACGCACAAGCGAATGAAAAACTCAGATTGTTCCACGACAAATACAACACAATCCTAAAAGTCTACAAAGAGAAAAGGACAACGCTCGGCCACATACTGTTCGGCTGTCGCAACAATGTCTTCGAGGTGTTAATGTCCTCAAGTGACCTACCAGGTCTCCAGACCTTTCGCCTATCGAGAATGTTTATGACATATTGAATAGGGAACTTCAGCCGTCTCAGAATATCTCCGAACTCTTTCAGTGGTTGCTGCATTTGTGGCAGGATCTACCGCAGCGGAACATCGGCCTTTTAATTGATTCCATTCCCCATCGACTATCGGCTTTTACGGTTGCCAGGGGTGGTTTTACCACCTATTGAAAAGCACATTCTTTGTACTGCTACACGTCAATAAAACGGTGTTTTGTTTTGCTTTGATGTTTTGAACATTTGTTCGACTACTCGAACACTATACACAAGCAGAGTTCCGTAGTTCCGGACCAATTCTTTCTGGGTAGATATATTTCACTCAACAGAGTGTGTGTGAATATATATTATTTATCCCACTAAAATTCTGAAACATCTTTATCTATATTGCTCGGCTGTCATGTCATTACTTTAATTTTGTAAACTGTAAACTATAAATAAAATGCATGCTATTATTTAATTACTTAATTTGTAAATGAACGTCATTGATTTGTTTTATTAAAAACAATAATTCAGTTTCAAATATGTCCTTTTAAGCAGTTGAGAAAAAACAGTAATTATTACTTTTCCGTAATTAAAAATTCCAGAAAGTCAAATGAATATTAGAAGATTCAAAATCTCTTTAATGCACTTTCCTAACACAAATTCATTGATCACATCTTCCATTGTTTGTCAATTTTGGATGTAACCTATTAGCACTATTTCGCCTTTTCCCTTCAAACAAACATACTTCACATCGATTGCTGAAGAAGCGGTTTCCAGACTGCAAAATATATGGAAATTCTCTACTTGATAGTTCCTGACACAAGGGAGGAAATTATTTAGGAAGAAAGGAGTGAAGTTACCTACTTTTGCCGCTTTTTTTTTATTTTTCAACAGCTTGCTTTCAGTCGATGAACATGTGTCAAGATTATAAGGAAGAAGGCTTGTTGGGCGCTACATCTAATGAAGTTGTGCTCTTCAGTTTTGAAGACACCATCAGCAACAAAGTCGACAAAATGAAGTGCTGCAACCTGGGATCAATCAATTTTATAACGAGTCAAAACAGACCATTCTTTGGCAAGATAAAATATTCGATGAGAATAGTCTGCGGAAAACGGGTAGTGATGCTTTGAAGAACGGAGATTTAAAGTTCGTGCTGGGGCTAAATTTGTCAACTTATAAAATCGTCTGCTGAGCACTTTAAATACATTACACTTAGAGAACTTACTTAAGTACATACGCTTTAAAATAAATGTATATACACTTTAAAATAAATGCATATACACTTTAAGTAAGTGTATGTACTGAAGTAAATTATTTACTTAAAGGCTAAACAATGCTCATCGTAACCGAATACCAGGCAACATCAGATGATAAAGAATATGTCCATAGTGAAGCTTTATATCCGCTCACAGAGGGAAGATTGAATAAAGGCATGTAGCTCAGTGGAAAAGAGTACTTGACTGGCCATCAAGAGGTTGAGGGTTCGGTTCCCACCCAGCATCGAGAAACCATATGAGAACTAGTATTTAAAAACTAGTTCTTGAGAGTAAAAACTATGCTAAAAGTTCATTTGCAACAAAATAACGGTAATTAAATATTATATTGCTGTGACATATTGTTGTAAATAATTAATTCGAACTCAATCCAACGTAGCGTTTATCGTTCTTCTGAAAAAAATTGTGCTTGGCTTAAGGAAAAAGCAAAATTCCATGGCATGTATCTGAGATTGGTATTTACAGTATTTATAATAATTTTCACTGTATATTTTTAAATTTTTAGACATAAAGAATGGGCAAATCCACTTAAAGTTAATTGGCGGTTTGGAAATGCAATACTATGTTTATGTTGTAACCATAATCGTTTACATACGTAAATTTGTAGCTAATTTTATAAGCGGAAACATATAAAATGGAACTGAACTTTTATATTAGGGGGGGGGTGAGAAAAAACTTTATTTCATGTGATTTGGCAGTTCGTTATGGAACATAACCCTGAGAACTTGGAACAATAAGTAAAAGGGTTCTGAAATCCACATTCTTAGGTCAAACTATAGCTATTTGTCACACATATTACAACATTTGATACTACTGCCCTTCCCAGAAAAATTACAGTTACACTGAATATGATTGTTAATTGATAATTTGAAGTTAATAGTGCAACACATCAGGACAATAACCCTCAAATTGGTAGGCAAACATAAACCTGAGCCATGGCTTCCTTATTTCGGGAAATTTCTATACATCAGCAATTGCGAATATTTGTGTGTTGCACTGTTAGTGTTGCACGGCAAATAGCTAGACCTTTATATTTGCACATACATTTAAAGGTGAGCTATATATATATGTGTGTGTGTGTGTGTGTGTGTGTGTGTGTGTGTAACGGCCATGAGCTTTTTCGGCTAACTTTCCCTGGAGATTCTCCGTGTTTTGGCTATGTGACGTCACTTTGAATCTGTTATGTAGATAGTGCCACGCTATTTAACGGGCGTTGTAAGCTGTGTTACTGGCGGTTATGGAGTTTCGAGCAATAAGCGGCCAACGGAGTAAGCGTGTCCGTGGCAAACGTGGAGAGCTGTGGCGGCCAGTCGCTTTTCGTTGTCAAGGGCGCGAAGGAGTCCAGGTCATGATTTTTAGATATTGTTCACTTAAGTACGTAATGGAATTGACGCCTCGTAGATTTTTGTAATTAGTTTACGAGAGCATTTTTAACATATTCTGGCTGAGCTTGGAGTTCCGTGCCAAATCTCTGGTAACTGGAAGTTGAGACGAGAAAGCGTTAGATGCGGAGTGAGCCAATTAAGGATAAAATTGCCGAATTGTTACGTTCACGGAACTTCAACTTAAATAGCGAGCAGGTGCAACTGTCTTCAGCTTCATTAACTACAAAGCGGACTGAGTACCGAACTGACTTTGGTGACGTATTATTGGAACGATTCGTAATTTACTTTAACTTTTGTTACTGACTGATGTTCAATAGTGTGTTTAAATATAACCTTTATTTAGCTAACGTTAGAATTGAACTGTTTAGTGATTGTAAATTTCTTGCGGCGCAAGGATAGGAGCTAGTTAGGTAGTTTGTTAATATATTAACGTTAGTTGAAAGTGTAACCTTGATAGGCATAAAATAGTTAAGAAAGCACTGGAGTTGTTTCAGGGTTCGTTGCACATAATTTGAGGCGCAAGGGTAACTGTAGCTCTCTGTGCTAAGTTAGAAGTAATTGGAAGTGACTTCAGCTCCCTGTTTGAACATTTTGCCATGCAAAATTTGGCCTGGGTTGCTTAAGATTGTCTGCATTGAATGGTCAACTATTTCGGAAGCGGCACTGATCGAATTGACGTCCCTGTAGAAGTGTTAACGTGGACAGGCTCTGGATTACTAGATCCAAGTTACAACTTTACTCGTAATATTTGTTTGGTTTAAATTTTTTAGCTCATTACTATACCTATAAATTTTAGTAACGTATAGAATATTTTCTATTAAATAACGTGAGCTGCCCCGTTGGAGCAAGGAACATACATGAAGGCCAAGTTATGTTTTTATAAACTCGATGTGTAAGCCGGAACATATGATATGTATTCCCTAAGTGCTCAAAATAAACGTTCGTATGAAAATTGCTGTATCCATTTGTAGCGACTCAAACATCTCAGTCTCACGAAATGAATATACAACGAAACGTCCTAGCGTAGAAAGATAGGTCTAGGTCTCTTAGAACCGTTTAATGGTTTGAGTAAGAAGAGGCACACTTACTAACACACACACACACACACACACATATATATATATATCATCATCATCATCATATTCAACCATTATCTATCCCCTGCTGGATGAAGATCTCTCCAAATGCTTTCCACACAAGTCTACCCCGAGCAATTCGTTTCCACGTCAAACCAACCTGTTTTCTTATTTCATCCACCCATCTAGTTTGAGGACATTTTCTGAGTCTTCGGTGGTCTCTTGGAATTCAGTTGAGATTTTGCGTTGTCTATCGTTGATCAGTTCTTCTTGCAACATTCCCAGCCCATCGCCATTTCAGCCCATTTACTATAACAAAGATGTCTTTTACTCTAGTTTTCTCTCTCACCAAAGTGTTTCTTTTTCGATCTCTCCTAGTTATTCCAAGCATGCACCTCTCCATGCTCCTTTGCGTTGTCTGTAACTTTCGTATTGCTCCAACTGTTAGACTCCATGTCTCTGATCCATAAGAGAGGACTGGCAATACACACTGGTTGAAGACTTTTCTTTTTAGACATAAAGGCAATTTCCCCTTCAGGATAAAACTGTTTCTTCCAAATGCACTCCAGCCAAGTTTAATACGTCTGTTGAGTTCTTTCATAATGTTGCCATCCATTGAAATCAGCTGGCCAAGGTAAATATATGAATCAGCAATTTCTAGCTCAATGTTGTCAACTTGTATTTTTGTTTCCTCTACGAAATTATTGAACATGATCTTAGTTTTTTGTAGGTTCATCTTGAGTCCAACTTCTTTACTTCTAGTTGAAAGCTCCTGTACCATGTCTTGGAGTTCTAATGGGTTCGTTGAAAAAATAACGATGTCATCAGCAAACCGCAAATGATTTAAATATTCACCATTTATTTTTATTCCCTTGTCATTCCAATTTATCTGCTGAAAAATCATCTGTAAAGCTGAAGTAAAAAGTTTTGGAGAAATGGTATCTCCCTGCCTCACACCTTTACCAATTTTGATAGCTTCGGTATCTTTATGTAACCGAAATTTTGCACTTGCATTTTTATACACACGTTTCACCATGTCAATGTACACATCCTCGATGTCTGTTGATCTTAAAGAGTTGATGACTGCTGATGTTTTAATAGAGTCAAAGGCCTTCTCATAGTCAATAAATGCCACACACAATGGAAGTTCATATTCATGTGTTCTTTCAATTAATTCTCTTAATACTTGAATATGGTCCACTGTACTGAATCCACTTCGAAATCCAGCTTGTTCTCTTGGTTGAGCTGCATCTAATTTTTTCTGCAGGCGATGTGTTAGCACTTTTGTGAAGAT
>QLNU02014802.1:65190875-65206197 GCA_006491805.2 Dysdera silvatica
GCTTTCCCATGGAGTGAACCAAGTTCTTTAGTTCTGCAGCTGTTATAATATGAAACCAAGATTGAATTATTGCTTCTGTTAATTGTGTTTTATTGCTGGGTTGCTTCCGACTAACAAGCTTCTTTAGCCGGCTCCATAGATTTTCGATGGGGTTAAGGTCTGGGCTATTTCCAGGCCATTCCAGCAGTTGAATATGATGATCTTGAAACCATTTTTTGCACACACGAGCAACATGACATGGAGCTGAATCCTGTTGAAATATAAATGCTTCATTATCTTGGAAAAGATCACATGCAGAAGGCTGCAGCTTGGGCTCAAGTATTTCATTTATGTATCTTTGGGCATTTATATTCCCATTGATCACGCAAATTCTGCCCACACCTCTTGATGTTATACAACCCCAAATCATAACACTAACTGGGTGTTTCACGGTAGGTGTAATGCACTCAGGATGGAAATCTTCTCCAATTCTTCTCCATACGTATTTTACGCCATCACTACCAAACAGTGAGATTTTGGTCTCATCACTCCAAATTACACTGTCCCATTGTTCCGTTGTCCAGTTAACATGGGTTTTAGCCCAGTTTAATCTTTTCAACCTCTGTTTGACAGACAAAAATGGCTTTTTTCGTGGAATTCTTGCATTTAGACCACATTCATGCAGTCTGCGCCGAACAGTCCTTGCACTTAACTTCACATTGCATTGCGCCATTTCACCTTGTATACACAGAGATGATTTTTTCCTGTCACCTAGGCACTGTCTTTTAATTCTTCTATCATCACTTGCTGTTGTGCACCTTTTTCTGCCTTTACCAGTCTGGTTTTGTAATGACTGAGTCTCCTTATACTTCTTCAAAAATTTAGAAATGCCACCTTTAGTTAAGTTTCCCCCAATATTTCTTCTAATTTCTTCATAACTGTAGCCTTGTTCACTTAATATTACTATTTTACATCGCTTCCTAGGTGACCAGTCAACTCTTTGCGCCATTTCTTTAATTTTATTACGTTTTACAAGCACACTAAATCAAAGAGCACAAAAAAAAAACAACCAACTTGATAGCAATTACAGAACACACTGATAAATGTCCTGTAACCTGTTGGCTCATTGCCAAAACAAGAGAAAACATGATTGGCTCATTGCCAAAACAAGATGACACCTGATTGGCTCTGTAAACACTCATGCTCATTGGCCACATTCAAATGAAGGAAAGCTACTTCATATAAATGTAAGCAAGCTGTGCTTCTTTTTTCTGGTTATTTGGCTATAACTTTTGATAGAATACAGATAATTGAACAAATGTTATTGCATTACAATCTTTATTAAATTACCTTTCTAATGATATATAATTTTATAGTATTGGTACAAAAAAAAGTGGTGTTATTAGCCATCAAACCTCTAAAATAAACTTTTTTCAAAAGGTTTCCAATAATTCTTGTCCACTACCGTATAATAACGTTAATAAAACAATAATACTTACAAAATATGCTAAGTAATTTCCATACTCGGATTGTATTGCAGTTAGAGTATGGCGAGGAAGACCTACGCCGTGTACGCAGTCAAGAAAGTGCGTAAAAGGGGCCGAAAAAACTCAAAGGGAAAAATTTATTTGTGGCTAGGTTTGCCATCCGGACGATTCCACCAGGGGTGCAAGATCATCTCTAGCTACTACCCTGTACTAAATTCGTGTTCTGGAAATAAAATGTTTACTTAATCTTAGTAATAAAATCTTAGTTAATTAACTTATACAAAGATATGGGACTAATTGTGACATGTTTATAGAAAGTTAATGCAAAGTATTAAAATATAGAATAATAATATTGCTTAAATATATATTAAAAGGCAATAACGAAACAATACAGAGTTTCACCAGGAGATTCCATAACAGACAGTTATTTCGACACTGGCGTAAGGTTTAAAAACACGACGTTTCGGGAGCCAACTGCTCCCTTTGTCAAGTGAAGGCAGAATGAAGAGTTCGTGAAAGTCCTAAGCTTATATACCCGCATGTTGGGAATCCTCATCTGACGTCATCTCCGGCTGCCGAATATCCAGCGCCCGACGATGTCAGATGAACACCCCCAACTCGAGGTTTTGCAAAAATCCTGTAAGGTTCTGGTAGAGGTTTTGTGATGTTTATTTCACGTCTACAGAGGAAGGAGCATATGCGTGCGGTAGCTAGGGGAGACGATTCAAGCCAGTTGGCTGAACATGTCTTCAGGGAAGGTCACGAACCAGATTGGCATTCGATGAAAGTATTATATCAGAATGTGACGAATCTGGGGAGTAGACTTTTTCTGGAACCATGGGAAACCTACGGTTTGAAGAGTCGTGCAATAAACATCGCAAAACCTCTACCAGAACCTTACAGGATTAAATTAATTTTTTTGTTATTAAATTTTTTATTATTAAATTTTTGCAAAACCTCGAGTTGGGGGTGTTCATCTGGCGTCGTCGGTTGGGGTTTCCGCAGCCGGAGTTACCCTGCACCATATGACGTCAGTTGGGGATTTCAGACATGAAGCTATATAAGCTTAGGACTTTCACTAACTCTTCATTCTGCCTTCACATGGCAAACTGAGCAGTTGGCTCCCGAAACGTCGTGTTTTTAAACCTTACGCCAGTGTCGAAATAACTGTTTGTTATAAACGACAATTAGATGTTTATAAAAAGTCATGAAAAGTATTAGAAAGAAATAAGATTGCTATATGAATATAAATCATTGATAACAGAATACATAAAAAATAACTTTCAGTAACATACTTATTTCTAATCACGAAAGCAAATCACAAAGAGAGAAAATTGTTTTTTGTTTTTACAAATATCTCTGGAGTTTTATTCCTGTTGTCAGTTTTAACCTCATATATAAAATGGAAATATCCGAAAATCGGAAGACAGCTAAATGGTTACTATACAAAAACTATTGAGAAAAGGGAAGTCCAATGCAATATAACTTATATAGAAATATTTATTCTTTTAAGATCTGATTATAGAAGAAAATCACCTAACTTTACGATCTTGAATATCAAAAATTTTTTATAACGTTGGCATATACACCTTTTTCACAGAAAACTTAAATATACGGCCAGTTCTTTAATAAATTTTTCGTAAAGCGATATTAAAAACGTCACAGAAGAAAACCAAAAATTTGCGTTAGTGAAATAACTTATACCGTAAAAAAGTTTAGAATGTTACGTAAAAAGAAAGGATAGAAAATTTTGACAACGTCAGTTAGATTAAAGTTGATTAAAAAAAGCACAATTTATTCCTTAAAATCCTGGCTACACAAAAGAAATACTGGTTTATAAACTAAATTGATTTTAGCGCCTTAACTTTCATTATAAAGGAAGACAATAAAGGAAATTGGTAAAATGCTAAACTTGTTAAAATCCAAGTCAAAAATGAGAACCTCAATAAAAGATAACAGAATAAATAATAAAATATGTATCGCGAAAGATGAATTAGTTAGATATCGAAAGTCAATGAATTAAAAAAAAAATACAAAAGCTTAGCTTTGGATATTGAATTTGTTTCTTACAACAAATTTACTATTTTTACGTTAAGCAATGTTAAGGTTATTTTATCCAAGATAAAATGTTCATCACATGTGGTACAAATTTATTAAGCGAGATTTAATATATTTAGTGCGAAGATTCATTGTTATATTTTATAGTGGGGTAAACCAAATATATTCGTATGTCAAAATTAAGCTAGGGATCGAGTGAAATCTCCTCTCTCTATGAAATTAATTTATTTGAAAATCCCCTTGTGACTAAATAAATAGTATTTATTTCAAGATATGTTGCAGACATAGGAATTCAAGTCTACCCTTTCTATTATAGTAGAGGTAGATTTCGTTTTTCATCTTTCTAATCTTTTATTTTCCACAATTAGAAATTCGCGATAGTTTTAATTGCACAGTTGTGTTTGTTTATAAAATTATACTTTGTTCGACTTATACGTAGACTTGGTACTATAGATTATATAAAGAATCACGTAGTAACATCAACGATATAAAATGAAGGTTTTGGACATTGGGTTGAATGTATCCACGCATTTTGAAAAGATTTTGCTCTCCCGCGTACGCAAAAATTTCATAAGGAGAGTTATAAAAGTACAATTTCATATACTCCCAGGTATACGACCCCGCAGTCGTTCTCTGTCAAGAATACTGGCACTCAACCGAGCGTCGCAGCAATGTGTTATCGCAACGAGTCCTCTAGCTCGAGACTTTGGCTGTGGTGACCGAAGTTCGGATTCTTCGTTAAACTGTAGGTCCAGTTTGCCAACACATCTGACCAACGTGGTGAATTTAAGGCCGCTTCCTCTGCATTTCGTTCACAGTAGTACGTGTGATAACAGAGAGACATCCATCCTGCCGTGGATTGAAAATGATTGAAAACGATGATTATCTGGTATATAAAGAATTGTGTCGAATTGGAGAGTTATGATCTCCCCCATCAACTCTTCCTGCCTGCTCTAATAATCCCCGTAACAATCTGATTTCAGCAATCTCCAACTGCCATTTTGTTGCCATTCATGCTATAGACCTTTCAGTATGAATGACAGATAGTAGCGTCACCTTATCAATTTAAAATATTGAAAGTTGGGAAATGAAGAGGAAAAGATAAGTGGGAGGTCTTTATTACCTTGCTTTTGATATTTTGAACAAGTAGGGGGCGCTGCTACTCTCGCCCTCCTCCCCCATGGGCGTAGCCAGCTTTCCATCTCGTTGAACAAACCACTGGTAACCCGAAATATATTATCAAAAATACTAAAATATACCCAAATGTACTTCAACTTTTATTTCTAGGGGGCAAGCGCCTTGCCTACTCCCTTGGCTACACTAATGGCTCCCTCCCACCCCTCTATAATTATAGCTCGTTAGTACCCTTTCCTTGTAGTAAAAAAAATAAAAAGGCTGCTCTTGGTTTTAGGGCCATATGCTGTGATTTGTTTTGGCTTAGGTAGTTTTACGACCCACAAATATATACACGTTGCAACTATCTGAGAAGGGACCGATGGCTAAACGCCATCTCCAAAAAACAAAATGATATTCATTATTGGTTATTAGATTTTTTTTAATTAATTAGGAATTGCATAATCTAATTAAGACTTTTTTTAGTTACTTAAGATTTTCATTAGCTAATTGGGATATAGGAAATTTTCATTCCTGAATTGGAATTTTTATTAGTACACAGTTAATTTGAATTTTTATTAAATAATTAGACTTCTGTTAGGTATATATAATTTTATTAGATAATTAAAATTTTATTAATTGGATTTTTATTAGATAATTATTCAGATAATTATGGGAATATCTGTAAAAGCATTTTAAAAAATGTATAAAATTTCTGTTACGTGAAAATTAATTGCGTAGTATAGAAATCTTGAATTTTGTATTTATATATGAACTGACCCCGTTAACGACCAACGTTGTGTCAACGCAACATTTTGCCATGCCACCCCCCCCCCACACGTACCCTAGATTTTTTTTTTCAATGAAACCTTATTGCTATTGTCATAAATAAAAAACATATGGATTTTTATGCAATTTCACCTTAAATTTGTATACTTGTCCGTTAATGGGTTAACCCCATTATTTTAGTCAATTATCGTCTTCCGCTAGAGAGTAGAGAATAAAGTTTAATTATTACTCTTCCTTACTTTGTAGTATAACAAATGAAAAATATTAGAAAGTTTAAAACCTTTTCAGCACACTGTGTCTTTGATGATAAATATATATGAGCACTTCCATTAAAACGAGTTCGGATGTAGCGTTTCGATACGTTTCACAGGAAACTCCTTTGCAAGGAAAATCGTTTTACGTCTGCTGCTGAGAAGTAATTTCAAAACTGCAAATCAAAAGCTTGACAGTTTCTGAGACAAAAGAAAAAGAGACTGAGTTAAGGCGAAGGAAGGGCTCCTCCGTAACTTTACTTCTCTTCTTTAGTTTTTCCACAACCAGATCCTACCTGACGAAAAATATGTCAAGTTTGCAAGGAAGAACGTTCATCTGACGATACGTCTAACGAATTTGTGCTGCTCTGTTTGAAGCCGTCATCTGCAAAAAAATTCGACAAAACGAAGTGTGGTTTACTTGGAGTAAATCACTTTTATGGAGAATCAAAAAGGATCATGTTCTGGAAGCTGTAGACTTCGAAAGAAACAATCTGTGCAAAATGGGTTTTGGTGTTCCTCTGAGAAGTTGGGAGAAAAAAGCCTAGGTTCCTTTGTTTTAGGTGTTTTATTTTAATTTCAATTGGAAAATCAGACGATGCAAAAAAAAAAAATGCTGTGTTTTGCCATAATTAAATATGTGTCATACAATTTAAAAAGATATGGGGAATATATTTAGTAATGCAGTAGATTTTATATTAAAATACATGGATTCGTATGAAAGAACTTTTCTTTATGAAAAGTTACAAGAATTTCTCCTTTTTATAAGATTTTACATGCATTGATACCAAGCGTTGTCTTAAAATACGAGGTAAACGTGTGCTCAGAAACTTGCTGTTTGATTCAAATGTTTGGTTAAAATGAAAACAGAAAATTTAGCCAGTGAATTTTCAAATACATTGAAATTTTCGAAGGAGCAATTGTACGATTGTATATTTTAGGAATATGAGCGCTTAGTAAATCTCAGTCAATGGTTAAATTTACTCTTTAAATTTAAGGTTGAAAAGTTCCCTCGAATTATTAGCTTTCGTTGCTACAACACATGTAATGTTGAAATGTATTTTAAGCCACAGCGTAGTAAAATAAAATTCTGTTAGTTCGTACGTGTATTAGCGAAAAAATCGGATTATCAGAATTATATATTTCAATGAGCTTTTATACGCTGGCTCTTATCAAACCATGGTTTATCCCTTGTCCTCAGGTTGTACAAACACAAAGCCGCATTTATCATTTAACGTATACAATAGAATGGTAAACAGTGACGAATTCATGCGTGAAATATGTAAGGAATATATAACGACGTTAATAACATATCCACAATGATTTAATAATAATCAACGCGCTTTGGGAAAACAACTAATTTTTTTTTTTTTTACTTAGAACTTTTTAGTTCCATGTATTCCCAGAAGGGCGACCGATTTATTCGCCCGAAACGGTTTGATTGTTGATCATAAATACGTTATTAACGTTGTTATAAATATTCCTAGCATAGACAATAAAATTCTAATTACTTTAAACGAAAGAGGGGGGGGATACGAATAAGCGAATTTTGAGATAATTCGGAAATTAAGTTTTCATTTTAGGGAACAAAGAAATGCTATTTATGTAAAAACACGGTTAATTGTACATTAATCAAGTCCCATATTGATATTGTAGAATGTCCCAACGTTTTTATACACAGCCATTCCTGGCTATTCGTGGGTTCGTTATTGCGGTTTCGGTTTCTCAGATTTTATTTTTTAGTTCCCAAAAATCAAATTTTCAGTGTAATTGGAAATGTTTAGTTCAAAACAATAATGTACACATACTATAATGTACACATACTGTAATGTGAGCAGTTCGGACATTGTTATTACGAACTTCTGCATGAACTTTTTTAGTTCGTACAATTATAAATGAGATACAAAAATAACAGTAAGTGAAGCGTACTTATTTTTTCTAAATTTTTTCGTAAATATATTGTAGTAATGTACAGCATTCAATATGCAATATAACTGTCATGAAGATAACTCACATATAGGTTTGGTTTTGCCATTCGCGGTATTGTTATTCGCGGATAGTTCGTGGAACGTAACGCCCCTCGAGTAGCGTTGGGAATGCAGTGTCGTCCTTCTGCCGCCACTCTTCCTATTTAGGTCATGCAAGATCTGCTGCTGCTATTGCTGCCCGTGAATAGCAAGAGGCGATTGTATACACCAGTTCAGATAAAAAAAAATTGGAAATAGTGCGATATCCAGGCGTATACATATATCTATACACATTCGGTATCTACCATATGCATTGTTTTATTCTTCAAGTTGCGGATACAATAAAAATCAAATATTAGCGATTTTGTCGGAAACTCGAATGAGGGTCTACTGAAAAAAATGAGTAAAACAGACTAGTTCGGGTAAGCCAGATTTTGGTTAAACGAAGGCATAATAATAAGATTTCTACTCTATATATAAAGAAGCCATACGTGTCACCATTGTTATACTTGGGATCATTAGCAAATCGGAAATGGACTAGTATATATTACCATTTTCGCCAATTACAGCATGTTACTTATTGCTTTTTTTGTTTGTCAGTTTTAAGGCAAAAGGACAGCAAGGGCCATGCTGAACCGACCTACATTTTTCCTAGAAATCCGAACCCCTTATGGCATAGGGATTTAACCTCCGGAATACAGTGGGTAGCTAGTCGTAAACTTTCTTTTCCTGTACCATTGGGAATGCAAATTGGGATAACGGTGCGCTAGGCGAATGCCTTACCACTGCACCACAGCATGCAGGGAAGGACACAAACTTTCATTTTGAAGAGTCAAGGATAAGATTTCACATGGTCCTGGAATAACACCATTCATTTATCATGAAAGTTGGAATTTTTTACAGTAAAAAAATATATTTTGGAGGTCATGACCCCTGTGACCTCCGCCCTTCACAACATGGTCATTATTTACTGTATAAATAAATATTAAATATGGTAATGAAATATTACTGATGGTAGTTATTATATCATGGTTTACAAACTAAGTGGAAATAAATTTCTGAGTAAAGAAAAATCTTCCAGGGTTAAACTCCCATTTCTATAGAAGAAGTAAATTTGTTTTCCAAAAATTGCTACACGTGCGCTATGCGAATGTAATTACAACTCTGATTTTATTCAAATTTCCGGAGAGAAAATTTACCTTAACTACATAGAGAGAAAGAAAAATTGAAATGTGATTTCTCTACGAAAAGTAATTTAATAAATGTGAAGCTTAGGAGGTGTCTGCTTTCTTCCAATTATTCAGATTTGACTGAGGATGTCACATCTGGAGTTTGTACCAAATTCCTTATGCACACATTTACATAGAGTCCATGCAACTGATCTGGATCGAAATTTGTAATTGAATTCTACTCCAAAACTCATTTATTTACAGTAGGAATTTTTATGTAGAGTTAGGTTACAAACATGTAGAATTATTTATTGCCATTGTTCCAATGGCTATTTTCTGCAAAAGTGAACATGTCGATATCACAATATTTAAAAAAAGGTTTATGTTTAAAAACTTCCATTTTATTCACAAAAAACTCGCCCCGGAGGCTTTGTGTGTTGACCATTATTTGGCAATTGTGTTATCCCTGCGGAGGGTAATAATACCTTAACATCTTTACATACGGAGAAAGAGAGCGTTGTTTCCTGTCCTCGTTCGTCTAGCGGTCAAGGCAATTCGGGCTCAACAGAGGGCCGTGAGTATGGCGCAGTGTTGTAGGGCGTTCGCCTAGTGCACCGTGAACCTGGATTTGACTCCAACGGTGCAAAGAACGCTTACTCAGAGATCTCATGAAGATCGCACTGCTCACTGTAGTCCGGGGTTTGGTTCCCTAGGCCTTAAGAGGTTCGGATTCCTCGGAAAACTGTAGGTCCAGAGGTTCGTATTCCTCGGAAAATTGTAGGTCCAGAAGTTTGGATTCCTCGGAAAACAGTAGGTCGCTGCACAGCATGACCATTGTAGTCCTTGAGCCGTAAAACCACAAACAAACAAACATCAACGGAGGGCCCCCTGGTTCGAATCCAGGAGGGAGACGGCGTCTCTCTTTCTCCTAAAAAAAACTCCTCTATTTTGAGCTTATGTGAACGTGGATATTGAAAATTATTTATTTTCCATTTTACCTTTCGACAATGACGTGGACGGTTCAGAAAAGCTTATAAAATATATTTTAATATACTTTAGATTGTAAAATGGTATTTATGTCTTCAACTTTATCGAATAATTTGTACTAAAAATTTCTTTCCAAGAATCTCTTATTTTGTTCATTTTCCTATGATATATTTATCCATATTTAGCAATATATAGTAAAAATATTCTTAAAGGACGTCTCTTAGATACGGTTAAATAAAAATTCACGGCAAAGGATTTTTTTTCAATTTTCCTTCTCTTTTGTAGTCACCTCTCTTTTACGGACAATTTTTTCTGCTCACTGTGTATTGGCTAATGAGGAATTTCCGCATATCCATATTTGTTATTCTACTGCTGCTACTTGCAATGTCATTAAAAAGGCTAAGAAAACTACTTTATGAAGTCAATGCTATAAAATGCATGACAGTATCACCAA
This sequence comes from Dysdera silvatica, assembly GCA_006491805.2. Taxonomy (NCBI): domain Eukaryota; kingdom Metazoa; phylum Arthropoda; class Arachnida; order Araneae; family Dysderidae; genus Dysdera; species Dysdera silvatica. Next base: position 65,201,130 of record QLNU02014802.1, read on the forward strand.
TCACACCGTTTAAAAGTTTATACTTATCGAATCTAGCGTCACTCCAGCGAAATCCTGGATCTTTTTAAATGCAACAAGAATCGATTATTCTGTTGAACTATTTTCTCAGTTCCAAAGGCCTGTGTAGTGGCTCCGGTAAGAAGACAGAGATTGAAGAAAAATAGCTAATCATGTAATATTATTACGAAATATATTCTTAAATTAAATTTCATCAGCATGGTAAATTTAGTTTTCGGACTATTTCGTATCTCTCCAACAATTTAGCTGCCAATTGTTATTTTTAATTTCGATTGACTTATAAAAATGTTAATACTATAACACGGAGTAAGATATTTATTTTAAATATTTCTAACAAAGTTTTAAAAAATATAATTTTTAACTTCCTTTAGGTGCCATTAAACCTTTGGTATGTCTTAAACTGAATGCTATTACTTTAAGTTATTAACTTATGTCCTTGCAGCATAAAAATTGAACCGTTTAAAATTATCAACGGTAAGAAAGTAGACAAAATAAGGTGTTGCAATTGAAAGAAAATCACTTTTATGGTAATTGAAAGAAGGCCGCTATGTGGAAGACATGACTTTTTCTTTAATTCTTATCTCCCTTATGTGCCAGTCAGTACGGTTTTGTGTATTTTACTATTAGTCTTCGATAAAATGTGGGTGGATATTGATAGTGTACAATTTTCGTACATCGAAATTTATATACATATATATACATACATATATATATCGAATTTTTGTGAATCCTCAAAGTTATTACATAAAAAAATTGTTTCTATAACTAATGAAAAAATTCTATATATCATGTTTTTTAAAGAAAAATATAACTTTTTGCCCCTTAAACTTTCATAGACAGTGGCTGGATTTTGAGAATGTAGAACTTTCGCACATCGAAAATCTCTATATATCAAATTTATGAATCCTCGTGGTAATTACACAGGGAAGTTGTTTTTACATATCGAAACAAATTCTACATATCGCATTATTTTAAAGAAAAATAGGGCTTATGTATCTTAAACGTTCTAAAATGTCTTATGTTTCCAATTAACAGAAGATGTGCTTAATAACGCATTCCACAGACTTAATACACATGAATGGCAGTTGACGAATTATCCTCGAAACTTTTATGGAGCAACACATTGGAATATTTATTACATAAACATAAATGGGCATAAATGTTACTTAAATAAAATTTATTTCACAAAGCCTGTTCACATAATTTTTTTCTTGTAAATAATTTTTTTAATTATGAATATGTGAAATAATTTATATTTTTGATTCCTGCTCATTTATTTACAAGGAAACGTGCATTAATTAGAAAATGTGTCTTTTTCATATATATATATATATATATATATATATATATATATATATATATTGATTAACACATAAAAGTGAAAGGTCGAATGTATCAAAATGAACGTCGATATATGGAGGAGTTCCATTTAATCACGCAATTTATATATTTTCTTCCACTTAAATTACTTCTTTGTAGATATTTAGTTGGAATTTTGATATCCCCACTGCCTTCCAAATTTGTATATTCCACATCTGTACGTCCCTTCTTTATTTAATCCTATTTATGATATTTACATCCTTATTCCGAGTAGCATAGCCCTTTCCAGAACATACAGTCATTACATCTATTTACTCAGTCAGCTTCCCGTTGTATTTATAATTATTAAAATAATATTTGTCACGTTATTTCATGTCTCCGTATAAATAATATTCTGATTTGAATATTTACATATTTATAAAGTTATAATTTAATTACCTGGAAAATTAAAGTTTGCGCTTTTATAAAATTGCCGATCATGAATATGAATATGAGACACTCGAATACTTCACTTGGAATAATGATTACATATCATGTAAGAAAAATGAAATAATGAATGACTTCCTATCTTATGAATTTTAAAATGACCTATATTTAAATTTCTCCATAGTACTTTTAAAACTGAAGAATTGTCTTTTTCCATGTTCATGCATAAATTAATATTTTATTCTGAGAATTTTAACAAATGATTCTACTTATTCATAATGAGTTCTTTATATTCCATATACTGAAATTCCCTCTGAGAATAGTTTGCTCCAAAACAACAATGAGAGAAACAAAACACATCATTATCGACATAAAGTAAACGAAGATAAGGATGCCGAATTAAATAGGATCATTATAGTCCTCCAAAACATCGCGTTTAAAATGTTTTTTTCCTTAGAACAGAAAGGAAATTGAAATTTAAGCGGCCGACGTGAACTTTGGGATATTGATGATGATCTCATAGAAACAGGCAATCACATGGTTTATTTATATGACTCTTCTTGAAACCAATACCTTCGTTTTTATCTCTTTTAAACTGAGGTATTTATAATAAGATGTCTTGTAAAGGAGCTTTTGTACTTTTTTTTAAATCATTGGAAATATTTGTATTGGTGAATTATGCAAATTAATTTTATTTTGCGTCTAAAAATTGTGACTGGATAAGAAATGTAGAAAATTACTCAATACATTTATTTTCTTTTTCTTGCTCTTATTTTGACACTTTTTCGTCCGCGATCATTTTTTGTAAGTTAACAGACACTAAAGGTACTTTAATCAAAAATATTTTGTGCCAGAAGAATGAATTCTAACATTTTACTATGGTTCATTTTTCCCTGCTAGTGAATGTAAGTTTTAAACGTTAAAATTATGTAGTGTTACATTAATATGCTAGTTTAAGTATAAACCTGCAAGAACTAAGTGTTTTCGAGATGCATTTTTGTGTTCTGGTAATAAGATATCGATTTATATAAATTTATTACGCAGAATTATTGTAAAATATGGGAGACATTTGTATAAAGGGGTATGTAAGGTAACAGTGGATAAAAATATTACACGCACATATGCATATACATAATTCATTGACATGACAAATGTTCTGACAAAGTAAACGCATATTAAATTACTTTCCCTTATTGCATATTATTCAGAGGCAATATTCCCACTATGTAAGAATATCGTTATGAATTTTAATTTTGTGCAGAACGAAAATCCCCAAAAATTCCAAAATTTAAGGCATAAGGAATTTATAAACACCAACTCATTTCTGAAGCTGAAGAGATGCCCATTCCTTTTAACTATTAATTGAAAAAATAAAGGACTTAACGCTACGGCGTTAAACAAGAGAAAAATCTTTTAAATAAACTTATGACAAATACGTATTCATAAACAGTTAAATATTTGCCAAATAAATGCATATATTCTGATTATGAAGTATTTAAGTTTATATATAAATATAAATTGTCTATTTATATAAAATATATTACCCATATAATAACAATAAAACTTACATTTTAATCTTCCTATTCTACACCCATTTTGATGTTCCATTGTTAGCCATCTGCAATATTCTTTTAATTTTATTCGTATCTTTTAAAAAATCTTATTTTGTGCTAGTGTTGTAGACTTTAATGAAATGATTTGTTTGTTTGTATTGTGGTTTTACGGCTAAAGAATTAGAGTGGCACATGCTGAGCCGATATCTACTGTTTTCCGAGGAATCTGAACTTCTTGGACCTACAGTTTTCCGAGGAATCCAAACCTCTTGGACCTACAGTTTTCCGAGGACTATACAAACCTCTAAAGGCCTAGGAAACCAAACCCTGAACTACAATGAGCCGTGCGATCTTTATGAGATATCTCAGTAAATATTCGTTGCACCGTTGGGGGTCGAACCCAGATTAACGGCGCACTAGGCGAACGCGTTACAACACTGCGCCGCCGGGCCAATAATTGAATTGAGTTGAATTTATTCATTTATAAAAACAAAATTTACGACTCAAAAAATATAATAAGAAATATAAAACGTCATTTAAAGAAAATACAAAGGCATATAAAGATGCGGCATTGTTTTAACTAGTAGCATACAATATGTTGACAGATTGAAATATTTTAATAACAGAGAATATAATAGAATATGCATTTTTATTATAACAGCTTAATAAATAATCAATATCATAATTCAATCAATCAATTGAAAATCATTCATCTATTTACGAGTAATTTAACAGCTTAGTAATTTACAAAAACGTAGGTTTCCAAATCACGGGCCGAAGAAAAAAAAACACATTTTTTTTTCTTCTTTATTTTCATATAATTACAGGTTATAACCTTATTCAATGAAAAAAAAACAAAACTAAGGTAGGAGTGTAATCCAAAAATTACACTCCTGTCACACTCCTTGATAATGCCAAGACTATTTCTTTTACAATCCTTGGTGGTGCCAAGACTATTTCTGAATTTGTGGAGATATAAAGTTTTCTTAATTTTAATTCCAGAAGCAAAAAATTTAAAGTCGTTCCTTTAAACCTAAAAAAAATCTATTTTGTAAAGTTAATTTTCAAAGCAAATTTATAATATCTATGCGAGAAGAGTTTTTAATAAAGTTTTCTTAGAACGATATTAAAACGTCAAAGGAAAAAGGAAGGCAAAAATTTGGCGTTACAGAAAAATGCAGTAAAAACAAATAGATCATGTAGTAAAAATGTTTCAAATATAAAAAAAGTGGAATGAAAATTTTGACAACGTTAGTTTGATTAAACTTGATTAAAAGTTTAATTTCTACTTTAAAATTATGTCTGTAGGTGAAAAAGGAAATTAACGCTAGTGAATAAAAAAATTAATTTCAGGAACTTAACCTCTCAAGTTAAAGGAAGACATTGAATAAATTGTTGAAATACTGAAAATTTTATAATTGAAAATTATTTTGCTATAAGTATTTTTTTTTTTTGTTCCTTTGAAAGAAATACTGCGCATGTTTCCTTAAATATTAAAATAACACTGAATTTGAAAAGGGTGCAATTAAATGGTGGGAGTAAAGGAGAATATTTGATCGTCTATTCACTATTTTTCATCACAAATTTGATTTGAGATGCTTGGTAACATTTAGTTTCGTAACTAGGAGTGAACCGCAGAAGGGCCTAAGTGATAACGCGTTCGCCTACCAGGTCAACTTCCTTATAGTGGCGTAGTTGAAACGCATTCAATTACGCTACCAACAGAAAGTGGCGTAAATGAAACGCATTCA
>QLNU02014802.1:65229671-65252812 GCA_006491805.2 Dysdera silvatica
GCATAGTTAGTTTAATTTGGGTGTGTATATATACATATATGTGTTTATACATATGGGTGTGCATGTTTATGCATATGAGCATATATATGTCTTTATTTTGATTGCACACTTCTGTGTCTATTATGAGTGCAAAGAAAAAAATTGTTTATTTTGAATATATAAGTTTATTTAAATTTATATTTTTACTAGTTAATAATTAAGTGCTTATCTTGAGTGTGACATATTCATGTAAAACTTTTTACAATTTTTGGTATAATTAGTGAATTTTCTCACCCCATCATCTTTTCTATTCATGTTAATTGAACTTTTACACTTTAATCACTTTCCATACCTCCATCTACTTGCTGTAAGTTTGCTTTTGGGCCACTTACAACAATTGAGATTTTTCTTAGTATTAATAAGAAGACCCTTCTAAATTGCTAAAACATTTTTAAATTAATTATATTCTGTATTTATACTATTTTTAACTAATTTTTGATCAATATTGGTTCATTCAGTATTAATCACAAATCTCAATTATTGTAGTCAGAAAAAGCAAACCAATAACATGGATTTTGTGCGGTCCATTATGAAGAAAAAATTCTTGGTATTGTTTAATTTTTACTCCTCTTCACTTTTTACTACTACAATTTCAGTGGTTATTCTAAGCTGTTTCTACTACTTTAATTTACTTGGTTTGACTACCTAGTGTTATATTACTTTTCTACTTTAACTTTGTCTAAATTAATATATGCTTAAGTGTAGTGTATGTATATTACATTAGAAGGTACATGTCACAATCATACTACAATTTTGCTATATATATACACTGACTGATAATGAAGATTACGTACCAAGAAAGAAGTATAGGAGGAACTAGAAATTTTATTGATGGACGGGTACAAATAGATGATATACATAGTCAAAGGAAAAAGCAAAGCAGCAGAACAATTATAGATGGAGCTGTGGTACACAGTCAGGTCGTGTTCAAGAGCTCATAACACCACCTTTTGCTGCGATATAAGCGCAATACTTTCCGGCATGGTGTGGAATAAACTGTTGATGTTACCCTGCGTTAGACTGATCTATACCTTATACTTGGACTATACCTTATACTTATAGCATTTCTTGGTAATCGGTAGCCTTTATGCGGCCTAAGGGGAAAGCCAGGTTAAGTTTACCACCATAGCCGAAGCCTCCCCACACCATTAATGAGCCTCCACCTTATTATCTTTTGGAGAAGATTTCCTCTTCTTTCCTCATATCATTCCAATAGAATGCAAGGCCGCCTGGGTCATCAAAATTAAGTTTTTTCTCATCTGAGAATATAACACGATGCCACTGGTCTTTCCAGGTTTGATGATATTTGGCCCAATCTACTATCCTTTGCTTGTGGATAGCTTTCAACATGGGCTGCTGTTTCCTTTTTTTATATTGGAAGTTTTTTGTATATTTTACAATCCGTGACAGGGTTGATTTTGTCACAGGGATGTTATCCTCTTTGGCCAATTGTCTGAGAGAAATACCACCTTGTGAAAGACGATGCACAATATCTCTTTCCTGCCTGGAAGTCATTTTTCTGCCTGTACACCTCCTTTTTTGATACCTGTACGCATTGCCCTGATTCACAAAATTGTCTATTACGGTTTTAGATCGTTTGATTTGCTTAGATATTTGTCTGTGTGAAAGACTTTGTTCCTTAAAAGCTGTTAGCTGGCCTTTCTCGAACTCTGATAGCTGGGTTCGTTTTCCCATTGCAATACTGCAGGAGAAATAGAAAATACAACCTTCTGAAGTCAACATTCGACTGGGATAGAACAGGTAAGTTATTTGACAACTTCCTGACGTCATAAACCTGTTTACCTGTAGCAGCTCGAATATTGAGAGTTACCCAAAACACTAATAGGGATGGTGGCTTTATTTCGGCGGGACACTTTTTCCCCCTATTTTTTTACACATTCATTTTTTTTTCCTGCCCAGGTGGGGCAGGGAGTGAGTTACTCCTTGCAAATATGTATTTGTATATAGACTTTCTTAATATATTTGTTTCGTTCTTATTGGTTTGTTTCGTGTCCAGTTACGGCATATAATCACGGTGGCTTTATTTCGGTGGGACACACCTTATATATAGGGTGTTCAAGATCGACTGTAAAATAACCACATGGCGGCATTCCTTGAAAAAATCTAAGTGAAAAATATTTAAAATGTTAAAGCTAAAATGCTGCGAAATCAATCGTTTGCACTTATTGCAATTAAAGTATAACCATTATATACAATAATAATTAGCGGAAATTTAGGCTCTCAATTTGTTTAAAAAATGGAGCTGTGTATGCCCCATATTTATCGAGAAAACCTGTGACGCCATATGTGCTACAATTTTTAACATATCGTTAAGTATAGGGTTTACATACTTACCAGTTTTTTTAAGCTATATTGTAACGATAGGTTAATTTCATAAAACGTTCCGAAAAGCGCTATTATGTGCAACAAACATTTACTAGCACTCTCATACTAATCTTCGTTTTTATGTTTTTAGTATACAGGAGGTAGAATTTTAATCTATTAATGTTTTGGAAAGTGCGTCCAGTTTTAAAAATACCCAGTGTAGGACGGATACAGATGAGTTGGCGTAACTACCCTACAATTCTGAAGCAGGCTACCTTTTTCAAGGTAAGTTGGGCCAAGAATTTCGATGTTCCACATATATCATTTATTTATAATTTTTCTTTGTAAGTATCTTTATAGAAAGGAATATGCCCCCTCAAATGTACGAGAAATTAAGGTGTTCATGATCACTCGTACAAGAAACGGTCCCATTTCTTTAAAGTAAGGGATTTGTTACTAATATTGAACAATTGTCAGTATCTTTCACAATCGATAACCAAAAAATCGCACGTGTATTGGTGACAGTAAGAGTTGTTGTAGTTAGGTAGTAATAGTAGGCAAATCAATAGGACGTCATCTGTAGGTATGACATTTTTATTTTGTACGAAGTACAAAGTCTCCCAATTGAACGTGAGTGTTTCAGCTAATTACGTTAATATATTTTCGGGTTACCCTGTGGTGCTATCGTTTCAAAATATACGAGGGAGAGAGCCCCAAAATCTAGAACTCGAACCGGGCCACAAAATTCCCTAACATGCCACTGAACGGCTATGTACTTTTGAAATCGTGTTTTCGGAACACCCTGTATATATATTCTTAATTGTGATTTACGAATAAAATTTATTGTAAAATCATTTTAAATGATGCTTCTGCGTATAAATGATTATTTAGAAAGCATAATTTTATGAAAATTTAATATGTTTATGACGACATCAAAATGATATAAATTTTAATAAAAATTCGCAAATATAGGAAATTAAAAATGAAAGGGGAATATAAAATTAAAACGTAACACAAAATGCAAAACAAAATTATTAAAAACATCAGAATGGAACATTCAGTGAACACAGCGTTTTTCAAGTAATGCATGCAGAAGATTCATTTTTATGGAAAAGTTTTTACATCTTCATTAAATTATAAAACTTCGTAATTTTCTTTAAAATATAAAATATATTACATACCACTTGGATACGCAATATTAATGCTATAAGTTTGATTTTCGAGCTTATAACCATATTATTCAAAAGGCAAAAATGTGCTCTAGAAAATGAGCACTAGTATATTAATGTCTTCAAAGATTGAAGCTGTAACTAAACTTATTTTAAATTTCATATTTCTAATAACCAACTTAAAATTTGTAACATTGTATAATATGAGAGACGAATTTAAGTCATATGACGCCCGGTGCAATCCCAAGATTTGGCGTCTCCCACTCCCTCCTCCATCTAAGTTTTAATTATTTTCAAAATAATTCCATTTGTGGCACAGTTTTTTTATTGCTGGTCAGCTTCTCACTAGGCCACTTCATATTATTACAAGACAAAAAGCCACGATAACATTAAATTTCCCTAGCGACAAATAACACATGTAATTAAATCACAAGTACTTTTTCTGGTCAGCTAAAAATTAAATCTTTCCAAAATAAACTTAAAGCTTAACATGAGTTTTAATACTCGGGAATCTCTTACGTACATTCAAATAAATCAAGTCATAGTAGATAAATAAAACACGTGACAGTTGCAGTTAGAAATTATATAATAGATATAGCAGATATATAGCAGATAGAAATTATATAAATGTCGTGACAGCTGTTTCAGTAGCTTCTTGCTACTTTTTTCAAACGAAATACACATACAAACCAAACAAACTGTTGATTGGTAATGCTGGTCACGGTTGCCGCTATACAAGTTACATGTAATAATGCTTCGGAGAAAATTAACCGGTTTTTATTGGGATAGGAGAAACATCTCTGGATACAACGCCGATCCACGAGACGGCGGAAATTTTCAGAAAAGCAATCATAATTAAACTGATGAGGATTTTAAATACGGTTAATGGGGGAACAGTTTTTTGTAGCATTCTGGGAAAAATATGCTTTCACTAGGATCGTTGATAGCTCCATTGCCCATTTGAAGTATGTGCAAGGCTTCGAAGAAATTAGGGTCAGACGGAAAGTGAACTCGTTCAATAATTCGGGGAAGGAGAAACGATGTTTTTGATTCCAGCAGTGCTGAGCGATAGAAGACTTAGGCAATTCTTGTTTTCGTACCTAATTTTCGTGTTCCTTGACCCTAAATCGCAGTGCCCTTCGTATCTGGTCCACGTAGCATTTTTCACAGTCTTGACAATCAATCTCGTAAATATCGGAGATGCTAAAATCCGGAATGGGGTATTTAAGATTGGAAATTCCGATCTTATTGATGGGCATGAAGACAACCCGGAGGTTAAAAGGCCGTAAGACGAAAGCGATGTTGGATGCTACCCCAGGTACAAACGGGATGTACACTGTCTCTTTTTGAGGCGAGGAGTCCTGCGAAACCGTCGAAGATTGTAAGATGCATTTAGTCTTGAGTTTGTTGACCGTGTGGTCGATAACAGAAGAACTGAATCCATGGTGAATGGCAATTTCTTTTAGATGGGCGATTTCTTTGTTGAGTGAATCTTGTGAAGATGAATGTGTGAGAGCTCTGGAAGTGAGCCAGAAGAATGAACTCATTTTTTGAGAAAATGGATGGGCTGAGGCCACATGCGAAGGCGAGCAAACAGAACCAGGCTTTCGAAATACACTTGTTCGAAAACCGGTGGATGAACGGGTTATGAGGACATCTAAAATGGCTAATTGTAAGTCACATTCCGCTTCAAACGTAAAATGTATGTTTGGATCAACAGAATTGAGTGAAGTGAGTGCGTAATCGAGGTTGATATGTTCAACCGTGGGGATTGCGAATATGCTATCAACACATTGAAACCAACATTTGAACGGAATGATGTTAGGGATATTTTCTTCCACATAGAAGAGGAAAAAGTGGATTGTCCATTCCGAGACCGTTAGTCTGTTTAAATAACTTGTTTTGGAAGGAGAAACAGGTGTGGAGGATGAAAAGCTCGGTGAGATGTGTTAGTTCATTGATTTCAAACTCCGGATAGTGGAATTCTTGAATGCGTTTAGTCAGAGAATGAAGAGCTCCCCAAATGGATACGTTGGTGAAAAGGCTTTTCACATCAAACGAAACCATTTTACAATCGCCACGAGTGATGGTTTTGAGGCGGAAGATAAAGTCCGCCGAGTTTTTAATAGTGAAAGTATTGCCTTGGAAGAGAGGAGAAAATCTATTGACTAAATGTTCGGATACCGAATGGGTAGGAGTGCCAATGTTAGAAACAATAGGTCGGAAAGCCATATTCGTCTTGTGAACCTTGGGCATTTCATATAGGTGAGCAGCATTGGCTGTGGAGGGTGTAATTAGCAACTTAGTTTTAGTATCGATTAACCGGCAAGATTCGATAGCTTTCGTCATTTTGGCTAGAAAGAAATTGGTAGGGTCCCTTGTAACTGCAGTATAATGGCCACCTTGGGTGACCCTTATAAAATTGAAAAATGGTCTCGTTCCTTCCAAATGGTCTCGTCTTCATCCCCATCAACAAAATTGGAATTTCCTAGCTTAAAGATCCCATTCCGGATTTTAACAACTAGGGTATTTACAAGATTGATTGTCAAGACTGCGGAAAATGCTACGTGAGCCAGACACGAATGGTATTGCGATTTAGGGTCAAGAAACACGAAAATTATGCATAAAAACAAGAATTGCTTAAATCTTCTATCACCCAGCACTGTTAGAATCAAAACCATCGTTTCTCCTTCCAAGATGCCCGAATAATTGAACGCGTTTACTTTCTGTCAGACCTTAATTTCTTCGAAGCTTCCCACATATTTCAAATGGGGAATGGAGCTATCAACGATCCGAGTGAAAGATATTTTTACGAAATGCTACAAAAAACTGTTCCCCCATCAACCACATTTAAAATCCTCCACAGTTCAATTTTGACTGTTTTTCTGAACATTACCGACGTCTCGTGGATCGGCGTTATATCCAGAGACGTTTCTCCTATCCCAGTGAAAAACGGTTATTTTTCTCCGAAGCATAACTTGTAACTCGTATAGTGGCAACCTTGACAAGCATTACCAATCAACAGTTTTTTTGGTTTGTATATTTTGTTTGAAAAAAGTATCAAGAAGCTACTGAAACAGCTGTCACGACATTAAATTGTGTAATTTCTAACTTCGACAGTATTGTGTTTTATTTATCTACTATTTTTGCGTAGTGTATCACATCAATAGCAAGTTAAGTCATGTTGATATAGGCGTTACTTACTTAATTTCGTACTTTTTCTGCCTTCACTTGACAAAGGGAGCAGTTGGCTCTCGAAACATGTTTTTAAATCTTACACCAGTGTCTAGATAACTGTTTGTTCTTACTTGCAGCGTCACGTTGTGGTTTTGTTGGAGAAATGCTTCTTCACTTTCTTACACACTAACTTAATTAAACGTGTTTTAGTAAAGGCCAATTTATACAGAGATTGGAATTTATGAGTTCATTAAAAAATTAAATAAAAACGATTTAAAGCATTTATATTTTAAAATTTTAATAATTTAAACTTATAATTTTACTTACATATTTAAGAAAATATGTCAGAAAGATATTTATGTGATCCATTCTCCTCACTCTTTACACATATTTCATATGTGGCAACATATCACTATTTAAATAAACTATAGTATAGTCTTTTCCGTTAATATATACCCATTTCGTCCAGAAATATGATTGTGTAGGCTTATAAGATACGATATCAAACCTTCGCAAAAAAGTTATAGTAGCAGAATGGGATATGTGCACTTCTATTTTAAAAAAATCACTAAATTTGAACTATATAAATAAGGTCTTTACGACCTACATTACAAAAATATATTTCTGTAAAAATTAGCGAGTGATTTTAATTTAAGAAATAACTGTTTTACATTTTCCACTTATTCCGTAAAACTCTGATTTAAATTTGTTCCAAGTAATTCTGAACAGAACTTAAACGATAGAAAATGGTGAACAACATGCAGGAATTAGAGAAATGTATTTTCAATATAATTAAACTATAGGACTGTTGAATTAAAATAAATAAAAGAGTGGTGCATTAATGGGGTAGGTAATTTGGTGCATCTATTAGTTAAGTCTGTGCCATAGTTTTAATAATATACAATCTGAATCTTCCAGAATAAATCGTAATGAATGTGTTCATTTATATGTATGCATATTATGGATGAGCTAATTTGTAAAGAATTCATAAACATAGGCGGATTTCGAAAACAGCCTCAGAGAAATAAACAATTCTGTTTCGAATTTTGAAATCCTCAGTGCAATCCAAAATGAAAGAATATGCGATCTAGACCAAACGGGATTCGCCACAAAATGGAAGGAATATATTATTCAAAATGCTGCAATTTCCAATTTCAACAATATGGAACTAATTTTCCGTTCTCTGCAAACTACTTTTCATAATGGAATTTCCAATATATATACTTTTATAACTTAACGTAGGGACTAAACAGAAATAGAGAATGCTCTTCAAACTTTAGCGAAGTTTCTAAATGCAATAAAATTCTCCCAAATGTCTTTTCCTCCATGAGGTTTCCGTACTATTATTCAAATATTGATGCCTATTTTAAATATGAATGGATCCAAAATCTTAATAACACTGAAAAGTAAATTTCTTCGTTTGAAATGGCATATAATTTACATGCATATTTTTCATTTGACAAAGGAAATTATAATGACTAGTTCATTATTCATAGACATGGTGAACTGATGAACCCATTATAAAACTACTCCATGACTCTTATATCACTCATATATTATAAATCTCGCATACTAATTACAATTACAGTAATACCCCGAAATTACACGATGGATGTTTTCGACGAAAATCGCGTACATCGATTTCGCGTTAGTCGGAGTACAACTTTGCATATAAATACATATAAATTTTGTTCAATTGGGACCAAGGAAAAACAAGAACACTAGTTTAGGAGAAAAATATGTACAGTATTTAAGAAATTACAGTTCGTTATAGTACTCGTACGAACAAGTACTATATACGAGTTCGTAATAGTACTCGTACTCGAACGTACAAGTACTATATACAAGTTCGTAATAATACTCGTACGTACATATTAATACAAAATACATGCATATTAAAAAATTATTAAATGAGTTACGTAAAAATGTTATTTTTATATCGATGGATTCATAAAATCTAACAAATTCGTCTAAGGACACAAATCCTTCTTTTTTCCACGCAGAAATTTCCTTGTAGCAAGCTAATAATTTTGTATTCCTTGCTGTGTCGCTATAACGCGTTCTTCGTTGGAGTATATGTTTTCTAATATTTTTAAGTCCTTTTCAATTGAGCTGAGACCTTCTGTTAAGTTTGAAATTGTCATGTGCTTTCTCGGGTGGAACTGGGTGTGAAGTGTTGGAATCCTCATGCATCTGCATGAGCTCATTGAGTGACAGCTTCTGACTATGTGACTCCAACAGATCATTGACATCATCACCATTGACTTCGAAATCTAATTGTCTGGCAAAGATTTGAAAAAAATTGACAAAGTTTCTTCCACACAACATTAAACTTTTTTTTTTTTTTGGAAATTTCATCCCAAGATTTTCCAATGATTTTTTACGGCATCTAAAACATTGAATTGTTTCCAAAAGGTCAGCGTAACTCCGAGTTCGCGTAAGTCGAGGTATTACTGTATATAAATATTTACGATTGAAGTGATATAAATGAAATACGTATTGACGATAATAATTTATGAAATAAGTATCTATGATAATCATTTATGAAATAAGTATCTATGATAATCATTTATGAAATAAGTATCTATGGTAATCATTTATGAAATAAGTATCTATGATAATCATTTATGAAATAAGTATCTATGATAACCATTTATGAAATAAGTATCTATGATAATCATTTATGAAATAAGTACTTATGATAAGCATTTATGATATAAAGTATCTATGATAAGCATTTATGAAATAAGTATCTATGATAATCATTTACAGTAAAGGTATCATATAATCATTTTATGAAATAAGTACCTATGATAATCATTTATGAAATAATTACTTATAGTAATCATTTATGAAATAAGTATCTATGATAGCATTTATGAAATAAGTATCTATGATAAGCATTTATGAAATAAGTATCTATTATAATCATTTGTGAAATAGGTACCTATGATAATCATTTATGAAATAAGGACTTCTGATGCAATTCAAATTTGAGACCCCATTTTATATATTTCACTTAATAGGATCTGTATTTTACGTAAAATAAAATAAAGCAGCATACGTATACAGCTGGGTTGAATCAACAGTTGTTGGGATACAGTAATAATACTTGTATTGGTCAAGACGGTGAGTTAATCCAAATGTCGCCGTTTAAACCAGCTCAATTAACAGAATGGTGCAGTTATTATCTCCGAGTTAGAGAACACATGTTTCATTATTGCACCCACACCATATAAAAGAGGTGTTTCATAAACTCAGCCTTATTTCAGTATACCCCTCAACCTAATTAAAGTATCCCTCCTAATTTTGTTTTATTAGAAGTATTTCTCCTCGTTTTTGTTTATTAGAGGCATTTCTCCTCATTTTTGTTATTACGGTATTCCTCTCATCTTATTTAAAATATTCATAGTATGTAACATAGTATCTAATTTAAAGTATCTCATCAGTAAGCATCTCATCTAAAGTATCCATTTTAAATATCTCATTAGTAAGCATCTCATCTGAAGTATCTATTTTAAATATCTCATCAGTATGCATTTTAAATATCTCATATGCATACATTTTATTTCTTACGTGCTTTCGTATTTAAATAAACCCTTCCTGAAAGCAAAGAAAAAAAATTAAAATTAATTGTTGCTCGGCTGTGAAAAATAATTATTACTATGTGAAATGTCATTTATTTTTAATAAAAATATCTGTTATATGTCTTGCATAAAATAAGTAACATTTTATAAATATAAATTAATAAGTTACGAATGGAAAAAATATCCAATGAAAGTACCAAACTCCTCAGTCTGCATTAAGGATACCATAGAGTAATTATAATAAAAAACAGAATGGGCAATTATATAGCCTTTAAAATTTAAAACATGCAATTTTTTTGATTATAAATCTGTTCAGGTGTTCAAATTTAAACGTCGTTTATTTCGTTTTGTAATTATAATGAATGGTTAGAGTAATTTTTTCAATCTTTTATTTCATGTATCTTTAAAAGCTTGCTCAAGAAAAAATCCAGGTTAAAGTTGTTTCATCCAGGTCAATAGTTGTTTCGGAAACTCGAGGATGAAATTACGCAAAGTAGAATTAAAAAACGTAAACATAAAATTCTATGAAACAGACCCATTCCATAAAGAAGGTCGAAATGAAAAATCAACATCTATAGAAAAAAAAATTGTAGCAAGAAGAAAATCTCTTTTTTTTTCATTTCATATAAAAAGCAAGAGTTATTATATTCTTCTGGCAAGATTTGGAAGCTTGGAAAGTCCTTTTCGTCAGAATGTCTATTTCGTTATCTACTGCCAGCAGGTTGTCCATTTCTGGACCATGGACTTAAAATTTATGGGGACTTCATGTTTGCTGTTTGACTCGGATAAACAACAATAGATTTTCTGAGCCTTGATTAGAGAAAGTGCAGGATTTTTATGCCTCTTTCTTCCTAAACGAAATTTGAGATTCTCTAGCTGGGGAAGAGAAATGCTCTCAGCGAAAAATAAGTTGATTTAAAAGCATTCGCTTCTTTATACTTGGAGAATAAAAGCAGAATTTAGTGTAATAAAATTGAATCTTAGTTTCTTTCTCCTATCCGTTGTTACGAGATTTTACCTTCTTTTTAATAATATAATAAATTCCCTTTCGCTAAAAATTTTAGGCTGTGTTCAAAAACCATTACGTTGGAAACGGGGAATCATAAAACATAGACATATGTATACTTTCTTAGATAAAGTAACTAGATTGTATAAGAAAATGAAGTGCGATCACATGTAAAACACAAATTTCATTTCCGACTTTAACTACTAACAATAAATTCTGCAAGTAATAACCTTTAAAATTGAAAAAAGTGTCGACAGAAAACAGATTTATAATGCAAGAGTTTTGAGCTATATAATAAGTAATTTTTTCATGTAAATAAACTGTAAAATAGCTCAAAAACATTTTATATAGTCTATGGTTTACATTCGGGGCACATCTTCTAGAATTTTCTCAAGACTTTCTTATACTACTCAAACATTCAAGCACAGAACATTAGATCATGGACATTTGTTACAGGCTGTTTAACCATTTCGACGTTTCTATGGCTGTTTATTCAAACAATTGCGAAATTTTATGGCTGTTTCTTACTACAGATATGAATTCACACCGTGTTACAGAAGCATAACTAAATTCTACGCCGTTTAACACAAGAATAAAGAATATAGAGAATTGTAATGGCGGCAGCCAGTAACGGGCATAATACAGGCAGTTGTATTTTTCTACCTGGTATTGCTTTGACGGTAGGAAGTCAGCCATTTTACATTTTGAAAGCCCCCCGTATGTTTGTATAAGACTTACGTGACACCATCACCTGTGCACCTCATATACCTGAGAAATATTCGAGTTGTACCGCCCTATTTCAGTTTTCATGTAACTCTTTCTTATAAACTTTTACCATTGACTACTTTCACTTTAGTCTGTCCGATCAAATATATTTATAACAAACAGTTATTTCGACACTGGCGTAAGGTTTATTTTGGGTTCTCTGTTTGTTGGGTGCTCTGAACGGTCGGTGTCTACCTCTGAGGAGTTTATTTCTTCTATCAGAAACGTAAAAATCGCTCCCGATGATGCTATGGTGCCTTTTAGTGTTGTTTCACTTTTCACCTGTATTCCAACAAATTTGGCGGTATCAGCAGCGTTGGAGCGACTGAGGCATGATGGAAGCCTGGAAGAAAGAACTAGCCTTAGTCCGGAAGAGATATATTGCCTGTTCGAGTTCTGCTTGAATTCCACGGTTTTCGGCTTCAAGGGTAGATTTTACCGACAGAAGAGGTGTACGGCGATGGGGTCACCTGCTTCGAGTGTGGTGGCAAATTTGTGTATGGAGGCATTTGAAAACAGTGCTTTAGATGAGTGAATTTACTGTGTCCAGGTGTGGAAGCAATACGTCGATGATACTTTCGTTATCCTACCAAGGTCTTCAGTTACTGATTTTCATCTCTATTTGAACAGCTTGAACCCTCATATTCAATTTACATTAGAAGAAGAAGATAGCGGTTCATTACCCTTCTTAGATGTTCGGATAAATAGAGATGTGGATGGGCGACTGTTGACTACGGTGTTTAGGAAACCAACACATACTGATAGGTATCTTGACTTTCGTTCTCATCACCCGGCATCACACAAAGCATCTGTCATTAGAGCCTTGCACCGACGAGCCTTTACACATTGTTGTAATGATGACCTTCGCAATGTTGAATTACGACGCAACAAAAGCGTGTTGAAAAAGAACGGTTACCCGACTAAATTTATCGCTCGTAACCAATGTGGTGTTAGTGGTGGAAACAGGAATGTAGAGGATGAGACTAGGAAGACATCAGTGGTTTTGCCATATGTGGCGGGTGTCTCAGAAAAGCTGTCTCGAATTCTCAGTTGTGTGAATGTTAAGACCTACTACAAACCTGTCTACACCCTGCGTGATCTATTACTTAAAGTTAAGGATCGCGTCCCTGAGGAGGAAAAATCTGGTGCTATTTACCAAATACCGTGTGGAGACTGTGACAAGGTGTATGTTGGACAGACGGGAAGATCGATACGTCTACGAGGGAAGGAGCATATGCGTGCGGTAGCTAGGGGAGACGATTCAAACCAGTTGGCTGAACATGTCTTCAGGGAGGGTCACGAACCAGATTGGCATTCGATGAAAATATTACATCAGAATGTGACGAATCTGGGGAGTAGACTTTTTCTGGAATCATGGGAAACCTACGGTTTGAGGAGTCGTGCAATAAACATCGCAAAACCTCTACCAGAACCTTACAGGATTTTTGCAAAACCTCGAGTTGGGGGTGTTCATCTGACATCGTCGGGTGCGGGGGATTTCCCGGCGAGGGTTTCCCCAGCTGGAAATGCTCCGCACCAAATGGCGTCAGATGGGGATTCCCAACATGCGGGTATATAAGCTTAGGACTTTCACGAACTCTTCATTCTGCCTTCACTTGACAAAGGGAGCAGTTGGCTCCCGAAACGTCGTGTTTTTAAACCTTACGCCAGTGTCGAAATAACTGTTTGTTATGGAATCTCCTGGTGAAACTCTGTATTGTTTCGTTTCAAATATATTTAAATACCAATCATACTGAAAATATGTTTAATTTTCTGAGGAAGATTTCTTGAGGAAGATATTTTAGCTCACAGTAAATACTGTTCATAATGGTTATGCTAAACCAGGTTTTAAATTTTTAGTTGAGATTAAAGATGAGATTTGTATTTATTTTTTAATTTTTTATTATTGAAATGCAGTTGTGCATTTGAGAACAGAACCACATTTACTTAATACGAAGAGTAAGAAATGCAGAACCAACCAGAAAGAAAGAAACAGGTATATAAACTAACGATGGAAATGGATGCCTGCAAGGGTGCTTCTGAATCTGGTTTAAGGCTCAGAATTGGTCTAGACATGAAATAGTGAAAACACCAATCTCAAATCGGTAACACTGGATAGTGAAAGGTCGAAGGGAAGGAAGAAGAAGTAGTGAATATGTATCGTATGTGACTCGTAAACGATATGTGTCTATTTGGACATGTAACTACAGCTGGTCAATTCTTGCCTTCAAGAAATTTGACAATGGATATGACATTAATTTATGATTAATTTTGTCAGTGATTTTTTAGCCTTAATATGATTTTAAATCATACATTTTTCTAATCAGCTTCCCACTTATATCTAGTTCTATAGAAACTCCTAAGTTGAAATCAATTTCGAATATTTAATTTTTCCTTTTTTTGATTCGACTAAATATGATTTTTATGCAAAAAGGGTCATTGCCAGTCGTTGTAACGGTGGAAAACATTTTTCCAAATAGATGCTGCTTCTTTTCTTGTTTCTCCAAATTCTCGTAAAACATTTCCGCATAATTTTCATAATTTAAATACAGATAGAATATTTTTGAATCATAGGAATCTTATATTATTAATCAATTTAAATGCATGTCAAGAATATTCAGTATCTACTGAATATTTATAATCAATAGAATGTTCGAATCATATGCATTATACTATTATTTGGTTGCTGATGCAGCTGCGAAGGCAACGAACTCACCACTTGCTTCTAGCCAGCTTCTTCCTTTCTCTGACCTGAAGCCAATTATCAAGACCTGTGTGAATCAAAAGTGGCAAGAAGAATGGGATCATCAAACCAATAACAAATTGCGGCATATTAAACATACAATTGGTAACTGGCCCTCCTCATACCGTAAAAATCGGAAAGAGGAGGTTCTCCTTGCTAGACTTCGCATTGGGCATTCCCATCTCACCCATAGACATCTGTTGGAAGGAAAACCAGCACCAATTTGCCAAGTGTGCAATGAACCCATCAGTATTTTACATATTTTAACTCAATGCCCTTATTTCAAACTTTACTCGTACTCTCACTTTTAACTATCCATCACTCTCTAATATTTTAAACGACAATTCTGACTACACATATGTCTTTAACTTTTTACAGAGAACTGGTTTTTACAACAGTCTTTGATTTTACCATGTTTGGCGCAGTATAGCCCAGATGCTCTTGCGCCATAAAAAACACACGATTGTTTGATATACTAATGTAAAAGGCTGAGTTGGAGATTTCTCGATCCTAAACAAACTGATCCATGCCAAACCAAATAGAGTACGTACTTCACCTTCCACCTTAATTATCGATCTTCATTCAGTATGGGAAAACCTACTCTAAAATGCATATTTCTTGCCAGGGAGTTCTAGAATACACTTGAGATAAAAACACGAATATGATCCATTTCTCATTAATTGATACTCTTTAATTTTTCTATTTACATAGCTTCGGAAACAAACAGGATGAACACGATGATCTTTAAAAAAATTGGCATTTTATGCCGGTGTTTTATTTATTTTATTTTATTTTATTCGATGATATGTAAATATTCCATGATTATCTGTAAAAATTAAATACATTCACTATTTAGGAAAATAATTAAATATCATGAATACAAAAGTTTCAGTTTTATTCTAAGATATGAAGGTGTTTTATTAAGATTAATTATAGTTCTTCCTTAATTAAAACGGGTTTGTCCAGGAAAGACTTTTCCCCTGTCTAAAAAATTTCAGATACCTCGTGATATCACAATGGCAAGGTCAGGTATAAGGCAAATACGAAAGTTTGAGTTTTAAAACCTTAACTTTGTCCATGAAGTCTATATAACCCTTCTGCCACTGCGGATTGTGTTGGAATTTGGAAGCATAGAATTTCCATCTTCCAAATTTATCTGATAATATTTTCCAATAACGCATTTTTACCTATATATAAAACTAAACAATGCATATATGAGGCATTGATTCCATACCGTATTAACAGTTAAATTTGTATGTTCTATGATATTTAAAAACGTAAAATCAACGATATTTTTTGAAGAAAATATTATTTTGTAACTTCTTCATCCTTCTGCGGAGTAAACTTTAACAAAAAAAGTTAAATTTTACGCACCACGTATTCCGAATTCAAATGAGTTTGCCACAGATAAAGGAGATTAGGTATTAGAAAACGAAATCTGTCAGGGTTTACTGAATAAACTCTATTTCCTTAAAGAAAAAAAAAAAGAAATAATAAAATAATCGAGAAAAAAATGCAAGGGCCAGGTCATGCAACACAATTAAATGAGTAAAATTAGAGAATGACATGTGGTTCATGAATAATTGCAGAATTGAACAGAAAATCACATCGACCAAGAGATGATGAACATCATCAAACTTAACGATGACGAATGGCGCTTGGATTTAAACGACTTTTAATGACTCATGGTTAGCTACTTGAAATGGTCGCAGATGGTAGTTTAATATGGCTTCTGATTTTGACGGATTCGTCCAGCAAGCTGGAAGGTTTCTGGTTAGATAGGGTTGAGTTGCGATAAGATGGGAATACATGTAAGGAGGAGATAATTATGACACTACGTGCAGATGATGAAACGATGGCGTCTTGGTTAAAAAGGACGGTTTCGTGTCAGAAATGTTTACAAATTTCGACGAAGAACTTTTAATGCCTTTGAAACACGTTTTCCCAAATGACTTCAGCGGCATAAATAATATTATATGGAAACATTAATGCAATTAAAAATTTTATGATTAATATTAATTTACAATTAACTTTTGTTTTTAAGCCGCAAGCGCAGAGAACGGCATGCTGATCAAAGATTTGTAGTTTTTAAATGAACTCGCATCTTTGCTCCCAAATAAATCAAACCCAAATTTAAGACTGGAAGAGTGCACGCCTTCTGCGATACTATTCAGAGTCGAACCCAGGTTAGTGACACCAAAGAAGAATGATTTAACACAACGCTAATGTATAGGAATGGACCCGTATTTTCCTGAGGAGTCCAAACCACTTAAGGGTCTAAGGAACCAACACGCACATTAAACTAAATATTCGATAAGCGTGCTATGATTTTTTAGTAAGGGTTGGGGGTCAAACCCGGATTAGCTGCATGCCAAGAGAATGCGTTACCACTGAACAGCCGCAGGATTATTGGCAATTGGAATGCTCAAAGAAAATAGATTTTATAATTGGAATAATTAATAAATAAATTTAAGAGAAAGTAGTCTACAATAACATTAGGGTTCGATATTGCAGGTGGGTCCAATCGTTGCTAAACGAATTAATAAAGGGTTTTGCCCATCTATTCAGAGCTAGCGTTTAGTGGTTTGGTTATTGAACGATGTGGCACATTGCTACCAAACACCATTGCGCCATCACAAGTGTTATTTTACAATTAAGTAACATAATAACAGATTGCATTTTAATATCTCTATTGAAAATAACTGTTAATTTCCTTAATTGAACTGATAATCTTAGACGTAATACCGTTCATAACGGATTTTAAATAACCTGCTTTACATTAAAAGATGGATTTGCTTAATTCTATTTGAGTTAAATTTTAAAACATGTTATATACAAAACAATGCAAAACAGAATTTCCAAGGACCCCTTCCCCCACCCCCACGATTTCACAAACTATCAAAATTAATTTTGTTATAATGTCCATATTTTAAAGGAACTGGTCGCCCTACTTTTTTTTAAAGTATTCTCAGATTGCTAGTCTACAAAACGAGATCTTGTGGTTAAAATTTTGATAATTATTTAAGGTTTCAGAGTTTTGTCTCTCCCCTTTCTGCAAATTTGACAAGTAAATGCATATTTTTGAGATTCTATTACAAATTTAATTAAGGGAGGGAAGGGTACTTAAGATACCCTTGGGTACGTGCATATCTCTTGCATATAAAGTATGCATCTTGCATATAAAGTATGCATCTTGCATATAAAGTATGCATCTTGCATATAAAGTATGCATCTTGCATATAAAGTATGCATCTTGCATATAAAGTATGCATCTATCTACTTGAAAATAAGTGTACGGCAGTAGGGCTGACTGTGGAACCACCGTCGGACTGCTGTCTTGGCTTCATCGTTGCACGTGAATCGCTGTCCTGCCAGGAACTTCTTCAGCGGACCGAAAACGTGGAAATCACTAGGGGGCGAGGTCCGGACTGTATGCAATCAGAACCGCCGACAAGCTCCGGTCATTTCACTGGGAGAGTCTGGACCACCCACCATACAGTCCGGACCTCGCCCCTAGTGATTTCCACGTTTTCGGTCCGCTGAAGAAGTTCCTGGCAGGACAGCGATTCACGTGCAACGATGAAGCCAAGACAGCAGTCCGACGGTGGTTCCACAGTCAGCCGGACGAATTCTACCACAGGGGCATCTCAAATTTAGTGCTGCGATGGGACAAATGTCTGAACCGGTGTGGGGACTATGTGGAAAAATAGTGTAAGGTACGTAGAATAGTACGTATATTTGTAATTACCTGTATGTACCTTATTTTGGCTAATAAAAAATAGGGGCAAAGACTTTCTGATTCGCCCTCGTACTTAAAACGCATACATATTCATAGTCATATCATACGGGGGCGACCATACAACCAGTCAACCGATTTGGCTGAATCGGACCCCGCGCCTTAAGGGAACTAACTCTACACCTAGAAAGGATATTTTTTTGAAAATTACAAATTAAAGCTATTTTTGCTTTTGCGGCGGACACAAACAATAAACATATCTGAATCGGGAACAAGTAAAAATACAAAACGTCACATAAAAACGGAAAAAATGGAAAATAAAATCTCAAGGCTTAAAAATAAAATAGAGTGAAACCCTCATGGTGAAACGTTCGAAAGAAAATAAATATTTCTGCCTTCGGTGGGACCTGAACCCACGACCTTCCACTTGCCGGGCGGATTTTATTTTCTTTCGAACGTTTCACCATCTAATCACGCCATACCATCGGCGTTGGTATCACTACGCCAATAAACGTTGATTGATTGACATTGTTGTTTGATTTGATGAAATTAAGTCGTAATTAAAACCGGAAAAGTAGAACCCACAGCACTGTAACACTTTATATTTCAATTAACGCAAACAATTTAATTAAACATAAATTAATCCAAGTTTAAAAAAAATACAATCTAGTAGTTATTCATCTATTAGGAACAATAAAAAATAATCAAGAAATATATGATTTGTAATGCAAATATGAAAGTAATAAACCTCTGAAAAGCAGGCACCTCAGGACTTGAGTATGCTTATTATTTGTGGGTATCCGTTATTTGGAAATGATAATAAGCACACACAAACTAAACAGTGGTAGATAATAGGAATTGAAAAAGTGTTCGCTATTTAAGGGTGCCCGTTAAGGAGATTATGCATATGTATTTAAAGGGCCCGCAAAAAATCGGGCCTCCAACAAATAAGGACGGGCCTGATACCATAGATATAATTCTGGTCATATAACTTTAGTAATTCACACCAAATATTTCGTTTCTGAATGAATTATTTTATAAGTGAAATATTATTCTATACAGCCTATGCAAAATTTCCATAAATAGGGATAAAATGATACTGAGATTGATGCAACGTCTCTGGGAGCAAACGTGACTAACGAAATTTGGAACTCGTGTGCATACAAGTAGATTACAATGTATATCGTAAGTGATGTTTCGTTATTTGGAGTGCTTCACTTATTCTTAGTGAGGATCAACATAGCCTATATATTACGTTTGTTTCTCCCATTTCTATGTATGCGCCTATAATTAAGAATTAAATTCCAAAGAAATTAAAACCTTAGTATTCTGTACAAAGGAATAGACCATGAAGCTAACAATACATAAACTATAAGCAATCTAATAGCCGATTAACGACCAATGAAGCCAATACAACACTTATTTAGATTAGTTTCCCATCTTCCGGGGCACCTAACGTGTTAACATTTTATCCCTTCTATGTATATGGTAAAATTGATGGTGGAGAGGGGGGAAATACGTTAGAGGAGTTTGATGTTAAAGGTTGGGGTTGTGGGGAACTAGGGAGATTGATTGAAGAATTTACAACTGAAATGAAAGAGTCAAATAGGATGAAGGGATTATTGTTCAAGTGGCGAGGAGATCGATTTTGGCCAGGACTGGGCCCAAGTGATTAATTTGCGCTCTCTTCTAGTCAACGCTGGGTAATGAATGGTGACTTAAGATGTGGTAGGGAGCAGAGTTGATATGGGGGGAGGGTGTGTCGTGGGTCGAGCTCTTGAGAGAGTTTGTTTTCTGGGATGGTCCAGTGGGTTGTTGATCAACAAATTTAGGGGTGATCGTAAGCGGGGGCTAGGTGCGATTGCCAGGAGGGTTCGGCGTGGGTTGGGTGTGTGTGTGTTAAAGTGTCGGGTTTGGCAGGATAGGTAGCCTATATGTGTTGAGATGTGGGGTTGGCGGGTTGTTTGTAGGGGATGCGAGGTGCAATCCGTTGAAGGGGTCTGCGGATGATTGTTGGTGCGAGTGTGTGGGCACACTTATTGAAATATTATTAAATTACTAAAATTAAATATTTTTCATATTAGCCGATGATGCGACAACAATAGATGGTAAAATACTCGCAAAGAAAATAACGATTCTGATTCACTAGTCGCTGGAAACTGATTCTTTTCCTCAGGAATAAAGTGTGTTTTCAGTGTCAGAAAGGCGCTAACATAATTTTGGAACATATTCTCCTGTGGTATCCGGCCTGCGGCTACCTTATGGCCGAGCCATTTTTCTTGCTCGCCATCGCCTGGGTCTCACCCAACCACCAGGTCTGTCTGACCTCTTAGATTCACCCGTCTTTGTGCCGCTTTCTAGGCGGCGCCCCACACCTTCCTTTCCGGAGTTGGCCGATTCTTGTGGAGTTCTTAGTCAGTCCTTGGTGTGCCTCCGGACAGACTAGGTTTGTCCGGACTTTTGGATCCCTCAAGATGCATGCGTCTTTGCGCCGCTCTTAGGGCGATGCGCCACACCTTCCTTTCCCCGGTTGGCCGGTCCTGATAGGGGCAATAGCCGGCTCCGGGGTATGTTTTCGGTCCAACGGCTGAGGCCGCTCTCCGTGGCGGCTATACTAACAGCTGGTCTGGTTTACGTTAAATGAAGACACCTGTGCTAGCGTGCATCGTTGGGTGCTTTGTATGGGGAACTTCCGAATACCGCCCCTTTCCCCCAACTCGCCTCTGCGGTTGGTAGCTCTGTTTGAGCTTCCTGTCTGGGATTACAGTTGCGCCTTCTGAGGCCACCGTTCCCAATCCCCTTTTGCCCAAACATCAATCAATCAATCCTCACGAGTAATTTACCACTTATTAAAGTAAATAATAATAATAATGTCCGAACGCCCGCTGAGGGATTTGATATTTAAAAACAATTATTTACAACATTCCTCAAACTCTTTTTATATACGCACTAATGACTATTAGTATATAAGTTTTTCTTAGAAGCATAGTACGTTACAGTAATTAGGAAAATATTCTAAGACCAAATTATAAAAAAATTGGCTGTCAGTTTTTTCATATCCTATTGAAATTTATCATTTATAATGTGGAAAATGTTATGCATATTTCTAAAAATGGGTACCTTTACATAGCATTGGTAGTTCCGATGTTAAATAAAATTAATTCCATGTTTATTTCGACAGTGGTATAAATACCACAGTCTTTGCAAAATTTTTGATTGTGGAAAAGGAAACTTTCTTTTCAGTTATATCACCAGAGAACGCTTCGAATAAGAAAGATATGTTTTAGTGTAACGATCCAAAAGTTATATGAAAAATTATAATATAAATAATTTAATGAAAAACATAAATAATGCATTATTTAAAGAGTGCATTTTTGAATCCATTGTGTTAAATTTCCAGTTTCTCAAATATGCTACAACGAAATCTAAGTAATGCGTTTAAAAATGGAAACGGATGAAAAAATCAATATTATAATATGAATCATGAAAGGGCTTTTCTGTAAATATATTAAATGTGAATAAAAAATCCAAGTTATTAGGCAAGAAAATGAGAAAAAAGGAAAAGGACGCGAAATAACATAATTATAAGCAAAATGTTCGGAAACTTGAGAGCAACAATGGTGAAAATACATCAACAGAAAATGTAAAATTGTTAGTGACAAAATTTTAAGACACAAGAATTGCCTGTAATCAAAAAAAAAGAAAAGTTTAAATTCATTAAGTTGTGAAGAGAGAAAATCTGACTTCGATAACTTTAAAATAGAAACTAGGGGACATTTAAAACAAAATTAATTTCTATGTGAAGTGGTTCACAAATAGTTCGTGAAACGGTGGAAACTCAGAATGCATAAAAGAGAGATGGGAAAATTTAGTCA
Organism: Dysdera silvatica; assembly: GCA_006491805.2. Classification (NCBI taxonomy): domain Eukaryota; kingdom Metazoa; phylum Arthropoda; class Arachnida; order Araneae; family Dysderidae; genus Dysdera; species Dysdera silvatica. The sequence continues at coordinate 65,252,094 of QLNU02014802.1, forward strand.
TAAATATTTTTGTGCTCTGTGCCGCGAAAAGAATACAGTTTTGTGGGACGGATAACACACAAAGATTTTTTTTTAACAACGAAACTTGAAGAATTAACAACAAGGAAAACAAAAAATGTTTAGGATGAATATATCTGTTGATTACAAAAACAGTGATAATGAGATTTTTAGAAAATTACCAATCTAAACTATTGTATTGTGCTTCCTTGGGGATTGCGTTAAATTCCGTATTTCATAGCATTTACCCGGCATATGAACAAAACTATATTAAAATATGCAATAACTTCTTTCATATACGATTATAATCATATGCGAACATTAGAGCAGTAACAGAAATATATAAAGATATGATAGATTTATTACAAATAAATTTGACACCCACGTATTAGTAGCTCAAACTAGAGCTATTTTTGTTTTTAGGAGGAAAAAAAGAAGTCTTCCTCATCCCGGATTTGAATCAGGGTCCTCGAATTGAACTACCCCGGTGTCTTGACCTACTAGACAAATGAGAACAAGAACAAATGCTGTTTTCTCCATATATTAATTTGTAAGATATTATTACCCTTTACAGGGATAACACAATTGCCAAATATTAGTCAACACACAAAGCCACCGGGGCGAGATGAGGACGGCGTCTCTTTTTCTCCTAAAAACAAAAATAGCTCTAGTTTGAGCTACTAATACGTTGGTGTCAAATTTATTTGTAATAAAAATCCCCC
>QLNU02014802.1:65259004-65280586 GCA_006491805.2 Dysdera silvatica
TCCTCGATCACATATTTTGCCACATACAGACGTCAATTTCCGATCAACACAATTTTTGAAATTCTTGTATTTATGGCGGAAACTCGATTCTAATATGTACACGTTAGCAAGTGCGTTATATATGTACACGTGCACACCGTATATATACGTGTATATGTACACGTTAACAATTGTGTTATATGGCTGATTCTCCATTCATAAAACTAATAAAAATTTAAGTGGGGGGGGTTTACAACTTGCAACACATTAAATAAGAGTGGTTTATAATATAACAGCACGTTCAACAACGACGATATAACAAAATATTAAATGCCGAAATTTCATTCATAATTACGTTCTAACGCAATATGCGTATAACACGAAATTCGAAGTCCAAATGAACGAGAGGTCATTGAGCTATTTCTTCTTATTAATGGTCTTACTTTGAATTAAAAGACTTGTCTTCGGAAAAATTTGAATATTCACACTTCGCGGAAGTAACTTACATAAAATAAAACGATTTGTTACAGACAATTAGGAATTGCACACATAAATCTCCTCCTCTGCGAATGTGTAGTGATATTAAAACGAGGTGCTTTAAGGTTTTCAGAAAGTTATTCAAATGTGATCGATGATAATGTTATCGCTTAGTCTTGAACGGTTAACTAATTAGGGCAAGTTGAAATATTTTTACGTTTCTAAGAAGCTCCAAGCAAACAAAGTATCTAAACGTTATTCGATGTGAGATTCAGATTAGTAGTGGAAAGTTGTTCGAATGCAAAACGAACTTTGGTCGACGAAGTACATCCTGTAGAGAATAATGAATGGAAAGTTCGGTTTCATACCACTCATATTGCCAGTTTTCTGAAACATGGGAACATGAAAGTTTACCAAGCTTCTTTTAAATGGTTCGAATTGTTTTATTAATATTGCATAAACGTTGCAGCCATGAATTTAAAACAGTTGAAAATTTAATGATAACAAATTGTTAAACTTATATACTTTCCAAATTTTTGAGAATATATTTTAATCATTATTAAAGTGCATATGAAGAACTACGAAATAGTCTTTATTATCAAGAGTATTCATGATGATATAATATGATACTAAATTTATAAATACCTCATTATTCCGTTTATCTTTTGGAGACCATTGGACATATGTAATAATGGATTTGTTCTAGATTTTTCTCCATTTTTAGGTTTGATAAATTCGAAAGGTTTTATGTAATGTACGCTATATATAATGTATATTTATATATAATGTTTTCCTTTCTTTTAATTTTTTTATGGTAAGCTCTGTTTTAAATTGTACGTACAATTATGTGAACATTTTTTCAGGCTGTTATATGTATACATGATATATATATATGTAATATTTTTAAGCGAATAAATTATATATTGCACTTTTTCGAAGGCGTCCGAGTGCGTAAACATTTTATGAGCAGAGTAAGGGAACCAGATGTTCTGTATTGATGGAATCCTACTAAATACGCTCATAATTACTACAGTATATTTAAATTAATTGATGTTAAATAAAATGTATCGTCAAATTCCCTCCATAGAGTTCAAATAGGGAAACTGCCCATTCTTCTCCTAGCGAGTCCCTGCGTATTCATGAGCAATGCTGTACGAAGATAACGGTAGTTTTCAGCACGTTTCATCACCATTCTCATAATAATAGCTTTGTGAGAGAAAATATAGTAGGAATCCATGGCACTTAAACAAAATACGTAATTTAAAGAATGCTTTTAAAGAAGAGTGCTTTGAAAGAATGCTTTTAAAGAAAATACTTTTAAAAAGCATGCTTTTAAAGAAAAATTCCTTTAAAAATAATACTTTTAAAAAAAAATTATTTTAAAAATAATGCTTTTAAAGAAAAATTGTTTTAAAAAGAATGCTTTTAAAGAATACTTTAAATTTCAAATTTAAAAATGCCTCAATCTTAGTGCCATTTGCGGTTTTCGTGGGCCCTAGGCTAAAAGGATAGATAGGGCCCCTAAAGAAGGTGGCCCTAATAATATGCAACTAAAAATATTAAGATTTTCTTTGAAGTTCATATCTTCAGTATTCGCGTTTACCGATAATGAAAAATTCTTTCATATTTTCAAATAAACGAAAATAAAATAAAACTTAAACTTCAATAAAAACAAGGGCACTCCGAAGACGCGGGGCCTCTAAGCTCGGGCTTACTTGGCCTATACGTAACTCCGGCACTACTCAAACTACCAGAACCCTTGTTCTTAAACTTTCAAAACTTGATTCATCACAATTATTTTGATTTTAAAAAAAGTAATTATTGTGTTTTATATATAATAAAGCATACGACTCTAGTTTTTAACGCTCTAGAAATGTCTATATTACTTAGTAAATCCCTCTCTATTTTGGGCAAAATTACTCGAGATATAAGAAGAATTTATTAATAAAAGTGTGAACAACCACGCTGCTATACCCTGCGTATACGAATGCAATAACGTACATAATAAAAAAAATATTGAATATCTTGTGGAAACTACCGGATACTGTATTATAGATACAAGGTGACCCAAAACACTATTAGAGTGTTCTAATTAATGCCAGTTTAGTATTGATTGGGTAACAAAATGTGTAAATAGATTCCAGAAATAAAAGTGATCATCATGCGCAATTATACACAAATTCTTCCTAAGTAATAACTTTCTATTTCTTTAATACATTCCATGATTCGATTATTGCTTCCATTCATAAGTTTTCAAAACTTTAGGTAAACATGTGCATTTGCATATTTCTTCTTACTGTGATTACACAGATATGTAAAAGAATTGTAAATTTTAAGGTAACGCATATACACCTCAATCTTGCCTTAGTGAACGTATAGAATATTAGTCTTAAAATATTTTTCCTAAATTTTTCTTCCTAAATAATATTTTTGTGTTTCTGTAACGTATTTCATGATTCGACGATTGTTTCCATTCACAATTTTTCGAAGTTTTAGGTAAAAATGTGCATATTTCGTTCGATTATACAAATACGAAAAAGAATTGTAAATTTTAAGGTAACATGTATACACTTTAATCTTTCCTTAGTGAACGTATAAAATATTAGTGTTAAAATATTTCAGTTTGTTATTTGTTACAATAAGTAAAAAATGCATTTTACATACAAAAGGTAGACCCAATAGTACATCTTTAAACAATACATCTCACACCCGCATATCTATTCCATATATTCACGGCATTTCCGAAACAATCTCTCGCATCCTTAAAGAGGCAAATATCCAAACATTCTATTCCCCTGTCACAACACTTCGCAAACAACTTACAAAAGTTAAAGACCCAGTTCCACCAGAAGATCTCACAGGCGCCATATACCAAATACCATGCAAAGACTGCAACAAACATTACATAGGACAAACAAAAAGAATGATCAAAACAAGAAAAAAAGAACACAAACAAGCACTCGCGAAAGGAGACATAGCCTCACGTCTGGCAGAACACGCTTTACAACACGGACACGAACCCGACTGGGACTCAACAAAAATACTACACCGTCACATCACAAACAAGAATAGTAGACTCTTCTTAGAATCTTGGGAAACTTACAAACTACACGGGAAAGCCATTAATACATCACAACCACTTCCAGAAACTTATAAACAACTCTTACTCTGAAATGTATGAGACATCCCCAACATTAGGTAACCCGCAGTGTAGGTTTCTCATTGGTCCCTATTGGGGTTCTTCCATGATTCTATTGGAGGCCTCCCATTGGTTCTCATTGGGTTTTCCCATTCTGCGGGACTACTCTGATGAAGGGTTTTCCAGAAATTTCAAGTATAAAAAAGAGACAGAAACATAACATCGTCATTACTCCTGATGAAGGACTGCTGCTGATGCGTCCGAAAGCTTGAGTGATCTTTTTCATTGCTATTTTACCAGTGTTTAACCTTTTGTATGTAAATTTCCGCCCTAGTACTCTGCACTTCATTTCTAAAAAATGTATTTTTATAACACTAGAAATCGAAGCAAAGAAATATGTATGAAAGAAAATCTCTACCACTAGTACATTATTAGATTTCAATTAGAACTGAAAACACAGCGTAATTAGAATTTAATTTAATATAAGCTGTTATTTCTGTGCGCAGTTGTCAAGAAAATTGGCTTGACAGAAATAACTCTTGTTTATATAAGCCTTGAACTGTCGCATTAAAATCTAAAGTAAGTTGACGAAGCAGTAGTATAAAGATACATTCTTCTTAAAATGCTTCAATGGTGTTAATATCCTAAACCAGTGCATACTGTGACAGAAATCCTATTATGCAATAGGAAGGCGATGTCAAGATAACATTTCAAAATATTTTGTGAACTGATGCCAGGTAGATTTATTTGCTGCTTTAAACACTTTGTGTGTATCTTTGTGTGTATGTCTTCGAGTATTTGTTGCTTTGTATGTACATCTTTGCGTTCCAACTATTTTACTTTAGTAACAAAAATGAAAATTTGCGGATAGTTAGTAAATACTTAATCTATATCTCAGTGTGGAAATAATATGGAACCATAGCTTTTGCCTTAAATTCTTGCGCCTTCTGTAATATATGCCAGCACTACCTTTAGTTCTCATGCATGACGAAGCGCTATCTAGCTCCTTAAGAAGCGAATTTGATATTCCTTTTCCCCCAGCCATCGCAAAATGAAAATAATTTAAACCTAAAGGGTAATTTTTCGAAAAGGGTGGCTTGGGGACAATTTCCCTACCTCGGGTTACGTGAGGGGAATATCCCTCTGTAGGGAGATGACGTTTCTTTTGGAAAGCCCATAGTAGAGATTGAGGAATAATGTGCTGGGTCATACATCATCATGATTAAACCTGTCTTCAAACACATGACGCACTCCCAGGTTTTCTCGCGTAGGAGATTTAAGATGCGAAGGCCTTTGAGTCTATTAGAAATTGAATTTTTTCTCTCTCTTTTCACAGCTCTTTTTCCTCCATTATAATTTATGTGAGTTTCCGACGAGAAATCCGCCGACAAAAAAGAAGTAAAGAGCTCACAAAAAAAGTGAGTGAAGAAATGAAGAGTGAAAGGGATAAATGCATTAAAACCTGTGACAAAGTTCAGGCTTCTTAAGCAAAAGGGAAAAATAAGAGAAATGCTACAAATTATGATGTGTGCATATATATATATTTAGAGGCAGTCCAAAAAAGGAAAGGGCATTTTGTGAAATGTCAAGAAATTTTAATAGCCATAAAATAGTGTGTAAATCGGAAATTGGAGTGCATTTGGGTCTTTACAGCGCATAATAGCCAAGATTATTATGCGCAAAAACCTACAGTTTTCCATTTAGTTCAAACCTTTTTGTGTAAAAGATTCAAACTCTGTGCTACGGTGGGTAGAACAATGGCACGATTTATGAAATCATTGAGGAAATAACCCTGATTAATTGCGCGATGGACGAATACATTATCATTAATCTACATGTTTTGTTCTGACGTAACAGTCCATGAATGAATTGGACCTCTTTAACGATAGTCGACTATTTTCCTCTACCCTAGGTTTTTCTTCGCCATCCACTTGCTCCAATTCTTCTCAGATCTTCCACTCCATCAATCCACCTTTTCAAAGACGTCTCAAATCTTTCACTCCGTCAATCCACCTTTTCAAGGACTCTTCAGATCTTCCACTCCATCAATCCACCTTTCCAAGGACTTCCTAGACCTTCCACTCCATCAGTCCACCTTTCCAAAGACTTCTCAGATCTTCTATTCCATCAATCTACATTTTCAAGGACATCCAACTTTCCTTCTTTCGAATGGATTGGTTCTCATAATTTTCTTTGTCATCCAAGTTTTCCCTGTATTTTCTACATGCCCAAGCCCTATAAGTCTTATTTTCTTTTCCTTATTTCTGTCTATGTCGTCATATAAAGAATACATATTCTTCATAAGCGATATGTTTAATACATAAAATAATAAGAAATTATATTTCTTGAGAATATTATGTTCACGTATGCAGTTGGCCTTACAACCTGCGTCATTTTAAACGATTTCCGCTAAAAATCCCATGCATGAAAGTTAGCGCAGTTAGGTTAATTTTCATTCAATAGGTAAGAGGAAGAAGCAACATTAATGGATTTTGCCGTCTATTCAAAATGCTTTTAAGAATTTCAAGTTAAGGCGTGTAAATTTATCGAAAGTCGGTCTTAGTTTAAACAAACGATATTAACCCTAGGGTATTCTAACTATAGGGGAGACCTCAAAGAAAGTCTTGTTAACAATTGCTGCTTGTAATTGATGGTCCTTCGTTCAGAATAAGGTACTTCCCCGTATTTAATTAAACCCTTAATTGAATTTTAATCTATTTTTAATGAAGAGGCTGTCACTTTTCGGATGGCCTTTTGATCAGACCAGATTTTACGTAAAGCGGGGTGTTACGTTTTCAATCTAAAGCAACGCATTACCGATAGTTATCCGATTCCGAATGAATAAAATCTAAAAATTAGGTAAAACCCGCGTTTTTAATACATAATCCATTCTGCCATTAGGGATTATTCTCCTCGAACGAGTGTTAAAATGCATAAAACTAAAGAAAACTGGATGTTCTCTTTGACATATTCTTTATCAAGCTGCCTGAGGACTTAAAACATAAACAACTTTATGTTATTCAAAACTAAAGTGAAAAGAATGCTAATAAAAGAAATGGAAAAGGTTAGTAAGTATGAGTGAATGAGAAATATTCTGAGGACTAAAGAAGGTTATAGACATCGGCATACGCAGTGGGGAGGGGTTTGCTAGGGTTTATATTTATAATCCACATTGCGATGAAATTTTGCATATATACATATGAAGATACGGAGCTGTAGCCCTCCATTATAAGGTTGGAGCCCTCTTATAAACCTATAACTACCTTATAAACTTTTTTCTGCGCATGCCAATGTGGCTATATATTTGTTTATGGTATTTTCTGTGATTTTATTTGCTTATGGTTATAGTAAACAACAATTTTAATTAATCGTTTTTTGGTGCAGTGACACTATATACTATACAGTATCACTACGCCAAAAAATGTTGATTAACATTTTTGTTTAATTTAGTATGCGCACTGTTTGATTTATATAAATATGGTTATAGCATCTTCTATGTATATATTGGCCTATGGCTATCTTCTGTAATTATATTCGACTATGATTATAGTATTTCCTATGATTATATTGGCCTATGGTTATAGTATTTTCTATGGTCATATTCTCCTATGGTTATAGTAGTCCGTATGATTATATTTGCCTATGGTTATAGTAGTCTGTGTGATTATATTTGCCTATGGTTATAGTATTTTCAATGTTTATATTCGCCGATGGTTATAGTATTTTCTTCTGATCCGCTTCAAAATGGCAAACACTAATGGGAAAATGAATTAATATTTGCTTGCGACTTATCTAACAGTGGCGTTCTAAATATATGTTCAAACGAATACAATAATTTACAATTAAAGACTAAAAGACTTTTTTGAGATAAATTATAAAACCTATTAAATAATTTAAAAGAAATGAAATATAATATAATGATCCATGAAAAAGCTTGATATGCCTAACTTCATTGTGAAAGGCGTGAATATATATTAATCAACAATTAAACATAAAAATAAAATAGTTACTAAATGGCACTTGAAAATGCTGATGAGATACTGTATAATACAAATGTAAAGATCGTTACTTTAGTCATCGTCAGAGATCGTTACCTTAGATCGTTACTTCGACTCTATGTGCAAAACTTTATTATTGTGCACTCGAAGTGAATAAATAATAATAATAATAATAATATTATTATTATTATTATTATTATTTAGGCTTTCTTAACTTCACTCAGTGGCTGATGTTTACATGCAAGGCACAAGCCTAGAACAAACACTTATTCAATACTCTAACAACCGAGAGCCCAAAATTAATATTTCTCAAATTTGACAACATTGAAAAAGATGTTCTTTAGTAAACACACACAGAAGAAGTACGTTAAATGTCTGCATTGACATAAATGCATCATGTATACGATAAAGTAGACTTAAACAATATCAGGTTTCCAACGTTTTGCATGGCATGTCTATTTATTCTGCCTGCGAATGTTGTGTATAAGAATCAGCAGCCAAATACATTGAGCACATTCGCGCGTTTCCCAAAATGAATGTATGACAACATGTGTTCCTTATATAATCCGATGGCGCTTCTAACATTGATGCAGGAAATAATTGCTGTAAAACTTAAAATATTCAAGTCTGTTGTGCTTACGAATTAATATTAGTCAATTAAAAAACTATTACAATCGAACCTCGTTAAGATAAACACTAAGGAGAGCAGAAAATACATTCGCATTAACAGTAATTCGTCTTATCCGGAAAGGATAGTGTGCTAAACAATCAGACGGGACATCAGAAAACGATTCGTATTGAAAGTAATTCGGATTATGTGTATTCATCTTAACAAATTTCGAATCTATTGTATTATGAAATACTTAAAAATATATTGCAAGTTGGAATGACTATAAGGCTAAATACTCAAGAACATTCACTTTGCCCTATGCCCCTATCAATATTTAATATTAAATAATTGGAAATTGAATAAATCCAATATTGTTCTATAATTATTTAATATCTAATCCATATTAAACAATATTGAATCAATTTATACACACAACGATTTTACGAAAGGTTATGCAAACACATTAGAGAATTTGAATTGTAAGAAATTAAACTACGCAGATCTGAAAATTTCTCAACTAATTAGGAAACGTAATTTCATTTTCAATTGCGTGGGAAAGGTGGAAAAATGAAATGTGATTGCTAAATTGCGCAATTGACCACAAAAACATCCACCGCTTGTTAATAACTTTCACCAGAAGCATTTTATTTAAGAAATTGAAGCGAAGTGGTGTGTTAGCAATTTAACAGATATGAATATTCATCATGAACATTTGAAATCGTTCGTGAAAAAAGAAAATTTGCATAAATTAATTATTTAAAAGCAGCACACATTTCTTTTTACTGTTTGCAAATTAATTTTGCTCTAACGATTTCCATTTTTGCTCAGAAATATAATATTTTGTAAAATGTGCAGGGTTGAGAATCATAATGGTAAGACATTAAGCTTAAATTGTTGCAACACTACATTAAATACATTGCATATGTCAAAGTTAATGTAACTAATATCAACGCTATGTAATCTTCTATATACAGTAGAATATCTCTTAAATTGGTTTGTTTGTTGTTTTACGGCTCAAAGACTACAATGGTCATGCTGCACCGGGACTTACTGTTTTCTGAAAATCCGAACCACTGGACCTACAGTTTTCCGAGGAATCCGAACCTCTTAAGGCCTAGGGAACCAAACCCCGGACTACAGTGAGCAGTGCGATCTTTATGAGATCTCTGAGTAAGCGTTCTTTTTGCACTGCTGGGAGTCGAACCCGGATTAACGGCGTACTAGGCGAAATGGTTACTACAATGCGCCACTGCATGTCCCTCTCTTAAACTGGCTATGACTGGACAAAACTCCTGGACAAATAATGATTTGGCCGATGAAGATGAAATTTCAAATATTTATAGAAAAATAATAATAAAATTAATGTCTTTATTATAAAGAAAACCAAAATTTTAAATATTATAATTATTATTTAAACCATAAAATTCTTACATTTGAAAAATTTTGTAGAACTTTTTTAAAAATTCTGACAAATATGTAAAATTTTGAACAAAGAAACATTTCACTGTTCAAATTTTAAACGTAAATATGTCACTTGGTATTAAACGATGGATGGTTGTATTTTTAGGGTGCAAGTGCCGCAAGGGTCATTCTGCTCCAAGTTATTAAACGAAACGTAGTGAAATGACCGTTATTTAAAAAGCAGTGATTTTCTTTAGCGTTTTTAAACAAATACGGCTTTTTTGAAATTTCAAGTAAACGGGCGGAGAGGGCTGGCTCAAATAGGGGCGGATTAAAGAGTGTCCGTTTAGAGGATATCCTTTAAAGAGTGTCTACTGTATAGGTTCAGCTAGGCAAAACTAGTTCTGTCTAACATTAAATACAATGTTCTATAAACTTGACACTACCATGAAACATATCATATCTGTAGCAATACGCCGATTTTACATTTACAAACAAAAAATACTCAAAAATACAAAATACAAAAAAAAAATAAATGATTCACAACACCCAATATATAATTAATTCATTTCATCAATTTTTAATTACTCATAGTATATATAGCACCTTTTTTATGATAAAGCAAATATTAGGAATGTTCAAACCAATAATATGTAAACAACATTTCTGCTAATTAAAATTGCAAAAAATAACTAAAAATATTATCGCAAATAAATATGTGACCTACATCCTTAAAAATGAAAAATTCTGTTGCAACTAAAAAAATTGAGTAATGTTTTGTTTACAAAAAAGATTTTTATGATGTTTTATTTAGATTGTCAATGCCGAAGTGAATTCCACACATAAGCTGATTACACTAAGAAAAACAAGCTTAGCTATTTTCTGCTCGGATTCGTTTTTCGAAGTCCCACGAGATTTGAATCTCAAAAACATTTTAATATCTAATATTTTTGAAATAAGAATTCAAGATTTCGAGCTATTTTGTTTTTATTCAAGAAAGATGGCAAATAAAAACAAATAATCGTCAAGTTTCTCAATATATTTAATATACGAATACTTATATATATATATATATATATATATATATATATATATATTCTTTAAAATATTTTCCTAAACCTTAATGTTAATGACACGCTTTGGTAATATTCTATATGTTGTTACTTTCATGTAAATATTTTATATACTTTTTATTTTCTGTCCTTATTGAAGGTTTTAAAAGTAAGCTTGAATATATATATATATATTGAAAGGCATAAGTTCGCTTTATGCTTCACCTATATTTTTTGTAATTATTTCTTTTGATACTGTTTATAGAGCGCAGTTCGTTTTGAAACAACCGAAGTGAACACGAAGAAGTCTGTATAGTTCCTTCCGAAACATGAAATGGAATGGTAAAATAATTAAACGAAGGCAGAAGAAATTTCCCAATTTCACATTTGTCCAAAATACTGCCCAGCAAAACAATATGACAGCATTTCTGCCCGAAAATCTCATGGTAAAATTTATTTCGATGATGAAAATTAAATTCTCAATTAAAATTACTCACAATGTTATTGGTTCAAATGCAAGCTTTAAAGGAAACCTGAATACTTGTTGTATAGGTTAGATAGTGAATGTTTTTTCATGATCTTATTTTCCTAGCACTACAATCACGGAAGATACTGGGCCTTCTAGAATAGCGATTATATTGAACGAATAAAAGATGATATTATTTGAAACTGGTGCCATAAAATGCTTATTTGTATTCGTACTCTTTCCTTTCTCTACAAACAAAAAGAAGGAAAACTTAAACTGTAAATAAAAACTGCATACATTTGCTATAATTTTATCTGAAGAAACAGATATTAGACATTTAAATTGCATGGATACATAGCTTCATAATAATGGTCCGAGAATATGCAATTTAGTTTAATTACATTTTGGAGAAAGGCTTGAGAGAATAAGAGACAAATAAATAAATAGAAATGAGATTAGCAAGAGTGAAAATTTAGACAAATTTTTCGGTTACGATAAAACCAGATTTCTGCACTTTGTACTATTACTCACACTGCCATTTACGAATTTAAAATGAAATTATATTTCATTCACTATAATGAAATTTAGGTTTAAGCAAAATCTTTAATAAATAAATTGTTGAACAAATGCAAATTTTCAAAGAACGCAAATTAGATGCGTTAAGTGAGAACATATAAAATAAACTGGAGATAATCAGGTAAATTTGGATTAAACGTAAGCAGAGAAATCGAATGAGGGTTAAATTCTAGGAGAGTGGATTATTTCACTTCGGGTTACCTACTCAGGAGAGCAATTGAGGAGACGGAGAGCCAGAATTGGACTAATCGACATAAATACTCCAGAACTATCTGGATAACGCAAACGGAATTTGGGAGGATAAACTAGGCAGTCTTGAAGCAAAAGCTTTGAGAAAATATGTTATAGAATACTCTATATTGTAGAACCAGGAGCAGATGAAAACGGATTTTCATCAGCTAATATCTAGGAAGGAAAGACGGATTTGTAACAGAGATTAGCGGAGAAAAATTTTGAACTGAAAAATTAGAGAAATTAAGTTTTAATAATAATTAAACTAATTTTAGAAGAAGAATACAAAACGAACTATTTGCATATTAATATGAAATTTCTGTGCGAGGAAACTAACATTAAAAAGAAATACATAAAAAAGTACACTAGCTGTTTGCATAATTAAACACCGAAGCAAAAACATTGGGTGAAAAATACGCTATTTTATCCACTTTCTCTCCTCTTGAAGTACATTGATCCACTCTTTTTTATTTTCTATAAGTTATTTTAATATGTATTTTGAACTATCGAACTGTGGATTTTGATCTACAATTTCTTTTAATCATATTTTCTTTTTTCTGATGATATAACAATAATAATGTCTGTTTCGGAAGATTATAAAATAATACTGCAAATTATTAATCCAGCATGTGGGTTATAAGTGATACTGAAAAAGCAGCGTTAATTTTTCTTAGCAGAAAAGAAAATATATATTTGAAAGGCGTTATGAACATAAGAATAATATGCTCCCTGGTATGTAATGGATGACGAAATATTCATTAAATTATAATGACGGGAGTTTTGCATCTAGCGTTTTTCTACTTTACAGGGGGTAAAGGCATTCCGGGCTCAACGAAGGGACCCTAGTCGACTCTAGGACGATAGGACTCCAGGGCTTTTTCTCCTGTGCTAAAAAACTCTAGATTGAGCTTAAACGTGGGTGTCAAAATTATTATTCATAATAAAAATTCCCATGAAAAAAGACCCAATGAAATCTCGCCCCATGGGCTTTGTGTATTGACCATCAATTGGCAATTGTACAAGCTCTGAGAAGGGTAATAATATCTTACAATACTGTGTTTATCAGGTTTTAATGAACTGAAATATTTGGATAATTTTTTAAGAGATAAGATTTCCACTAACTGCCTATATATAAAGTACATGCTCATGTATACCATATAATATATCCATTTTCGCTGGGAAAAACAAATATTGTACAAAATGCCCTATTTTGTCTGATCCATATTATAAAATGAATATTGAAATATAATTTTTATATTAAAGAAATGAAAGAGATACAATAAAATATTAAAAATAAGAACATGAAATAAAACTATGAAACGTGCATAAGATTGAAGGGAAAATATTTTTAGTATATAGTAATTATTTCAGCGCGACAAAGTTTACTCACAAACTATAATTACACGTTTCACGATCTACTGAGATTCACACTTACGTTAACATTTAAGTAACAACATCACTATTTACATATTAGCATCTTAGTTTACATATTACCTTCAGATGTGAGCATCACTGTTTACAAACACCACTATTTGGTTCCAGTGTCATTGTTTGCATGCAAATGTACATATCAAATGTACATTTCTGCCTAAAAGGAGATTAAGTAGATGTACAATATACAAAGTATTGTTTGTTTGTGGCTCGCGGTGCAAGAAGAGCAGGATGATGACAAAGTACTCTTTAAATTACATCTTGTAAGTACGCATTTTCAAGAATAACCGCTAGATAATATTATAGTGATCATCTCCTCATACATGTATGTATGTATGTATGTATGTATGTATGTATGTATGTATGTATGTATGTTGTGTTTGTTTGTTTTTTGGTTTTACGGCTCAAAGACTACAGTGGTCATGCTGCGCCGGGACCTACTGTTTTCCGAGGAATCCGAACCTCTTATGGCCTAGGGAACCAAACCCCGGACTACAGTGAGCAGTGCGATGCATGCATGCATGAATGCATGTATGTGTGCTTGTGCGTTCGTGCGTGCGTGTGTATGCATGCATGTATGTAAGTAAAATGGTAATTATATTTTAAATTAATAAATAATTATGTAAATAATTTATTAATGCAAGTTTAAATTAATCAATACAAACTAATTTTAACTCAACATATGTATGAAAGAAAAACTTTTTAACGTATTTACGATCTATGAAATATTATCGTTGAAAATATATATTATATATATATATATACATGTATATATACTTTTCCGCGTTCTCTCGGTGGTTTGAGACAGAGCAGACCCACATTAGCACTGGTAAAATATCGCTTTCCACTGACATCTACACCCAGCGGTAATTGACTGGGAGCGCCTAACACGAACATGTGCGTTTGTCATTCATCAATATAAACGAGTTAGTCAAATCAGCTCTTGCCATATGAGGTCCACGTAAATGCAATAAAATGCTATTAGGGATCAGTTTAGTATCCTAATCGCACAACTCTTCTGCATGGGAGTAGAGTTATATATGCGATAAAGCAACCATTTCCTGTAAACCTCCATACGGACCTTATAAATAATAAGTTTTATAATATAATTTCTAAATTTTCTGAAAAAAATATGACTTATCACCTGGAGATGCCAGCTTAAAATAAGAAAATGAGCGTTTTAGGTCAAGAAATTAAAAAAAAAAACGATTACTTATTGCTTACTTAAAATTAAGAGAGACCGCATTAACAGAGTTTAATGAATGATAAAACATTAAAAAATATATAAATATACTAAATTAGTATAAATTTTATGTTGTATTCGTTTTACTGAAAATATGCCATATTATTTGCTTGGACGAATCTTACTGAAATTTTTAAGGATATCTATTTCCGAGTTAAAGTGGATGCCTTTAAAAGAAAAGAGAATTTATCTCCTTAAAGATGAAAATAGAATGTTTGAAGAACAATATTTGTAAGTCATTACTAGAAAAAGAATGTTACGTGTTAATGACTTTTAATTAGACTTGGAGCTTAATGGATTACATATTTACATACTGAAAAGTGGCATTAAAATTCAAAGAAAGTGTAAATTTAATTTTCATGTATATGAAATTGAAATTATGTAAATAACAGTGAATAAAACTTTGGTTCAAATTATTTACAGGGGTGATAGAAATTGTCAAAATATTTTAAATACGTTCTTAACTTTTACAGTGATAACAAAACGAAAGTATTTTTATTGGAAAACAAAGTCGAAATAATTAGCACTAAATAATTATGAGACTACAATTTTACATTTATCAGATTTTTATAGCACCATTCGTTAAAATAAAGGTCTTTCTCACCCAACAGACTTCTCGAAATTCGTTTCAGAGCAATATTTTTATTTAAGTTAAAGGGTAAAAAATCAAACATTTAAATTTTTACTCATAATCATGACACTCCCATTTGCCTACTCTAAACGAATTCAGACTATCTCAGAACTATATCCTCTCTCCCAATATATCATACCCCAAAATCGGAAATTCTTTGCACACAAATTCCAATCTACAGAGGCATTTTTAGACCAATTAGAGAGAGGTTAGAACCTTTTATTTGTTTCCTTCCTTAAGGTTTCTATACAACAGTATCAACAACTTGTTGAAACCATGCTCAGAAGAATATTGACAGGGCTGAAGAGAGAGGGGGAGGGGACAGTAGAAGCTGCAATATGGGGTCCCGAATGAAATATAGGGGCTTGCGCTGGCAAGGACCTATGTTCTGAGGGGGGCCCGGCCCTTCCCCCAAAATATTTTTGATACGATTTTCTTACTTTTTTATTTAAAAATTAAAAAAATAATAATGCGATCCCTGAAAATATCCCCGACTACGGTTTTACATGCCGGTAAATACATGCCGGTATATATTCTAAAGAACATTTCTTGGAATATATTTGTGCTAAATTTGTAGCATCTACAAAACTTTCGAAGCATATAGCGCTTAGAATCGTGTATAAAAGTTTATGTCTCAAGCCTTGGATTCCATTCAAATAATAGAGATGTTCGTAAATATGACTACGATACAAGTGAAAAGGGGCCGTACATTAATTGCATGCGTAGTTTCCGGTACTTTTTACCCCCCTCCCCCCACCGTATAGGATTGTGTACAATGTTCATGTAATGATAGTTGATGCCGAAGAAGAAAGAAACGAAAGGGAAAAAGTTTTCAGATGAAGATGCTGGTGCATCTGCAAACCAAGACACTATCCAGATTTCGAATTCTCCTGAACATATTTAAAAAAACAAAAAAAAACAATTATGTGATTTTGGATAGTGTCATTGGAAACCTGACGATTCGCCATGAGACTGCCAATAAGATACAAAGAAAATTTGTATTTTTTTATACTTGTATCCATTAATGAGCGAATCAGAATTGTGCGAACGTTCTAATGCTTTCAGCAAGATGTGCGCAGTCGACGTGTTAGGGAACTTAACCAAAGAAATGATACATTTGAAAACCATCCACTCATCCAATCTTGGAGTTGGAAACGCTTTTCTTCCGCCACTGGAACTATTCAACTGCCTTCGCGATATCAAGCTTCATTCTTTATTTCCAAATGTATACATTGCTCTCAGAAACTTTTGCCCCCCGCCAGTAACTGTTGCCCAAGCGGAAGGTTCTTTAAGCACTTTAGCAAGAGTGAAGAACAAGCTAAGATCAGCCATGTGCCAAGAATGATTAAATAGTCCAGGAATACTGACGATGGAATGTATTCTAGCAAGGAAAGTAAACTTTGAAAAAATTATTGAGCTGTTTGCTAGTCGAAAGGCCAGAATTTTTTCCTCTAAATCCAGATTAATAAGATTTTGTACACCTTTAATGTACAGTTTTATAATTATTCTTCATTAGCCTATCTCGATTATTAAAAAAATAATAGTAGCTTTCGTTAGTTTCTTTTTTTTATCTCAATAATCTTGTAAAATATTTAAGTAATAAAGACCAGTACTCATACAAAACAAGATGCATTCCTATTTCACACCCTTTGTTCATTTGAGGGTTCAACCCCCTCCCCCAAAAAGAAAAAATATCTTTGCCACTGCCCAGGGAAGGAGTCATGAGGGCTCATCGAAGTGAAACTGGGGGCCCGTGTTTTGTTTCTCGGCGTCCCTGAATATAGGTTGTGATCAAAGCTTAAGGAAGAAACACACTGTATTAGTATGGTATCTTTAATATATTTGTCACTTTGTGTGTATATATATCCACACTGATAATGAAACCGAAGAATTCTACGAGGATATATCAGACCTGCAAAACAAAGAAAATTACCACTACAAAATTTTAGTGGGTGATTTTAATGCCAGAATTGGAAAAAAAAACCAATTTGGTGAATGTTCAACGGGCCCATATGGCAGCGGTCATAGAGATGCAACAGGAAACTCGCTGGCTAATTTTGCAGAGAGACAAGGCCTCTATATTTGGAATTCGTTTTACAAAAAGGAAGCCAATAGGAAATGGACATGGGAAAGTCCAGGAAACAAAAGCGAAATTATGTTCTATCCAACGACAAGAATATATTCAGGGAATGTACAGTCCTTAATTGTTTTGACTTGGGAAGTAATCACAGAATGGTGAGTTAAAGTTAAGTTAGACTACCGTAAAGAACGCAGTAAAATGATAAATCTTTCCAAAAAAGTGAAGTCAATAATGAGGAATTGCTTGAAAAAATCAAAAAATTTGAACTCGCTCTGTCAAATCGCTTTGTGTTATTACAAAATTTGGAAGACACCGATATAACAGAACAAAATGAAAAATTCATCAGCAACTTAATTGTAACAGCCGAGGCTCTAGTACCACCAACAATGAAACCTAAAAAATCAAAATCTCTAAAGAAACTTTAAATCTAATGGAAAACGAGTTTTGATAGTTTTGGTATCTTTATGTAACCGAAATTTTGCACTTGCATTTTTATACACACGTTTCACCATGTCAATGTACACATCCTCAATGTCTGTTGATCTTAAAGAGTTGATGACTGCTGATGTTTTAATAGAGTCAAAGGCCTTCTCATAGTCAATAAATGCAACACACAATGGAAGTTCATATTCATGTGTTCTTTCAATTAATTCTCTTAATACTTGAATATGGTCCACTGTACTGAATCCACTTCGAAATCCAGCTTGTTCTCTTGGTTGAGCTGCATCTAATTTTTTCTGCAGGCGATGTGTTAGCACTTTTGTGAAGATTTTATAAATAGCAGGTAACAAGCTAATTGGTCGGTAATTTTTCAAATCCTCTTTATCACCTTTTTTATGCAAAAGAATTACTGTTGCAGAATCCCATTGGTTTGGTATGTTACCGCTGTTAAGACATTTGGTAAAGAATTTTGCAAGTATGTCTTCTACATATTCTCCAGCTTCTTTTAGGATATCTAATGTAATACCATCATCGCCAGGGGCTCTTCCTTTCTTCATACTTTTTATTGCAAATGAAACTTCTTCTTTTAAGATTTTAGGAGCTGTTCCTTCGACTATTTCAGTGTCTTCGTTTAATCCACTGTTACTTTCATATAGTTTTTTGTAGAATTCTTCAACTCTTCTAAGTATTTCTTCCCTATTTCTTGTTACGGTGCCATCCTCTCCTTTTAATGCAATGATGTGTTTCTTCCCAACAGATAAACTTCCTTTAACAACCCTAAGGCTCTTGTTATTTTCAATGGCCTTCCTTACTAACTCACAGTTGAATTTTCTTATGTCTTCTTTCATGCTTTTGCGCAGAGTTTTACAAAGTTCTATGTACTCAATCCTGGAACTGGTATTTCGATTGTCCACCTTCATATCTCTTCGCCTTTTCATGAGCTGTTTCGTCTTCTCAGATAATTTGCTATTGTGCTTTTTACAGGTTACACCACCAATTTCCCCAGCAGTTTCAACTATTGTCTTAACAATGTTTTCATTTGCTTCTGAGATATCACTTTCATCAATAAGTCCTTCCAGTGCAGAAAAGCGATTTTTTAATTCCAACTTGAATGCCTCGGTATTTTCTTTTAATTTCTTTAAATCCACCCTCTTACTTACTTGTTTCCTAATGAGCTTCTGTCGTTCTAATTTAGTATTTAAGTGCACTTTACATCTCACCATTCGATGATCACTTCCAGTATTAAATCTGTTCAGTACACTGCAATCTTCAATAATTGATTTCTTGTTTGCCAGGATATAGTCAATTTCACTAGTTCCCCCATTTGGGTGTTTCCATGTCCATTTTCTTTGCGGTTTCTTCTTAAAAAATGAATTCATGATGCTAAGGTTTTCAGCTTCTGCAAATTCGATGAGTTGATCGCCACGTTCATTCCTTTCCCCATATCCGTATTTACCAACCGATGTCTCTCCTTGTTCCTGTTGTCCAATTCTTGCATTGAAATCCCCCATGATGAGCTTGATATGTTGTTTCCCTTTGGTGTGTAACTGTTTGATTTCTTCATAAAATTCTTCAACCTCTTCGTCGGTATGGCTTGATGTTATTTCGTCCCGTTTTGACCACCAAAAAAAAAAAAAAAAAAAAAGTTTGCTAACCGAGATTTTGCATTTAACTGACAAGGAGAATCCGCCGTGAGTGCCCACTCCGATTTTTGATGAAAGTATAGCCGAAATAAGGAAATACGTGTCTCGGCATTCGTGCCAATGCGGCTTATTTCCAGAGATATGGATTTTTAAAGATTTTGCATCCGATATATGAGCTTAAAACACAACGCCCTCTGCAGGCAAATCGGTAGCTTGGGCGGTAAGTTGTCGGCTCTTCGCGCCGTGTTTTTGTATTCGATGCCCCGGGAAATCGATTACACTTTTTTTTTATGTATCCTTTTTACATATTTATTTATATATTTTTATTAGTAAAAATATTTTGCTTACAATCGGATTTTGTTCATAAACTTACTTTAATAAAATTCGTATTTATGTAGTTATATGTTAATTGTATGCTTATTGGCAGTGATAATTTCTACTCAAATTTTAATTGTTGATTATCAAAAAGTTGAAAAGTATAGAAAAAGTTGTGATGTAGCCATTCAGCCTGTTATGTAGTTAAGTAGATCCAGCACACTTTAATAATGTCAATTTACAAATGACGACGGCATCTATTCTCCTACTGTTGAAGTCATTCCACCTCATTGTACCCCATACTGTCAACCTCGTGATGTGTACTTCTTCCGTCAAGTAAAAAATTTTATTAAAAGGTTACAAAATTGTGTTGAAAGCTTACAAGAAAATACTTATTTAAACAAGTGAGCAGATAGATGCGTTGAAGACCCATTCACTTATTGACAATCAACTTTCAGCTCCGATTTTCAAGAATATGTTACAGTACTCTTGGTTTGTTGCAAACTTGACAAATGGAAGAAACGTTTTTAAAAATGTAAATAGTATTTGTTTTCCAGATGATATTAGACAAAGAAAATCTAGTTGTTCGAATAATTCGTTTATAAAATGCTCACGTGGTAGAAATATTTTATGTTTTTATTATTTTTATAATAATTATCATCCAAAACTGTGTACCAGTATACAATTCCAACATCTCCGACAGTGATACACAGAAAATATGTTCACGTTAGTCAGTTTTAAAATAAAATTGATTGCATTTTATAAAATAAAATGTTTCTGTATAAATAAAATGCACATAAATGAGATGCACATAAAATGTTTATATGTTATAAAATAAAATTATGTTTATATGTTATAAAACAAAATGATGTTTATATGTTATAAAATAAAATATTACATACTAAAAATACATTTTTCAATAGATAAATATATTTAAAAAAATATTAGGCATAATAGATGCTAATAGTGGATGACTGCAAAGGCTAATAATGACAAAATAAGACGAATTAACGCAGTTTTCTTTTTTATTTAATGGAATTGTTAAAAGTTTTCAGAAAAAAATCTTTCAATCCTTAAATAAAACAAAACTGCGTTATTGGTGTAATTTCATCCCTTCACAGGTTGACAATGAGTACGCAAATTTTATAAAAGTTATATTCACATAAAAACTTACAGCTAACTCCTAAACTTTTTGTACCTTTACAACTCTTCAATTAAAAATTAAAATTCGTGTAAAAATTATAACTGCGAAAAATAGTATCACAGAATTAAATATGTAAATATGAATTTTATTAAAGTAAGTTTATGAGCAAAATCCGATTGTAAGCAAAGTATTTTTACTAATAAAAATACATAAATATATAAAAAGGATACATTAAAAAAAAGTGATCGATTTCCCCGGGTATCGAACACAAAAATACGGCGTGAAGAGCCGACACACCTTACCCTCCAAGCTAGAGACACTTATTTCCTTATTTTGATCCTACTTCCATCAAAACTGGTAAGGCACTCACTGTGGATTCCCCTTGTAAATGGTTTTGGCAATTTGGTTGGCGCAGTATAGCCCAGATGCTCTTGCGCCATAAAAAAGCCAAACAATCAATCAATCAATTGTAAATGGTTTTGATTGGAAATTTTTGGGTAGAGGGCTCATATAAAAAGTTAAACTCTGTATTTTTATACATATACCACTCCTTGTAAAATACCTAACATATTTAACAACCTTGCATAGTTTATTTATTGTTTTTCTGCAGAATCTTTTTTCCCCTATAACTGACAGTTAAGAAGATAATTAGGACAACATTTCTTCTGGATTACTCTGTGTGTGTGTGCCATATTCTGATAATTTATACTGTGATATAAAATATT
>QLNU02014802.1:65280686-65298849 GCA_006491805.2 Dysdera silvatica
CGTTCTTAACTTTTACAGTGATAACAAAACGAAAGTATTTTTATTGGAAAGCAAAGTCGAAATAATTAGCACTAAATAATTATGAGACTACAATTTTACATTTATCAGATTTTTATAGCACCATACGTTAAAATAAAGGTCTTTCTCACCCAACAGCCTTCTCGAAATTCGTTTCAGAGCAATATTTTTATTTAAGTTAAAGGGTAAAAAATCAAACATTTAAATTTTTACTCATAATCATGACACTCCCATTTGCCTACTCTAAACGAATTCAGACTATCTCAGAATTATATCCTCACTCCCAATATATCATACCCCAAAATCGGAAATTCTTTGCACACAAATTCCAATCTACAGAGGCATTTTAGACCAATTAGAGAGAGGTTAGAACCTTTTTATTTGTTTCCTTCCTTACGGTTTCTGCACAACAGTATCAACAACTTGTTAAAACCATGCTCAGAAGAATATTGACAGGGCTGAAGAGAGAGGGGGAGGGGACAGTAGAAGCTGCAATATGGGGTCCCGAATGAAATATAGGGGCTTGCGCTGGCAAGGACCTATGTTCTGAGGGGGGCCCGGCCCTTCCCCCAAAATAGCTCTTTGGGATACGATTTCTTACTTTTTATTTAAAAATTAAAAATAATAATGTGCCCCTGAAAATATTCTCCCAGAAATTACGGTTTCCATATATGCCGGTAAATACATGCCGGAATATATTCTAAAGAACATTTCTTGGAATATATTTGTGCTAAATTTGTAGCATCTACAAAACTTCCGAAGCATATAGCGCTTAGAATCGTGTATAAAAATTTATATCTCAAGCCTTGGATTCCATTCAAATAATAGAGATGTTCGTAAATATGACTACGATACAAGTGAAAAGGGGCCGTACATTAATTGCATGCGTAGTTTCCGGTACTTTTTACCCCCCTCCCCCCACCGTATAGGATTGTGTACAATGTTTATGTAATGATAGTTGATGCCGCAGAAGAAAGAAAAGAAAGGGAAAAAGTTTTCAGATGAAGATGCTGGTGCATCTGCAAACAAAGACACTATCCAGATTTCGAATTCCCCTGAACATATTTAAAAAAAAAAAAAAAAATTATGTGATTTTGGATAGCGTCATTGGGAACCTGGCGATTTGCTATGAGCCTGCCAATAAGATACAAAGAAAATTTGTATTTTTTTATACTTGTATCCATTAATGAGCGAATCAGAATTGTGCGAACGTTCTAATGCTTTCAGCAAGATGTGCGCAGTCGACGTGTTGGGGAACTTAACCAAAGAAATGATACATTTGAAAACCATCCACTCATCCAATCTTGGAATTGGAAACACTTGTCTTCCGCCATCGGAACTATTCCACTGCCTTCGCGATATCAAGCTTCATTCTTTATTTCCAAATGTATACATTGCTCTCAGAAACTTTTGCCCCCCGCCAGTAACTGTTGCCCAAGCGGAAGGTTCTCTCAGCACTTTAGCAAGAGTGAAGAACAAGCTAAGATCAGCCATGTGCCAAGAATGATTAAATAGTCTAGGAATACTGACGATGGAATGTATTCTAGCAAGGAAAGTAAACTTTGAAAAAATTATCGAGCTGTTTGCTAGTCGAAAGGCCAGAATTTTTTTCTCTAAATCCAGATTAATAAGATTTTGTACATATTTAATGTACAGTTTTTTAATTATTCTTCATTAGCCTGTCTCGATTATTGAAAAAAAAATAATAGTAGCTTACGTTAGTTTCTTTTTTTATCTCAATAATTTTGTAAAATATTTAAGTAATAAAGACCAGTACTCATACAAAACAAGATGCATTCCTATTTCACACTCTTTGTTCATTTGAGGGTTCAACCCCCTCCCCCGAAAAGAAAAAATATCTATGCCACTGCCCAGGGAAGGAGTCATGAGGGCTCATCGAAGTGAAACTGGGGGCCCGTATTTTGTTTCTCGGCGTCCCTGAATATAGGTTTTGATCAAAGCTTAAGGAAGAAACACACTGTATTAGTATGGTATCTTTAATATATTTGTCACTTTGTGTGTATATATATCCACACTGATAATGAAACCGAAGAATTCTAAGAGGATATATCAGACCTGCAAAACAAAGAAAATTACCACTACAAAATTTTAATGGGTGATTTTAATGCCAGAATTGGAAAAAAAAAACAATTTAGTGAATGTTCAACGGGCCCATATGGCAGCGGTCATAGAGATGCAACAGGAGACTCGCTGGTTAATTTTGCAGAGCGACAAGGCCTCTATATTTGGAATTCGTTTTACAAAAAGGAAGCCAATAGGAAATGGACATGGGAAAGTCCAGGAAACAAAAGCGAAATTATGTTCTATCCAACAACAAGAATATATTCAGGGAATGTACAATCCTTAATTGTTTTGACTTGGGAAGTAATCACAGAATGGTGAGAATTAAAGTTGTTAGACTGCCGTAAAGAACGCCGTAAAATGATAAATCTTTCCAAAAAAGTAAAAGTCAGCAATGAGGAATTGCTTGAAAAAAGCGAGGAATTTGAACTCGCTCTGTCAAATCGCTTTGCGTTATTACAAAATTTAGAAGACACCGATATAACAGAATAAAATGAAAAATTCATCAGCAACTTAATCATAACAGCCGAGGCTTTAGTACCAGCAACAATGAAACCTAAAGAAATCAAAATCTTTAAAGAAACTTTAAATCTAATGGAGAAAAGAAGGACTTGGAAGAACACAGGGATAATTGCTAATAAAGTGGAATATGTGGAAATTTGCAAGACGATAAGGAAACGTATTCGGGGAGAAACTCGTAGGTTCAATACAAAGTTGGTACAAAAAACAATTGAAGAAAATAAAGGCGTCAAAACTTCAAAACGCAGGCTAATAAATGGAGAAAAGCAACTATTTGCCTTAAAATATAATGACGGCTCAGTATGCAGAACACGCCAGGAAATGCTTAAGAGGGTAAAAGAATTCTACACAGACCTCTATAAAAGTAACGATCAGCAAAATCTGCCAACAATTGTAGTTACAGAAGAAATGCCGGATGTTTTAGTATCAGAGGTAACAGATGCCATACGATCAATGAAAAATGGGAAATCCACAGGAAAAGATGGCATTTCTGCTGAAATGTTAAAAGCTGGGTGTAAAACGCTTCACAAAATATTGGCAAATCTCTTCTCAAAATGTCTTAAGGAACAAAAAATTCCTAATGCATGGAAAAATGGCGATGTTATTCTTTTGCTTAAAAAAGAAGCTCAAGATGGTCTTACAGACTATCGACCAATTAGCCTTCTCCCTGTTATGTACAAAGCTTTTAGCAAAATCACTGCAAATAGAATTTATAGAACATTAAACTATGCCAAACCTCTAGAACAAGTAGAGTTTAAAAGTGGCTATAGTACGATTGACCACATTCAGGTTCTTCAGAGAATAATAGAAAGACACAATGAATACACTTTACCATTATGCATTGCCTTCATCCACTACGAAAAAGCTTTTGACTCAATTTTCAAACCATATATTTTAAATGCACTAGGTAACCAAGGTGTGAACCCAGCTTATGTTAGCTTACTCCAGTCCATATTTTATAAAGCAAAATCGACTATATCTATAAACAGACACAAAGTTGAAATTTACCTAGGGAAAGGTGTCCGACAGGGAGATACAATCTTGCCCATACTATTTTCAGCTTGCCTTGAGGAAGTTTTTGGTAAATTAGATTGGGATCAAAAAGGCTTAAAAATCAATGGAGCTTATTTAAGCCATCTAAGATTCTCCGACGACATCGTATTTTTCGTAAAAGATCCAGAAGAGCTCCAAAGACTCATTGAAGATCTAAGAACGAAAGGAGAAACATCTGGCTTAAAAATCAACTTGAAGAAAAGCATGGTTATGTTTAATAAGTTTATACACACTCAGAAAATCTTTATTTCGAGAGAAGAAATACAGCAAGCTGAAAATTATATTTATCTTGGTCAACACACGTATCAAGCTTAGCTGGCAATCATTCTACCAGCTACAAATAATTTTTAAAAAAAAGCTCCCTATTTCTTTACAGAGGAAAGTTTTCGATCAATGCATCCTACCTGTTCTGACTTATGGTTGTGAGACATGGACATTGACTGCCAAAGGTATCCAAAAGTTACGAGTGGTACAAAGGAACATGGAACGGCAGATGCTTGGTATCACGCGACGAGATCGAAAGACCTTCAGTTGGATAAGAGATCAAACAAAAGTTTGTGATATCATTGCGAAGGTAAAAAGTTTGAAATGGAAGTGGGCAGCCCATATTGCTAGAAGAACTGACAACAGATGGACCAAAAACATCCTAGAATGGATCCCACTGGACACCACATGCTCAAGAAAAACACCAAAGACGAGATGGGTGGATGAAATAATTAAATATATTGGGCACAAGTGGCAGCAAAATGCACAAGATCGACTTCGTTGGAAAGATGCAGAGGAGGCCTTCATCCTGCAGTGGATTGACAACGGCTGAAATGATGATATATATATATATATATATATAGAGAGAGAGAGAGAGCTACTTACAACAATTGAGATTGTTCTCAGTATTAATAAAGAGACCCTTCTAAATTACTAAAATATTGTTAAACTAATTATATTCTGGGTTTATACTGTTTTTAGCTAAGTTTTGGTCAATGCTGGTTTATTCAGTATTGATCACAAATCTCAATTATTGTAGTCAGAAAAAGCAAACCAATAACAGGGATTTTGTGCGGTCCCTGATGAAGAACAAAATTCTTGGTATTGTTTAATCTTTTACTCCTCTTCACCTTTTACTACTACAATTTCAATTTTTATTCTGAGATGTTTCTACTACTTAAATTTACTTGGGTTTACTACCTTGTGTGATATTACTTTACAACTTTAACTTTGTCCAAGTTAATATACATTTAGATATGTGTATTCATGTATATTGTATTAGAAGGTAATACATGTATATTACATTAGAAGGTACTACATGTATATTACATTAGAAGGTACATGTATATTACATTAGAAGGTACTACATGTATATTACATTAGAAGGTACTACATGTCACAATCATACTACAATTTTGCTATATATATGCAGTAATGTATCTTCATAAAGATGTTCTCATTAACGGCTGTTTCTGTTTAATGACAATATTTAGCAATGACGAAATATATTTTACAGAATATTATACGCGAACTAATGAACGCGTAGTTCTGTTTAAGAATATTCTTCGTCCCTTGAAATTCGATAATAGCAAAGTTTACTATATAGTATATATGCACATGCACATGCACATGAGCACATATGGGGGGCAGAGGAGCTCCAACCCATCCCTAGCTGTTTAAAAATTTCATTTGCCCGAAACTGCTATGCATTTACTTTCAAAAGTTTTACAGTCACATTTTAAAATAAGGTACTTTTTAGCTCATTACTAATTGTCAAGCAGTATCAATTATTTTTGTAGCGTTTTGGTATCTTGTACATTCACTCAAATTCTCGATAGCTTTGAGAAGGAGGTAATAATTTTTCTCCGCCCTCCTAGAAGTAATCGTTAATTTTTCTCCGCTGCCCTGGAAATACTCGTATGGGCGCCCATGCACATACACACGCACACACACACATATAAATATATATATACACTGCATATTGATTATATGTATTATAGTATGCATATATTTTATGATACGTATAATCAATATGCAGCGTATATGTAAACGCGTAAGTACATAATCTGATTTGTTTTCCAAGACTTTGACAATGGCCGTTATCTATGAAACAGTTTTACTTTTCAAACCATTCTGTTATTAATTACAACAGCTTATTTTGGGCTATGATTGAAACAAATAATTTAGCCTTATCGGAACCCCGACCTTTTTCCGATAATTGGCTGATTTGCAACGAATCAGGGGCTGGATATTCGCTAGTGGCTGTCAATGGGAGGGCAAGGAATATAAGTGCACGTATCACGAAACGATCATTTGTTCGATGGAACGTGCTTTTATATTTACCCTTCGCCCCCTAATGTTTACCTCACCATCGCCGTAAGTTCCATCAGAAAAGCATTAAAATTCAATTACGTGCCTAATTAAATAAACCAGGCTGGCGTCGCCCCTCGAGGCAAATCGAGGCTCGATAACATATTGCGCCTCAAAACGGGCAACCACGCATTTTAGAAATCATTAAACGAGGTTTAAAATTTAAATATTATCTTTTCATGAATGAAAGATTTTTTTTTCCCAGATGCATTTCAATATTTTTGAATAATTCAAAACAAGTCATTTTCCAAGTCCAGGTGCAATACCAAATATTTTAGGCGCCGTTAAACTATATGGCATAATGATGTATTGAAATCATTTGAAATTTACAGAAAAACATTTGAAAATTAGAGAATCGATTCACTTAAAAATATTACAAGGTTTTCAGGAGCTAGTTTCTCTTTCTCAATGCACACAAACGGATAGCATGCACACAAACTGATAATGCATACAAACGGATAGCACGCACACAAACCGATAACTGATGCACACAAACGGATAGCATGCACACAAACTGATAATTTCTTCCTATAAAAATTTGAACTTGTTTTTTTTTCAGTCCTTAACCTGGTGTAGTTTGTATGTAATGCTGTGTAACTAACGTCATAGAAATTTTTTTCGTAAAATTTATTACATATTGTATAAAATTTGGGAACAGCAAAGGGGTAGTAACAAGTAAATCTATGCTTTATAAAAGGGGACGTTAAAAGACGAATCAGCCAAAGAAATTATGAAGTTAGGAAATAAAATAGAAGAATGTTCAATTTCTACTAATTGGAAAGTTTTAAAAAGAGGAATTGTCTTGTCAGAAAAAATATATAAAAGACGAATGAACAAATGTATCTTAAAATAGTAAAATTCACTTTAACAATTCTATCCTAGTTTATTTAACTTACGATATAAGAGGGATTATTTTATACAGCATTGCGATAGGAAAAACTCATTTATGTCTTTGTTTTTTCTCAGAAAATAAGAATGCGTGGATATAAAAATACGTTGCGTAGATAGGATAATAGAATATAGGTTTACTTGCAGCTCCAGTAGCAGTTCATTTCCTACGATATTATTAATTTCATTCCAGATACAAAAGTTGCGTTCTTTTTTACAATTTATTGACTTTTAATCTTCTTTTCTTTCATTCTACTTTCTTCTTTCGACGGAAGCCATTTATATAATATTGCTTATACAACATTAATTTTTGCGTTTGTCAAAAATTTCAAAAGTAGTTCTATAATGCTTATTTTGCTTTAAAAATTCGATTACAACTTTCTAGAAAACATAATTGCCTTATGTTGTGATACGTGTTGTCCGTAAATTACCCTTATACGGTGAAAATAAACTGCTGATTAATTAATATTTTTTTTATTTATTTGAAAATGATCTTCGACTTATCATCTTAAAAGCAATTTATTAAATTGAAACATGCAACTATGATTAGGTATCAATTGATGAGCGTTTCAAAGATTAATGAACGTAATTTATTTGGGCATTCACCATTTCTAATTAATTTAATATTGAAATTAATCTCCTTAATCAACGTTTCCTTGTAAGTAGACCATGTTTATAAATAAGTTAGGGGTTGTGTTTTTATGGCGAAAGGACAGCATGTGTTTGAACATTTACATGTTTACAAATATGTCAAATTATTCACCAGGAAAAAACCTAAGTAAACATATTTCTTGACAACAGATTAATCAAATTAAATGCCTTATTGCATGCTTTAATTATAACTGGAGAAAATATTTTTCTTTCATTTATGAAATAAACATTTGTTTTAAAAAATCTTATTAATTAATATTATTTATTGAAATGCTGACTCTGGATGTAAAAAAATGTCATAATCATCTTCCTAATGTACGTGATAGCTTACGTGTATATAATATTCCCGTAAAAAATCTTTTTTATGTTTGCTTGAGCACTTAGAATTTCTTTAAGATATATGCCTTTTACTTCCAAAAATTTTACTTCAGTCAGGTAATATAAGGTACTGTCCTTTAGGCTTTGGAATATTGAGTAGTACTGTATTTTTTGTTTTATTCAAATCATTACAGGCCAATAGGCATTATTTCAAAGGGAGAAAACCTATAAAGCTATATCTCACATTAAAAAAATTATTGCATCTTGTACTAAATTCTGTAGATTTAGTCAAAAAAATTTATTTCACTTTATGAATAGTCAACATTTAAAATTCAGGTGTCAATATTAAATAAAATATCAATTAAAGTAAATGTTTTTATTCCCGATTACTTTACGATTTTTTCCTTGATAAAAATTTTAATCTATCGTCTTGATCTTGTAAATATTTTCCTCTACTTCAGGTAGAAAAAGTGGTCTTCTGTATGATCATATAGAGGTAAATTGACAAGAGTTAGGAATATATTTTATAAATACATTTTTATGAGCACCTATGTCGTTTTTCTCGACAGTTTTAACTTTATTTCAAAGAAGTCTTTTCTAGATTTCCATTTCTTTTTTCCTTCTCGGGAATCCTTGAATACCAGATAAAATTTCCTTGCAGTATTAAGGGCTATCGCCTTTAGTATTAATCTTGACTTTTCTTTTCTCTCTTATTTGTCAGTTCCGTTTTCCTACTTCTTCGAGAAGGTGATCATCTGGACATGTGCGGGCAATCGTTTGATGGTCTGTCCTATGAACTTGATTTTAATTTTTCCTTTATTTCTTATAAGCAGTGTATCTACGTGTGATTGACCGACTGTATGCACCTACAAAGTACATATAATTATTTTATAGAAGTTATATTTTATTATATTATATAGTGATTTGTTTTACATGATTCGAATGGCATAGGTAGAATAAAATTTATAAAAAGAAAAAGAGAAAAATTTATTCAATAGAAGGGAGTTGTAAAGGGTGAGTTTATGAGAATGTTGGAAGTAGTTAAGCAAGGAGATTCCGAAAGAAGTGATTGATTTTGGGCGCCATAACCTAACGTCTTGCCGATGGTATTTCTTGCCTGAAAGGTTTATTATATTGTATTGTATTGTTACTAGAGACTAAAACTAATTGTATTCAGATATTAATTACATTTTTGTTATTAGAGTTCATATAGCTGTTGTCGTTTGAATTGGTGTTCGCTAACCGTGGTAAACAGAAACCTAGAAAGTGTTAATTTTGTATCGTGAACAAAATGGTATGAAAATAATAAGGTATAAAAATAATAATGATAAAATAATAATGGTATGAAAATGATAAGGTGATCTTATCTGCCGTTCTGCTATGTATATTATTTTATTCCTTTTCACATTGTGTACTTATCAATGCTTGTATGTACATAATGTAAGGTAGATGAACACTAGAAAAAATGACGACAGCCGAAATTATCGATCCATATTTTTACGGTTGCTCTCGTGATATTATGAATATTAATTACGCTTAAATCAACACGTTTGAAGGTGTATGATGCTTTTTATATTTCTATTCATAAAAGAATAAAATAAATACCATTTTTTTTCACAATTTTTTGTTTACGGCAACACCATTAAATTTTTTGAATTAGCAAATCTTTGTGGTTTCATTCATATATAATTTCTGTTCAACACTAATGAGCTTTGATTAGCAATAATTGGTATTGTGCTTTCTCTCACCTAGAATTGATTCATAGACTCTTATATCACACTTTTTTTATTTCAGTACTTGTTCTGTGCGAAGTACAGATTTTATACACACATATAACTCTCACATTGAATGAATTGCTCTTGTCATGTTTCATTGCCACCTGATATTGTCGTCTCCTTTTCAAGACATTTTTATTTGGTTTTAGTACGGATACGGAATCTGCCAATTTTGCAAGAGACCTGCGAATGAAATACATATCTGATTTAGCTTCTCAGCCAATTTCAACAGAAAAATGTGCCTGGAAATATTTTCTCGTTAATTACTAATTAATTACCCAGACACTAATTGCTACTAAATCTAAAAAAAAATTAAATACTTATGGAAGCCACTTGGTTAATGAAGCACGGACAAAATATATTCAGACATTCTGGTCAACAATATCTGTACGATGCTTCGTTTTATTATAAAAATGTAGGGTCCGTGGAAGTTTTATTCGGTTTTTAAAATCTATATCAATATTTGGATGCAGAGAATTTAGAAAGAGAATATTTTTATTGGCTTTCCCTTGAAAAATGTTCAACGTAGAATTTCCGGTTTTTAGACCAGTTTCATACAAAGGAGTCTTTGAATTTCACGATGAATTTCTTTTCGCATTTTCCTAATTGTGCTATTAAGTCAGCCATCTTCTATTTTAGTCATCCAGTTAGATTTATTGAAGTAAAATAATTTCTAGTGGTGACATTTGGAACTGCATTTAGATAAGGTGTAGGAATTTGCATTATTATATTATCAAGCTCACTTTCATTTCATTTTCGCTTCGTAATTGATGTTTTCCAAAATAATAAAAGTATTAAGTTGTTTCACAGGCTCTTTCATCCTACATCAACTAGAATTCAAAATTTGGCGGGTTTCTTGGCCATGCACTCAGTAAAATTACATCTGTAGCTTTTGTAGGTAACAATTGCTGATCTACGGTCAAGTTTTCAGAAAGTTTATAGCATTCATATATCAATAAATTTCTCTCAATTCAAAGTTCACGAAACAGGATAAACTTGCTAGTTACTTTGTCAGGCTAAGATCTTGTCAATTTCTAGACAAAAAATGCGCATAATTAAATTTCCGACCAAAATGACCAGTAATGGTGCCTGGAAGTAGAATTAAAAATATATCAATTAGTTTTAGATTTAGCTGATTTAGGCTGATTTAAAATATTATATATAAAGGGCCATAAAATTAAAAGATTCTTAAGCAATGAGTTCTATGGAAAAAATTTAGAAAGAATATGAAAAAAGGTCAAAATGCCTGGCTTCGCACTTTTACCTGTTAACTTGTTTATGCCGCTTCCATTTGTTTACATTTATTTTTGCTCTAGGCTTTCGGATTTGCTGCGTTACTTTATCACTTCTGATTGAATTCTCTTTCTTATATACTTTGCATAGCTTCCTCTCTCTTTCAACAGAAACACTACGTACCTGAACTTCGTTACAAGTTTGTATCAGCGATATTAAAAGTTATATTTTTCTTGGTCCTTTTGTGCAACACTTTCAATAAATTACATTTTGCCTCGACTGCCTCTGAGTTTCACATTTTCTGGAAATACTTCTTTATCATTATAAATCTTGTTTTTTATAAAGAAAAAATGTTATATATATTATTTTTAACAAAATAACTAAACATAAACAAAACATGAAAATATCTTAATTAATGATATTTTAAACATTTTAAGTGTGGGGGAATATACCTAAACAATATTTATTTTTTCATTCATTTTTAAAATAAATCGTTGCGGACGTTTATCAAAATATATTTTAGCTGAATAAAGAATAAACGAAATCACGAGTTGACCCTAAAATAATATAGCAATTAATAGTTTAAAGAAAAGGCATTTTGAGCATGAATAACGAATGTGTTCTGTAAAGGCGAAGACTTTATCGCTTTTCCTTGGGAAAAAAAAGACAAGAATGCACCGACGAATCAATATAAAGGGTTAGAAAAGCGCCTTTTGAGGAAAGGTTGGAGTTGACTGCCAATAAGTCACAATAAAATAGGACCAAACACGATAAAGAAACGTCACGTAAAACGATGGTTTTCTTTTGTTGTGGTAATATGAAAGAAAGTAAAAATATCCACAGCAAGTTTAAAAAAAAGATAAACGTTTTAAGTCCGCACATCTCCTAAGCAAAACTACATTTCCCGCTCATGTAATTAACACTAAAACTTTTTATTTTCTTTAGTTGAATTCATTAATTCTTAAGTTTCATATTAGAAACATTGTTGCTATTCAGAGATTCTTTAAAACGACAAATGACGAGATTATGGCGAAAAAAGAAATTAATTGCGCAAGAGGATATAAAAATAGAAAGTATATATAAATGACTTCAAGATATTCTATTTAATTAAAATATTATTATGAGTACGTCAGTGTAATTTGCATTGAATAAATTTCTATGAGTATGTTTATTCGGATTCTTGTGGTATAATAAATTATACAGTTATTTAGCTAATTTAATCGAGTGGTGCGGAAGACCTTGGATTTTTTAAATTTCAGCTTCAGGTCAATTACCACAAATCTTTAAAGAAGATTCCCAGATATTTAGTTTGGTTTTGTTCAATAAGACTAAATAATAAAGTATGCAGAATTATAATTTTGGTTTTCACTCTATTTCTGTGCCTTTAATTTAAACTTCGGACTTTTATTAGACAACGTTTGCTGACTATGTATTTGTATATTATTATATCTAGCCAAATATTTTACCAATTTATGTATATGTAAAATTAAAATGCAAGTCTTACAAACTTATATACGTTTTTTGTATCGAGCATATACAACCTGTATTTACGTATTAAAAGTAACATATAGGCTATAATAATACAATACATGCATATGCACAAGCTAAAAGAAGGACCTGGAGATATATTTAAATCCTTTCATCTTTCGCGATGCAAATATTAGAAAAAAAAGAGGATAACTAGAGCGAAATAACAGAAAAGTACAAAGATGAAAATAAAGATAATAAAAGTAACACAAAGAGGAATTTAGAATAAAATTGGAAAAAGTTAAAGTAGGGTAAAATTATCGAATCAAAGAATTGGCGATGCAATTAAAAATTCCTTTTCTCTATACTATTATTATTTTTTAAATCTATTCTAATGGTTTTCATATTAAGTTTCATTATCTTATGTTTTTATTTTGTCTATTGTCCCTTACAACTCTGCTCTTCTGGCCTTTCGCATCGGGATCAGTGATATAAATTTACTAATTAAAACATATCTGAATGAATATAAATTTCATATCAGATCTATGAAATGTAATCAGATATATTCTCTCAATGGCTGTGTACACCCGTTTTCTTTTCAGAGAAGTGGAAAAATTATAATGAAATGAAAATTTATAATATCTTCAACATTTAAGCGTGCAATTTAATACCTTATAAAAGCCTGGTTTAGGAAGGAAAATTATGAGAAATTGACAATGGCAGCCTTTCAATTAAACAACTATTGCCAGGTCCTTTATATCCATGTAATTTTCATTAATTTGTTGCCTTTGACAGCAAGAGAAACTCACATGTCTTCTGGTTCATTAAAACGACTTATATTATGCAAATGGAGGATTCATTGAAAACTGAATGACAAAGGGTTGAGATAATATTAATTGGTATTTGAATCATTTCGGTGACTAGTGTTTGAATTATTATGCCTCAATTCCCATAAATATTTATTGAATTTATCAGCGTAACAACAACCGAAATTTAATGCAAACAATATAGTGTCATAAGCAGCAAGTATTTTTTTAAATAGTGGTTTATACGTGATTTATGTACATAAAATTGAATTTCATTTATTTACATTATTTACCGTGCATAAATCACAAATTTTGAGCGAAATACATTCAGAATATTTTCATTAATTTTCTTAAGTTAAAAATTTCAAATTATGGGAATAATTAATATGTACGAGGTGGTTGTTATTAAAGATTTCTGTTCGGAGCTATCTGTATTCAGAATTAACAATAGAAAAAGCATGGCGCCAGATTTTGAACATGTATCATTTAAGGCATATGGAGAAGGACTCGGTACAGAAGAAAAAGTTTAATTGCAAACTTTGCTGATAGGGGAAAATATGGCGCTGCAAAAAGGAACGACGTCGAGAAAGCGTAAAAGATGAATAACTAGGACAAATCTAAAGCGAAACCTTAATACTTTAATTCACTCATGGAAAAAAATGAAAAAAAAATTCAATTAATTTCACTACATTTCTAATTTAAAATAAAAACTGAAATACGGATATTCCCGGTTTTTTATTCAACGTTCTTTGGGGAAGATGAAGTCAATTTTCACCTTGATCAGACAGGCAATACCTAAATCTGCTGAATACGGGATTTAATATACGCAAATATTATTCATCAAATTCTCCTGCATTTGCCGAAATTCACTATTTGGCGTAATTTCGTATGAAATTTAAACCTTTGCCCTAAATGTTTTGGATAAATTTTAAGCAGCAAGTATAGTAGTAACCTGTTCCGTTGCACATAGTAGTAGTTGCACATAGTAGTAGTTGCACATAGTATGCATAGTTTTTAAATGCTACGTACCTTTGTAATTCCACAATTTCAGGAAGGAGGATGCTTGAGAGAGATCATTTTAATCCAAGACGTGCTTCCGCCTTATATTCTCGACTACAAGTTGGACACGTGTCGTGCTGAACAACACAACTTGTTGGACAAGTGCACCAGCTGTAATATTGACACTTTACTCATGAGAAAGTGATTAGAGCTGTTCCCCTTATAACATGACTAGCATGATTACGTGGCCTCACACAGTGCGCTTTTACGAGGTGTGGTTGAAAAGTTTTAAGACAGGTGGTGCCACTACTTAATAAAAGGGCAAGGTTTGCCGGCAGATATAAAAGGGAAAGATTATTTTGTTCTTAAAACGTCCTGAAAAAATTTCCGCGATATCTTTGTAGAGAGGAGTGGCATCCTAATGAGTGAAGACATATTCTAGGTTCCCGGCGGATTATATTGATTCCGCAAAATTGATGAAAACATGGAACAACGTTTTCGTGTCAAATTTTGTTTTAAAACCAGGAAATCAGCTTCGGAGGCCTATGAACTTTTAAAAACAGCTTTCGGGGATAAATGTTTGAACCGGATGAATGTTATTTTCTGGTTCAACAGGTTCAAACATGGTCGCTAATCAATTGAAGGTGACGCCTGGTTCGGACGACCTTCCACTTCAAAAATCAACCAACACATTTCGAAAGTTTGCGATTTATTGCACTGTGGCTATAGACTTGTCATTAGGGAGATAGCTGATGATCTAAGTTTCAGTTTCTACATGGTTCAGTCAATTTTAACTGAAGATTTGAGCATGCGTCGGATGTCTGCGAAATTAATTCCGAAATGTTTTTGTCCAACCAGCAAAAACATCACCGACTTGAAATGCCCCAAAAGCTGATTAATCCAACCGAAACTGAACCAGATTCGTTAAATAGTGTAATTAAAAAGCAATGAATCATAGTTTTATGGGTATGACCCAGAATCAAATGCAGAAACATCTCAGTGGAAGGGTTCAAGTTCGCCACGACCGAAAAAGGGGGGAAAATGGTTCAAATGTGCAGACAATGTTGGTATGTTTTCCGATTCTACTGGTATCGTGCATCACGAATTTGTCCCTAGGGGGCAGACAGTCAACCAGGAATACTACGAAAGTGTTCTTTAGCGTTTGCGTGGAAATGTGCTTAAGGAAAGACTTGCACAGCGGCGAGACAAGAATTGGGTCCTCCAACACGACAACGCACCGGCGCATTACGGTTTATCGATCACGGAATTTTTGGACAAATTCCAAATTCCTGTGCTTCTGAAGCCCCCTATTCCCATGATATAGCCCTAGTTGACTTCTACCTGTTTCCTAAATTAAAAATTTCACTGAAAAGGAATTAATTTGATTCGATTGAAGACCTACAAGATCACACCCTTAAGAAAAAAAAAATTCCAGGAGTGCTTGCAGAAGGGAAACATCATTAAAGTCGGTGTATATAGTTAGAAGGAGACTACTTTGAAGAAGATCTATCGCAATAGCCTGCAAGTACTGCCATTTTGAAAATCTAATCTACGTAAATTTAAAATCTAATCTACGTACCATTGGAATCATATCGGAATCGCCTGCGTATCATTGGAATCGTACATTATAATGCAAATTGGAATCGTACATTGCAACGTACCATTGGAATCGTACGTTATAATGCACATTGTAGCGTATCATTGGAATCGTACATTATAATGCAAATTGGAATCGTACATTGCAACGTACCATTGGAATCGTACGTTATAATGCACATTGTAACGTACAATTGGAATCGTACATTATAATGCACAGTGTAACGTACCATTAGAATTGAACGTTATAATGCACATTGGAATCGTACCATTGGAATCGTAGGTTACAATGCACATTGTAACGTACCATTGGAATCGAACCCAAGTTAACGGCACGGCAATTACGCCACCTTATTCATACGTTACGACAGAGCACCAACAAATAAAAAGTTATTTTATCTTTAAATATAGGTTCGCCAAAAAGGCATCCGAAGACAAAAAACAGGTTTTTAAAAACTACGTAAAAGACTTCGTTTAACAAGATAATAAGGCGAAAGTTGAAAATTAAATTTGCAGTTTTTATAAAGTTTTCCACATCTTTAGAAACGGGATTGATACCGAAATTCTTTATGCATAATGCTCAGCTATTTCAAAAATCTTGGCTGCAGTAAAAACCAATATTCTATTTTTGAACAGCCACGAAATATTTTTCTTAGAGAATAGTTGCTTGCACACATTCTAAAATTGAATAATATACATTTTTAAATTGTAAAAAAAAAAAAGAAAACTCTGTACAATTTAAACAATTTTTTATTTTTTCTAGTTTTAGTAGAACTTTTTCAGGAAATAGTAAAGTTTGCAAAAGAATATGACATCTAAAATGTAAATATAAAAACATATATTAAGTCATCAGCGTTGGCGGAAAGATCACAATTAAAGCGCGAGTTACATCTCATATTCATAAAGTATATATATACATATAGCGGGAGATGGAGTATACGGGCATCACGATAGAGGAACTCCAGCAGGTAATCCAACGTACGCACAACTGGAAAGCACCCGGTATTGACGGCATACACAACTTCTGGTACAAGAAATTTACCAGCGCCCATGGCCCATTAGCCAAGGAACTTACGGCGATAATTGAAGACCCCAGCAAAATGCCTGAATTCCTCTGCAAGGGAATAACTTACCTCCTACCGAAGGACCAGGATACCAGTAACCCAGCGAAATACCGACCCATTACGTGCCTTAACACCCTGTACAAGATACTCACGGGGTGCATCTCTGAAAAAATAAGCCGGCACAGCGAAAGCAACAACTTAATGACGGAAGAACAAAAGGGATGCCAGAAAGGGACTCTGGGATGTAAAGAGCAGCTTACCATCGACTCAGTTATCCTGGAACAAGCAAGAAAACAAAAGCGAAAACTCAACACCGCATACATAGACTACAAGAAGGCTTTCGACTCTGTTCCGCACTCGTGGCTCCTTGAAATACTCAGCATATACAAAGTGCATCCCTCAATCATCCGATTCCTACAGAGCAGCATGAAACAATGGAGAACCCGGTTACAGCTAAACACGCCAGACAGTAAAATAGAAACGGCCGAGATCCCCATCCGCCGCGGAATCTTTCAAGGAGACGCACTAAGCCCCCAGTGGTTCTGCTTGGCGTTAAACCCCTTGTCAAGGATGCTGAACACAAGTAAATACGGATACATGCTGAAGAAAGACAAGAGAAACCTACATAAAGTCTCCCACCTCATGTACGTAGATGACATCAAGCTATACGCGCCAACAATCACCCAACTCCGACAACTCATCAGTATAACAGAGACATTCTCCAAGGACATAGGAATGGAATTCGGCCTCGATAAGTGCAAAATACAGAAGAATAGCAAAGAAGATTTACCAGGCATCGAACTCGAAGACGGGAGACTACTGAAGACCTTGGACGAGGGCGAAACCTA
This sequence comes from Dysdera silvatica, assembly GCA_006491805.2. Taxonomy (NCBI): domain Eukaryota; kingdom Metazoa; phylum Arthropoda; class Arachnida; order Araneae; family Dysderidae; genus Dysdera; species Dysdera silvatica. Next base: position 65,298,359 of record QLNU02014802.1, read on the forward strand.
CAAATACCTAGGGATAATGCAAAAACGGCAGCAGGAGCACAAGAAAGTCAAAGTCCAGCTCACGCAAGCATTCCAAGAAAGACTTAGAAGCATTGTGAAGACGAAACTGAGCGGGAAGAACACCACGCAAGCAATTAACGCATATGCGGTACCAGTGCTCACCTACTCCTTCGGGATCATCAAATGGTCCAACACTGAACTAGAACAACTCCAGCGGAAAATGAGAACCATCCAGAGAAGAGCCGGACAACTACACCCTGCAACGGCAATTGAACGGCAAACACTACCCCGGGAAGAAGGAGGACGCGGACAAGCGGACCTCAAAGACTTACATGACAAGCAGATCCAGAGCATGAGGCAATACTTCCAGTTGAAGAGTCCCCGATCGCCACTCATCCAAGCCATAATACAAGCAGATGCAAATTACACGCCACTAAACCTGTGTAGTACCGAAGAGCGTGTCCTGGAAACAGCCAACGAACAGAAACTAA
>QLNU02014802.1:65306646-65405007 GCA_006491805.2 Dysdera silvatica
GGGGTTTCAGTTCTTCTCCGAGCCAAAGCGGTATCACATTTGCTTCTGTACATGAAAGCAAAAGTTTAAGCTAAAAAAAGTGGGTGTTAGACAAAAATGTGTTACGCAGTAGAAATTATATATCAACAACAAGCCATTTATTCCAACATATGTGCATAATTCAAAAGCCATAAATGGCCAAAGCAAGAGTGATACCACAACAGCACTATATAGCCAAAAGTCGCGGGATACTGTTAATTGTAGACATTTTTTCGAATTTCTTCTGAAATTCCAGATACATAGTTCTTTAACTTCGGCAGGGTAAAGAACATGCTTGGGCTCAAACTTTTCAGTGTAGGTTCAGTAACAAGTGCATTTGGAGGACCGTCGACAAATTGAAAAAGAAAATATTTATGATCACCCTGTATCATAAAAAGAACCTGGAAATAATCAAATAACTGTAAAAAAGGATTTTGCTTGCTATGTGCAACACCTCTATGCATTTTCGAATGAATAAAACCTGTACCCACGAAGATAAGAACGTTTCTTTTCGCATGTTTTTTGTTTTTTTGCTTATAACATGCCGAGTTTTCAATAGAATTGCACGAAACTTACAAAAAACTTGGAAACCTGCAAGAGAATCATTACACAGTAATTTAAAATCAGTGCGCTGAAAATTGGATGAGATATGAGCATTTGAAGAAAACGTTTATTACGGAACAAGCGGGAAAGAGAGCATTATTTTCCTCTGAAAAGTTAATAGCGAATTATATAAGGCACTTTATAGAAAAATTTCAGTTAAATATTTTAAAAATTCAAAAAGATATCGCCGAAACAGTGAGCTATATTTCATTGAACTGTCTGAAAGTACCAGGATGATAAGGGATTTTACAGAAATTACAAATTTTTATTGCATTTTTTGTTATATTTTATACATGACATTATTTAATTGGTAGTACATAAATCTCATTATATGGCAAAGGTATCTCTTTATAGAAAATAGTTTAATTTTACCACATTTACTAATTACACTTGATAATAATCAGACACAAATTGCAGTCTGCAAGTAAATGACAATTAATTTCAATTATCTTCTGGGGTAAGTTTCTTGCTTCACGTAATTTGCAACACCAATCCATTGATCATTGCTAATTAAGGGACATGAAATCGAATCTGGGAAAATCTGAAAATTGATAGTTGAACTATGCAAAACTTCTAAAGCCAGTATAGTGCCGCTTGCTTTATTGTATGCATCGAACCTTTACAAGTTCAGATAAACACTTCATTTATATTCAGTCCCCCTTGTTAATTAATTGTCATTGCCTTAAACGGAACTTTTTAATTAACGATATAAGGGTCTTAACGAGCTTCCTACACTTTAAGCCAAGTCACAGAATTAGTTTAGGAAATCTAGATTTTAATCAATATCCATTCTCCCAAAAATTGCCTGGCGTTGCCTCCAGGGGAAATAAGTTGAAATTCAGTAATTAAGAATTTAAAAACAATCTTAAATTTCATGATAGTTTTGTAACACTCTGCAACCAAAAACCAAAGAGAGTTCTTGAACAATTCCTTCCGACGAGTAATTGATATCTTCGGCAATAAATTTTATTTAGCTAATTAATTGGATTGTTTGTTTGTTTACTATGTCTCGAGCCGCTTATGCCTTTTGTTGCAATTAACTGGAACCAACAAACATGTGTGATATATATACTGATGTTGCAAGCTACTCTGCATGTATTAGTGAATAAAAAATGGAGAATGTATGTGGTATAAGTGTAAATAAATAAATAAATAAATGAATGAATGAATGAATGAATGAATGAATGAATGAAAATAAATAAATCGATTTAATTTTAGAACAAAAAGTTTGTTTATCGTTAATGAACGTGTAAAAATAAATTTTTGCCATCGTCAAAGTCAGAGATTCAAAGTGTAATGCATATTTTAATAGTAGCATTTAAATTTATTGAAGTAAAAATTAATATTTTAACTTGTGATATTATCCTTTGGGGGGATAGTATAATTACAATGATAAATGGTTGATGTACAAGGATATTAAGGCAACGTTTTTGTAATTTCCGTTGATTCAACTTAGCGGTGGTCGAACTTTATTTATTTGATATCTCCTTCTGAGTTCCTTGCATTTCTGAGACCACCTGACATTTCTGAATTAAAAGGAATTTAATATTTATAATAATTTTCCTTTATCAAATGCACTTTTTACTTATAATACAACGTTTACTCTCTCTTAAAACTTAAGGATCATTAATACAAAATATGAGATGTTTATAATAAATTATTGTATTATCATTATTTCTTCTTTGTTTAATAATACACTGGCGGCTGATGAGAATGGCTTAATTTTTGTACATCTGGTTACGTTCATAATCAAAGGACACCTCTCTTCACATCGTGAATGAGTTTAAGATGCTTTTGATATTAAATGAACCCAATTAAATCTAGATTCGACAAAATAGAAACTGGAGAATTGGATAAAAACTATTTTGCCTTCTTCCAAAATTGTACATTTTTTTACAATTTCACAGATTAGTAAGAAACTTTTTCTTTTTTATTTGCTATTATTATTTTTAGCACATTATTATACATCAGAAATGGTTTATAAAGGTAACAGTTACAGTGATAAACGACAGGGGAGGCTTAAGGGACGGGTAACCCGGGCGGCTGCCCGGGGCCCCGTTTGGATGGGGGAGCCAAACTGAAGTCAAGTTAAATTTTTTTTAATTGACCCAACAGTAGAAAATCTCTCTAAAAAGGAAAAGTTTAAAGAATTTTTTAGAAACTTTTGACCACTTTTAAGTGTTATATGGCTCACTGTACATCTGTGGAAATCTCCTTTTTCGCCAGTGAATGGGGCGTCAAAAGGCAATCTGTGCCCGGCTGCCCGGGTTCAAAATCAACCTCGAGCCGCCCCTGATATACTGCAAATAATGAAGTAATTTTTGCAAAGAGTTTGGTGCCCTATTCTATTTTAATTCAATATATATATATATATCGGTTATAACGACGGCTATTTTGTTAGGAAAGTACCCACCGGGTATGGCAACCCGACTGGACAACCATTCATCAAAACTAAGAGAATCTGAGTTACCATTGGATTCAAATTTTACGGTTTAAATAAAAAGAGAAGGCGAACGTAGTGTATGGTAAAGTGAACTGAATTTCGGTTTCTGTCAAACTGCTGATGCTACATGTTTAGTACAGTTTTATTCTTGGTATCTAGTAAGTAGTTACTATTATATAGTTACTATTATAGTAGTTACTATTATATATATATATATTGGCTAAACGTAGACGTATGGATGGAAATTCACTACATCATTGAATAATGCATCAATCTAAATAATCTAAGGAAAGTGGTGCTCATGACTGATAAAGCCGCAAAAATAACTAATGGATGTTTTTAGATTAGAGTCGTCTTATTCAGGAATGAGTAATGAACAAAGAATTAGTGGATATGTTATTGTGAAAGACCGAAATTGGAGAATGTTGACATTCTCCAATATCGTTGGTGAAAGACCGAATATTTGGTTATGTTCTTATACATTCGGACCATCGCAGCGAATATAAATTCATAATGGTGTATCAAGACCATTTAACGAAATTTGTCCATTTACGATCTTTGAAAACTAAGACAGCTGAAGAAGTAGCATCTCACCTTCTTCAAATATTTTTAACATTTGGTTCCCTAGCTATATACCATTCAGATAATGGTAGAAAATTCAATAATTAAGTCATATCCGAACTATGCGCTATGTGGAAAGATGTTAGGATAGTTCACGGAAAGCCTCGTCATATTTAAAAAGGCCAATCAGGATATACAGATATGTTAACTTCATGGATGAACGAAAACGATACAAATAAATGGTCAGATGGTTTGCCCTTTATTCAATTTGCCAAGAACACAACATACTACGAAGGAAAACGCCCAAGTCCTTACGAAGCCCTGTTTTGGCGTTAAACCAAAAATCGCCATCTTTGCCTGGAGAGCAAATCGCAAATATCGAAACCGAAGAACCGCTTGAAGAAATTGTTAATACTTTTGAAGAAAATTTGAGCAGTGACCATATCGAAAACCATATTCCAAAGGAAAATATTGAAGAGGAGCTTCAACCTACCACATCTTCATATCCAGCCCTGACTGAACAACACGAGTTTAATTCTATGAAAAGATCGGCCGCGAAAGAGGATCTTCTCCTGCAAGCAACGAATATGTTACGAACTTCAAAAAGAAAATTTCCTCCTGCACAAGTTGGTGATACGAGTTGGTGATACAAGTTGGTGATACAAGTTGGTGTACAAATACAAGTCCCTGATATCGACAGTTCTCCTAAAGATGCCCGACACATGTTGGTGATTGTTGTTGGAATAGAAGACTCCGACTTTTATAAATTAGCAAAAAAAATGGTACCCTCAAGCAGCTTTATACCCATAATCAGTTCGTAATTTGTAAAGAGAAGTTACTTTCCATAGATCAGGTTTCTCCTCAAGAAATGTCGCTAAGAGAAGCAGCTGCAACTAGTTCGAGAAGCGGAGGGCAAGGCTATACACGCTATAATTGCAAAAAGAAGTGTTTTAATACTGAATGCAGTTGTAAAAGCAAGGGACTCTTGTGCAATTTAAAGTGTCATAACAGTTTAAGTCATTGCAATAAATAAGATTGAGTACCGTTAATCATATAATTAAGTAAGTTTATTATTGGTATTATTTTCTTTTCTCAGTTAGAATTAGAATGTACTGTTCGTTTTAAGGTTCAACAGTTTATTTATATGTGCTGTTACTTCAGCTTTCTCCTATTTTGACATATATATATATATATATATATACTATAATATATTTTAATAATACAGTATGATTTAAAAAGTAAAAAAAAAATAACCTTATTCAACATTCACCATCAGTGCATGCTGAATGTCAACATTGACCGGTGTAAGTCAGAAATAATGATATTTAGCAAATATTTCGGACATACACCAAGCGACTATGTGAATGTTGACATTCACTGGAGACTGTCGACATTCGCCAGATTTTGGTCTTTCACCGTAACACATACATGGTAAAAACTAATTCTCCATAAACACATAGCTAGATTTTTAACAATAAAATCTTTTTCTTATGTTTTATTCCTATTTCTGGAAGAGAGATTATAAGCTAAGCATTCCACCCTCTTTACTATTGAATCTCTCTAATTGAAGCGCTTTCCCATTTCAGTTTAGATAATTGCAATCATATTTTTTACGTTTTTACTTGCATTTCTGCGGCATTTATTATAGAGTAAATAATGAGTATGAAATGAGTGTATGTGAAACGTTTAAAATTGCTAAAAAAGAAAAAAGAACACATGAATTTTAACATTATTGATTTGTCAAATTTAAGTACTCAGACCAAAGCGAATAATTACCATTCCAATTAAGGCTTAATTCATAACTAATCGAAGTAATATTTACTCAGGATTATAGTAAATAAATAAGCAGATAATAAATTAAATTAGTAGACTCATTTCAATATAAGCAACTATTGGTATTCAAAAATATAATTCATGATCTATCAATTATATACAAGATTTTTTTATATGTATTCATGTTTATTTGCTATATTTCATTATTTACTGACACTCTCATCAAATATAGCCTTTAAAATAAAACTCAGTGTTTCATGCATTGTTTACTAAGTCAATCACAATTTAAGAATATGTCTGAATAGATAGTGTCATAAACGAAAATATTACTAAATTTTTTTAACGCTAAATTTTGCAACTGCCTTAAAGAATGAAAAAAATTTCAAACAAAACTAATCGCTCTCAGCAGCAATTTTCAGTAATCCTCTTTAAAAGAAAGACTTCGAAAAAGAAGTCTGCATCTATTACTTTGATTTGCATATAAATTTTTTTCTCTTCCCAATTCTGTTCCTTAATATTTTGAGTCTTTTGTATTGTAATTTTTGACAACTTCGTTAAAGATAAAGTATTCAAAGCGTATTTAAATATTGAGAGTTATTTTGCATTTGCATAAGTAATTACTTCTGTTTATCCGCTTCGATGAAGCGTTCCTCAAAGATTTCGATGAAGTCACTAGATGATGGAGCAAATTATTATCCGAAACGAATTCAGATCGTAGAAGAGTAAAATTGTTTTATTAAAAAACTCCCGTTTACAATGCAATGAAATATTCATTAGTTTTGAAAATAAATTTATGAAGAAGATATTTATGAATGAAAAAACACTAGGGATAACATGTCTTATTTTATGTATTATATTTAAAACAGAAAACAGATTTGCTTCATGGGTAAAACAAGTATTAAAATATATAAAACATTTTATATTAATTCAACTATTATAAGGATTGAAGGTTAACGAACTTTTATGGTATATGTTATGCAAATTTTGCATAAAAATTATTAACTCTATGAAGAGATTAGGCATGGGGAATTTATTTTAATTTTATTGAAATGCTAAAACTCGATATCTCTCTATTTTCTTTGATCTCTCAAAAACAAACTGCTTGTCTCAAAGCACCTTGAAATAAGCAGTTTGTTTTCGTAAGATTTTTATTATTGTATTTTTATTTCATTCCACAATACATAAATGGGCAGACGGTATTATTATTAAATTCGTAAGAATTTTGCTCAATGTGCAATCTTATGACAAAAATTGTTTGCAAAACACTATCAAAAACTACATAACAGCAGAAAAATGTGACGTTATTAAACGTAGAAAATCAAATAAATAAACATAATAAATCGTAACTAATAAAAGTAAAAAATCGTAACTAATAAAAGTAAAAAATCATAACTCATAAAAGAAACAAATCGTATCTAATAAAAGAAACAAATCGTATCTAATAAAAGAAACAAATCGTATCTAATAAAAGAAACAAATCGTATCCAATAAAAGAAACAAATCGTACCTAATAAAAGAAACAAATCGTATCTAATAAAAGAAACAAATAGTGACTGAAAACTAATAGACGTAACTATTCATTCGAAAATAGTCATACGTAATAGTAATTTATGGTGTAATTTACCATGAAAATGTGGCCTGCATTCTTACGTGTAGGATATATGAAATAACCTGAGAATAACTTTAAAAGCTTACAATTTCAAATTATAAAAGTAATGTTTGTTTAATTATTTAATTATTACAAAAAGAATAAAGAAACGTTGCCGATATGGCTAATAATGTATATTTTAGGACAACAGTATCGATATTATTTGCAATCGGTTTTATATATCGACATTTTTTATACCAAAGTGATATTCAGATATTTAATTGCATTACTTATTGCAATACATAATTACATTAAATAAAATGCCACATCAATTAATTGTTTATTGATGAAAGACATGCTGTCTTTATTTCTCTACTTTAATTGTTTTTTTGTTTTTTGTTTTTTAATTTAAAATCTAACCATTTTTCCAAAACTTACGGCAATGGTTATTTAATTTTTCAAACAGTATAAATATTATGACAAGCACTGAACTTTTCAGTTAAGCATTTTGACAGCCAGACCTTGTAAATATCGGAATTATGATAAATGGCTCGCATTAAAATACTTTCGAAGAAAATTTGGTTTTAGTTGATATCGGAACACGGATGGAGCTTCTCGAACAGATATCCAATTGCTCTAGTAGCTTAAAGTATTCTATTATTCATTTAAGTATTTTGTAATCCATCATAATGGTTCCTTCGATTTTTCCTCTTTTCGTATCAGAAGTCAACTCAATCAAAATTTAATATTCATCACTTCAGCTAGGATTGCGTCAGCGCATTTTATGGCGCAAAAACAGCAAACTCCTCTTATATTGTGCCAGAACCTACAGTTTTCCGAGGAATCCGAACCTCTTAAGACACATGGAATCAGCCCCCGCACTACGGTGAGCAGTTTGTCCGTAAGATTCATTTTCGGCACAAGTAGGGTTCAAACCAGGTATTATCGAACCGGAGGCTGATACGTTATTACAGTACCACTGTGGTGCCATTTGATCTATGAAATAAATTCTATACGTATATACCGGGTGCGTCAAAAAAATGTATACACATTTTGAAGTGTCATAGAAAATTTACTTTCCGTTCTACAAGGTTAAATTTCTGGGAAAAGTAAGGTTACAGTCCAATTTGAAAAATAAGTGGTACTTTCTGGTCAAACCGAATGTATATGGCCTTTATGCACATCACACACTGATTCATGAACTTCGAATTTGTCTCGCAGACGTTTCATTGTTAACCTTGGAAGGTGGTTCTGTACCACGCTCACTTCTCCACTGTCTTCGAACCGCAGCAACTTTCTCAAACTTCCAGTACCATTTAATTGCCTGCTTCCGCGCTTCAAAGCAGCTCAAACGTACGTCCGCCATGTTGAGGTTACTTCCTTGCCACTAACTGGGTTGAGTAGCTAGAGCGACGATTCCGCTGCCACCTGTTGAAGAAATATAACATTACTTTCTCCCAGAAATTTAACCTTGTAGAACGGGAAATAAATTTTCTATGACAGTTCCAAGTGTGTATACATTTTTTTGACGCACCCGGTGTATACACACACGTATATCCTACATCCGTTCTTGTCCAACAATGCGGCGTTCGGTAGAGTTCCGCTTTAAAGCAGCCTTGGTAGCCGCCAATTCATTAGAAGGGTGATATGTTGAATCCCGCCAAAGCACACGACTTCGGATCTAGCCACCGAGGTTCGTAACCTTCCTTAAAGGTCCAGCTTATTAAGACGTCCAGCCAAATTGGCGAGCTGAAGACCGATTCCTCTGTATTTCTTTCAATGTACTACATGTATATGTGATGACAGAGAGACATCCATCCATCCTGCATACGTACTTCCACTAATTATATCTAGTATTGGACCGCATAAATTGTAATAGGCACTGCAGTCTTTGCCCTGCGGTGGCGCAGTGTGGTAACGCGTTCTCCTATTGCGCGGCTAATCCGGGTTCGACTCCCAGCAGTGCAAAAAGAACGCTTACTCAGAGATCTCATAAAGATCGCACTGCTCACTGTAGTCCGGGGTTTGGTTCCCTAGGCCTTAAGAGGTTCGGATTCCTCGGAAAACAGTAGGTCCCGGCGCAGCATGACCACTGTAGTCTTTGAGCCGTAAAACCAAAAAGAAAGCGAAAGCACTGCAGTCTTTACCCTTTGCTTTTTCGAATAGGATTTGACAAATAAGTTGTAAATTGTCACTTTATTTAAGTAATTGTATCCGCCTGACTAAGATTTGATTTGAACTACTCGTATGGGAAAACTAAAATAAGAAAAGGTCACTTTTTTTTTTATCTTACAGTGCAAAACATTACAAATGACATAGGAAATATGGGGTTCAGAAGGTACAACCCCCTCCTGTTTCGTATTAAAATACATTATTATATTTAACCCTACAGAGCGGATAAGTGAGAGATCTTTAAAGCTTTCCCAGCTACTCATTTGCCCATTTTTGTTAATTTCTATGCCCGTGATTGCAACTGAAAATCAATGCACGTTAAATAGTTTTCACAGCGGGTTTTCCACTAACAATTTTGCAAAATAATATTTACGAAAAACGAAGCGCAAAGAATGTTTAACCGTTTGGAATATTAAGAATACTTCTTCAATTTCTGTAACATTGCAGTGTTTGTTTTTTCTGAACAGCGATGAAATTGAAATCAGGATTTGAGGTACAACGAAAAAAGTAAACACTTAACTTTTAAAAATGGTGAAGATCTGTAAAAAGTTGTTCTCCATTTTTTAAACAAATCACGAACGCCCTTTTGAAAGAAGAGACAAAAATGAAAAGAGGAGCGTAAATACTCTTTCTCAGTGTAGTTAAATTAATTGCTGAAAACCGCATTAATATGGTGGCTGCGTTGCATTTTCCTCCAAACTCAACAGCAAAAAACAAGGTATTTAAAACAACTGAGGTTAATAAAGCTGAAGCAGAATTTCTGGGGCGTCAGCAAAAAAATATTAATTTGAAAAGTTATTAAATTTACAAATATGTGAGTAAAAACGTTCTTGAGAACCTTTCAACAAATTCTTTCTTTTCCTTTTCTGCGAAAAATGTAAGTAATCGAGATTAAATTCGAAATTTGCACCTTGCAATGAAATAAGCAAACCAGTATAAACTCACCCCTCGGCTTAATTTTTTTCTTCACTAATTGCAGCAACTGATGGAAATACAGTTTAATAGTCTCTAAAATGAAGTTCTTTTATATCTTGTTGATAAAAATACAAATTTAAGCGCAAGGAAACTGCATTGAATAACGAATTAAAAACTGATGACACATGGAGATCATTTTCCATCTTATAAATGCTTGATTCCCTTTCAGAAATGAGTTAATTTATTTTATATAAATCGAACACTACGCAGATTAAATCAAACAACAATGTCAATCAATCAACGTTTATTGGCGTAGTGATACCAACGCCGATGGTATGGCGTGATTAGATGGTGAAACGTTCGAAAGAAAATAAATATTTCTGCCTTCGGTGGGACCTGAACCCACGATCTTCCATTTGCCGGTAGGTAGAGTAGATGGGTAGGGTCTCCGCCCTGCATATATACATTTCGATCAATTTAATACCAGTCTCTTTGCAATTTGGTTTAAATAGTAGTCCATGTACTACACCATTCTGCGAAATAACTGGCAACAATATATATACGTTCGTAAAGAGATTATATATTGTCCTTCGTAGCTCAGTGGGTAGAGCCTCCGCCCGGCAAGTGGAAGGTCGTGGGTTCAGGTCCCACCGAAGGCAGAAATATTTATTTTCTTTCGAACGTTTCACCATCTAATCACGCCATACCATCGGCGTTGGTATCACTACGCCAATAAACGTTGATTGATTGACAAATGAGTTTATATTATAAAAAGCAATGTACGTCTGTCCATTTACGTTTGTAAAAATTAAATCCAATAATTTCTTTCGCTTTCTGCTTACGTACACATACAGATGTAGGACGTTGCGAATGTTATCCGCCGAAGTTTGGTGCATAATATCCAAATTTATTTATGTATTGTACGATTATAGGACGTATGAATTACGTCGAAAGCCAAAATAAATTTATACGTCAAAATTAGCATATTCGATCATTACACAAACAATTTTGATTGTCGACTAATCCTTTTCTAGGGCGCACAGGTAGACATTTCATAAACCTTTCCCATTTGGCGTGATTAGGCGTTTCAGTCAACTATTATTAGATGTGTAATTGATCATTTCTTACGTGGCTATATGCATGTATGCGATAGGACTTATAAGTATATCGACGTCAAATTTCTAAAATTAATTTTATGTGTAAGAGCTTCGGGGCAGGAAGTGTTCTGCTTGTATATATGCAGTATTTATAATAAACGTGAAATAATGATATGTAGCATTCTGTTCAATATTTCTTTGAAAGAAAAATTATGAATGAGAACTTTTAAAACGAGATAATACGCTTTTAGCAAAAGTATTTTTCGGCAGCTTTTAGATATGGAATTCCATTTACGCTAAAAAAGAAAATGCTTTCTATGCTGATAACGTTGCTCTCAGGGAAAAAAAAAGAAAAAAAGGAAAATATGCAAGGTCCTTAAACTAATTTCAAGACGGGGAAAAAGTATCTTGAAAATTGTAGCTTACTACATTTGAATCTCGTAACAGCGTGAAAGGCTTTTTTTTTTCTTCTTTCGTTGAAGGTAAAGGCAAAATTTTCCTTCTTCTTGGAACAGGACTGTTTCTTTGCTCTTAGGCAAAGAAGAGAACTAATAATGGCACTGATGTTGACGCAGAAGTGGTAGTTACTTCGAACGAATGTCCTTCTTTCCCATACTTCCGAAAGCGAAAACGTTATTTACTTAGTGGGAAAAAGATGTCTCGATAAATGCCCCGGAAGCACATGAGATGTTCATACTGACATAAATCCGCCGCATGAAGTCTGACAAGTTATTTCTGCCTCGCATATGCAGTCCTCGACAGATGTCTAACACTAGAAGCGCGAAGGTGGCCAATTTGACGGTTTTTCATATTCCCTGCTGTGTTTTTCATAGAATCAATTTCTTAAGAGTTTTGAGAATTTATGACTTTACCTGAAAAATCTTACACATTAGGTATACGCCAAAAAAAGAAAAGATATGTTTTAATTTTACCCCTAAGCTCCATTAGCGGTCATTTTGACCGCTAAGTTTAATCATGAGTTTTTCCAATTCCCATCCTTTAGAGGAATTCCATATGCTTTTCTACCAACCCCTCTTTTGGAGATTGGATTCAGGCACTTATATTTAGCACATAACCATATCCTCTTCTGCGCATTTTATCAGGGGTTCATCCAGAAAGGGTTTTTTTTTTATTTGGAGGGTAAAATACAATGAAACCCACTTTTAACAATCCAGTAATTAGCGAGTTTCCACATATAACGAGGAACATATGAATTTTATTTATTATAATGATTAAGCACGATACAAATTAACCGCTTTTAGGTAATAAGTCGTTTTTGGTCCCGGATTTAATGAACAATTAAAAAAGATAGTAATAGTTAAATTTAAAAATTAATGCTGTTTGTAAAAGGTCGTAGAAGTTGTGACAATACAGCACGCCTTTCCCAGCGGAACACTAAATAGACTCCTGTTGGGAATTTCTGAAATGGTGGGATGTAGAAGAAGCGGGATATCTTCGTCAGGAGAAAAGAGAGACGCGAGAGAGCAGGTCGTGATGACACACGCGTATTGCTTCGGTCCCATCTTCGAGTTCTGTACGTTCTTGTATAAGCGGAAGCTTTTTCAGAATGTGTGTGATTTCATCCCCGATTCTTGGGCTGCAGTATTGTTATATTGATATCATCATTGCATATGCGTAGTACGAATGAAGCAGCTGATTAATCACGGTGGTGTCCGCGTCTACTTCCTCCTGCGGTGTTTCAGCCATATCACACTATGGATACCAAAGGATAACCTACGTCTCCTCACACGCCGTAGATACGAAGTGGTGCCTATAGGCACCTGGTGGCAGCAATCACTTTACCCATCGTTAATGCTCCGAAGGTAGTGAGAGTGACACCTTTCGTGACGCATAACAGAAGTGTGTCGTTAGTAATGTTGGCCATTCTAATCAACACATTTTATAACCTATTTTTACCGTCGGCGCTTCTACTGCTAACTGTCATATGTGTTACGTATAGTGAATATATATCTGACAAAAATAAACGATATGTGTTCATGCAGGCCAGTGGTACAATGATTTGCGCCACTTATAACCCAAACTCTAAAAGAGTTATACATTTTGTTATACAAGGTTAATGCCACGCGTGAATAGTGCAGGAGAAATTGGGACCAGTAATGCTCTTTAGAAATACTAAACCTGGCAATTGTCAATTCTTGCGGTATATTCCAAAAGAGGATTTGTTGATTAACACATACGCAAGCGACCATATTTGCAAGAGAAACTTCTCAATATGTACTTTAAAACATCGACAGAAATTCACATGTATAGCGTAATTAAATTTTTGATTAGCTAAATTATATAAAACTGTCATTTAAGCTTAAATTTATATCATTATTATTATTGTTATTATATATTTAGTATATTTCATTAGTATATTATTATTATTTTAATATCGATATGTATAGTAAAAATAAAATATATAGTAAAAATTAATATACTTGATGATTAAATAATGTAGATAATTAATAAACAAATATTATTATTATAAGGCTTTAAACTGTTGCAATTTATATATATATATATTTCCATTAATCCGCGCTTGAACGCAACTGATTTGACATGACAACGCATATGTCATGTGTTTTTATATGCGCCATCTTTGTACCAAAATGTGTGGCTAAAATTGGAACTACTGACTTTCGTTTCTTCGACTTTAAACACAATGCGATCAAATTTAATTACATTTCCTTTCCAGCATGTTAGACGCGAGTTTTGCTGCATTTGCTCCCGCAATGTTTGTGTGTATGAATTTTGGCTTTCGACAAATTTAGTGTTACGTTCTCATATTGATAGCTTATAATGGAAATTGTTACCATATCTAGAACACCGTTGAGGAGCAAATAAAGCCTGTGTGAAAGATGCCATCTTAGTATTGAATGTAAAATTATTTAATTCTGCTGTCTTAAATTTGAAGATCGCTATTAGTGTGAAACATGGGAAAATAGTGACCGTCTGCCTTAATTTTAAATATTTTTACATCTATTTACGAGGCCTTCATGAAAGAACGCAATACTCCAATTTTCTTGTATTTTATATTATCCGGCATACCCCGCGGGTTAAACGTACTTCACTTTGGAGACCATTTACCTAAAGGGCTTGGACGTTGGATTATCAGATAAATAGATGCAACATTGAAACACACTCATTCACATCCAATTACAACACATGTTGAATATTTAAATGGAGGTTAAATGCAGCAACAGAACAAGTAATTGCGTTGGAACTAAAATATTATTAGAAAAGCCTGCTGAATGCCAATGTCAACTACGTTGCGAAGCTTATCTGTCTCTAAGTATTGAGCGTGAACTACAGCGTGGAAGAAAGTTTAGTATTACTATTTTTGTCAGAGGCAGCTGCTGGCACACGATGTCGAGGGCCTTGTCTTTAACATGAAGGGGTTCCGTGTTGGGAGAAACCGACCGAAAACTCTGAGTAATGGGGTGAAAAAGTGACGAAACGGGTAACTCCTCCTTTGGAGCAATATCACAGTAGAATTTGTTGCGTTTCTTACACGGTTTTGCTGATTTCAGAAAATATCCCCAGTTCGCGAGGTTCCCTAATATTTCGAAGTGGCTTTACAACTCGTAATATTTTACCTTGAATCACACACATTTAAGTAAATAAATTATTTCAGGGAATTTTGAAAAATTTTCTGTTTTGCAATTTACTGTACTTAATCAAAGATAAATTTCAGGTGAATATTGAAAGGAGATGAAGATCGCATGTTACTTATATAGATATATATATTGGCACACTGGAATACCATTAACTATTTATGATTTAGCTATTTATGATTACCATTTAGATATTTATGGTTACCATTTAGCTATTTATGATTACCATTTAGCTATTTATGATTACCATTTAGCTATTTATGATTACCATTTAGCTATTTATGATTACCATTTAGCTATTTATGATTACCATTTAGCTATTTATGATTACCATTCAGCTATTTATTATTTAGCTATTTATGATTACCATTTAGCTATTCATGATTACCATTTAGATATTTATGATTACCATTTAGATATTTATGATTACCATTTAGCTATTTATGATTAACATTTAACTATTTGTGATTACCATTTAGCTATTTATGATTACCATTTAGCTATTTATGATTACCATTTAGCTACTTGTGATTACCATTTAGCTATTTATGATTACCATTTAGCTATTTATGATTTAGATATTTATAATTACTATTAACTATTTATGATACTATTTAGTTTAATACATACTACCTAGTTACCATTTAGCTATTTATGATTACCATTTAGCTATTTATGATTACCATTTAGCTATTTATTATTTAGATATTTACCATTTAGCTATTTATGATTTAGCAATTTATGATTTAGCTATGATTTAGCTATTTTTGATTACCATTTAGCTATTTATGATTACCATTTAGCTATTTATGATTACCATTTAGCTATTTATGATTTAGCTATTTATGATTTAGCTATTTATGATTATCATTTAGCTATTTTAGCAATTAGACAAAACTAAGAAAATATCTCTGTTTTTATATCATCATTCATTACATATATTTATTGGATTGGGGATAATCGGTTTTGAGACCTCAACTATTTCATAACTCCAAGATTTGTATGTTTTACGTGTAACGTTCTCATAGAGAGATTGATGTTAATAAAATCCTAAAATTTGTGGTACGAATTTTGCAATAAATACTATTATACAAAATCTGCCAAAATGGCTATTTTTTCTTGAATATAAACTTGATCTGTCGGATACTTTCAACATGTTTGCAATCGAATTATCGAATACCTTTGCTCCTGTGTTTTGTAAATTCATTCCCTTTTAATTATAAATCATTTCAGCTCCATGAAATGGTGAATAGCATTTCATCATTCATGAAATCTTAGCTGAAATGCTATTAAACCCAGAGTTTAAACTCTCTCTCTAGCCATTTCGCCTAAAGGCGATGTTAACCGAAATTTAACTAGAAAAACTGCTAAGCAATTTGCCAAAAAGCTCCAAATAAAACGAGAAAGGTGATATACATTCGTAAAGACTCCATGGTACCAAGGTAAACCATTTGATGAACATATCAATCAATTGGGCAGCCAGAAAGGAATTTGATTTTAAGGCTGCATATCACCGACAATGAAGAATCATAGGCGTACGCAGAATGTTTATAAGGTGGGTGTCACCGGCTCAATGGAGAGTTACAGAGCTACACAATCATATCTTATATATACAAAATTTCATCGCAATGCAGGTTACAACCCCTTCAATAACCTTAGCGCACGCTAGTACGAAAAGTCTACTCAGATTATGAACTAAATTAAACGCTATCAATATTCTTGACCAGAATGTCTTGTTAACTTAAAAACAACCTTTCCGATTCGGATAAAACTTTTCTAATTCGGTTACATTTACGAGCATTAAGGTGAAATTTACGAACATTTAGGTGAAAATTTTCCGAAAGGCTACAAAAATTTTATTGACAACTTACTTTCTGGTTAAACCTCGCAAATCATGATGAATTATAGGCAGTAATTTACAGATTGTCAATATTTGGAGGAGTCTGAGTATTGAAATCTAACCGACTAAATTCATCTAAAATGCTTAGTCCTTGTTAAAGGGACACACAACCTTTAAGCATGAGAAAACGATAAAATTTAAGGTATTTTCTGAAAATTCATTACAGCAAGTCTAATTAAAATAGACATACAAATTTTTTTCCATGATATTACTATAATTAATTGTATATAGTTTTTATAAAAAAAAGAGTGTACTTGATTTCAAAAAATTTAACTTATGGAATTCATACCTACAATTATTGACAAAAAATGATATCTAAAATGTTGCGCACACGATATTTTAGTATCATATTGGTCTTTTATTTAGTTTTATATGTAAAATTACTTAGGAAAGTACAAGTTTTAATATAAAAGTAAAAAAGATGGGACGAATTATTAGAGTGCATAAAAAATAATATACAATAATTATATAAAAAATCGACATATTTTAAATATCATATTTTTTTAAATTATTGAAAATATATTTTTACTTTGTCAGTTGGCTTTAAAATATAGGTATTTATGATATAAAAGCATATTAAAAATTTCAAAACTCTAGTGGGCATAGATCTGAAGGTATCTTGCGCGTAATACTAAAAAAGTGATTTTGAAAAAAAGAAAGTTAAAGTTGGAACTTAGTATGCAGAAATGTTTATCTCGTATTTTACATGTATAAACAGTTTAAAAGGTGATAGTGCAGAGTTTGCCACTTACTGCATTTTTTTTATGTGTTTCCAAAACATAAGGCAACAGAGCATCTGACCTACCGCGATGTTGTTTATTGTGTTTTTAACCCTCCATGCATATTTCAATCACATTCGAGTTATACCCTAATCTTTAAAATGTTGAATGTTAGCAAAAAAGCATCAGAACAGCCTGATATTCGTAATTGTCTCAATTCAACGAAGTTAAAAACACGAAGTACTAACCTTTATTGGTTTTGGTCGAGCGTTTGAGGGAATTTTTTTTTAATGTACATCGCCTTCCTTACACCACCAGTGAAAGGCGTCATCCACAATAAGCCTAGCCCGCAATCTCGTTTGTTTCCTACATATTGGACACTCATACCCCGATGCAATTAAACCCTCATTCACAGCCCACTCCACTCACAAAAATTCCACAAAAAAGTCGACCATTCATACATAATACAATTCACTGCAACAAACAAACCACAGCAAAAGAATGACGTAGCAAAAGAAGCTCAGAAAAAAGGGGTAGGAATGACGTCAGAGTGAATACGATGCCACAAGCTGATCTACTGAAATTCTTTACCAATTTTCGGAGGAGAGAAAAGAAGGGGGATAGGCTATGCAGGAACGCCGTTTAAAACCCTCCGGTTGCATGAATTTTGCCTTCATGCTTCTGAATGATAACTTCGGCTTCTTTTTTTTTTGTTGCTTTATCGCTACTCGCTGTTCTATGGAATTCTGAGCTGCCTGGTTCTGTGACTCTAAAACTCCTTCCATGTCAGCTACATCAACAGCTAAGCATTCATGCCTGGACAGAGATTGAGCATCATGGTAGTCTTCAACCGTCCTTTCCATCCATCATTAAACATTACTGTAGCTTCATTTACTGCTATTTTAGAAATTTTACGATTTGCATCAGATGTTCTTGGACAAAATTTCCAAATCGTCGCGTTGGGGGATTCATTTGCGTTCTGTGTTTTGCCGCCCAAACATTTACGAAGAAAAGCCGGATGAGAGAGTTCCTTGAAAATCAGTTTTATGGATTCCATCACAGTAACAGGCAAAGATTTGTGTTTGTATTTTGCTTCACCTCCTTTGGCTATAGCCTTATTATACTTGCACCAAGATTCCTCACCCTTAGGGCAGAAATGATGCATAGGATTGTTGTTCGTTTATGTTTTGTGGTACCAAACGTCCCACACAGCTGACTGCATGTTTCTAACGGTGGAGTCTGCATTCTTTCGGATGGCATTGTCATAATATAATGTTAGTTGGTTAATAACTGCATCAGTAAATCATCTTTTACCACTAAGTGGTTTCCCCTCGGCAAGCATTTTACTACGCATATCCTTTTTTTTAATTTTCGGAGGTGAGTGCCCATGCGTTTTGGATATGCTCCACACATTCATGTTTTGATGTGGGAAACTTGTCATATGGCTTGCTTTTCTGTATTGCGGAAAAAGTTTTGCAGTCCCCGTCACCGATGTAGGTGCAGTATCTTCTAGAAACTTTCGGTTCAGATGTTTTAAACATCTCCACCATGCCATTCACCTCCATCATCCCTGCTGAACCAACGCGATTTTTCAGACATTTATCATTATAGTTAATCAACCAACCTTCATATGCAGGTTCAGCTCGAATTGGCGTAGTGACACTAGTGCCGACGTTATGGCGTGATTAGATGGTGAAACGTTCGAAAGAAAATAAATATTTCTGCGTTCGGTGGGACTTGAACCCACGACCTTCCACTTGCCGGGCAGAGGCTCTACCTACTGAGCTACGAATATTTAATCACTTTACGAACTTATAAACTTTTGTAAAGAGGTTAAATATTGTCGTTCGTAGCTCAGTAGGTAGAGCCTCCGCCTGTCAAGTGGAAGGTCGTGGGTTCAGGTCCCACCGAACGCAGAAATATTTATTTTCTTTCGAACGTTTCACCATCTAATCACGCCATAACATCGGCGCTGGTATCACTACGCCAATAAACGTTGATTAATA
This sequence comes from Dysdera silvatica, assembly GCA_006491805.2. NCBI lineage: Eukaryota > Metazoa > Arthropoda > Arachnida > Araneae > Dysderidae > Dysdera > Dysdera silvatica. The sequence goes on from QLNU02014802.1 coordinate 65,326,059, forward strand.
TTGTTGTTTGAAAGTATAAATTTATTAAAAGAAATGCATCGTCCAGTCCCTTTAAACGTTACTCTGAAGCCATTTTCAATTTACAAAAAATTGCATTTTATACAATAGTGCAAGAAGTAATTGAAGAATTTTGATGCGGTTTGTTTTAAAACACTGCCAAAAATCGATATTATTTTTTAAACTAATAAAGAATCGGGTTTTTTTTTGAGATTTAAAGGTTGTGTGTCCCTTTAAGCTTAGTTACATTTGGTAAGCTTAATTATTTATTGTTAAACTCAGGTTGAAACTTGGTAAAATCATTTGAGGTAACTTCAATCCATTGGAGGTAAGTTTGCATCATCTCTTCGTTTCCTATATCTTTGAATTTAGAGAGCTGCAGACGAAATTGAACCATTGTAATGTAAATTGCAGATGGGGAAATATAAAATATCCAGGAACCTAATTTTGCTTTTCTGAGCTGTCTTGACTCCTATCTTGAATAAAACAGTATTCAATGGCATCTCTGATATGGACTTACAGTTACTTCAAATGGTAGAATAACTTTCCATCATTATTATAATGCACTGGAACCTACTTACACAGCATCTCGAGGGAAAGAGGAAAGCATTTGGGAGAGAAATTTTGAAACAAGCAAGCAAGCAAGCAAACAAAAAATAAATATACATTATGCACGTAGAAATGCAGTAAAATACTTAACTTTTGAAATACATTGGTTTTAGAGATAGATCCAATTGTAACCCATTTTTTATTCTTTTATCATTAACACAAATCTTTGTAAATGAAGCTAAAATTCAGGGCTTATTCTTCCATTTTGTGTTAGTAACTGAAAATATAATGAAAGTATAAGTACGAAAAACGAAAATAGAGAATTTTAAACGGGTTGCCCTGAATGATAGCAGTAAAGGACAGTGACGTAGCCTACATGTTAACATAATTTAATTTGCTCTGTACAATTCCATTTAAATAGCTTCCTAAGCATTAATTTAAGTTGTATGAAGTCATTTGAAATTAATTCAATTGACGAAACTAATTCGAATAATTGAAATTGATTGAGATAATTGAAATTGATTGAAATAATTGAAATTGATTGAAATAATTGAATTGAAATTGAAATTGATTGAAATAATTGAAATTGATTGAAATAATTCAATTTAATTCAAATAATTCAATTTAATTCAAATAGTTGGAATTAATTCAAATGATTGAAATTAATTCTACCATTTGAATGGAAGTATGGAGTCAATCGATTAATAAAGCAGTTATTTAGTGTCTAGTTTGCCTGTCCGCTTGCACATTTCTTTCTTTCATGTAATTGCTTCTTTCCACAACCATGGGTGTCAACCCTGGGGAACAAGGGTCCCGAGCCCCCCACTGTTTTTTGAAAATTTGATTTCCCGATTCTGCTATGCCTTTACTTTCAAAGGTTTTAAAGTCACATATTAAAATATTACACCTTTCAGCTCATTACTAATTATCAAGCAGTTTCATTTATTTTTGAAATGTTTTTGTATATGGCATGTTCACTAAAATATTTGACCGCCTTGAATGAAGTAATAATGTCTCTCAATTCCCCCAAGAAATAATAATATGGAGCGCCACTGTTCAAGTCCCTTTTGGCTGCCTGTCCTTCTATTTTCTTTCCCATATATTCGTTCATTCTACTTCCAGCACGTCAATTAATAGCAAATTTCATCCAGCCAATATTCTCAATTTGAAAGTGTTAAAGAATTTTACGAAACGTCAGAAAAATTAATTTTGAAAATTGTGTTTTTTTTTCGTTAATTATATTAATTTAATTACTTACTGCAACATGTTCTTAAGAAAGACAAGACACTTCTTTTCCCTAGACTTCACTAATTAATTAATTACTCCTGGGATTAATTTTCAAGCTTTTTTTTGTGGAACTGCTTTCATTTTAGCCCTCTTTTTCTTTCTTTATGAGATGATCAAAATCAAATTTGTATTCAATACAATGGGGAGTTCTTAATTAAAATTAATTACTAGAGGCTTAAAGGAACGAAATAAGTTCAAATTAATTTTCTGGTTTTATTCCTTGCAAGGAATTATGATTAAATAACTACGGAAATTTACGTTTCGCAATATTCTTTTCAAGTAGGGAAACTGCACAAAAAAATGATACTACAAAGAACGTCTCCACGTCAGCATTACATGTCAAAGCTTTATTAAAATTGTCATAAAAAGTGCTTTAAAACAAAGGTCATGTCATTCGCTTTGTTTGAACTCACTTTGAGTACCTTTGTCTTCTTCAAATAATAAACTAAAGCCTTTCAAACCTGCCATCGGTTTAATTGGATGACTTTTGGCATATCTGTTTCATCATATTTCCGATCGTGCTTGCATGGCACCTAAATAGCGTTCAAAACATCTAGTGCAATTCATTAAAATGACTTAAAATTCAGACTTTGAATTGAAAAAAGACACGTGCTATACATCTGAATGTAATTAATTTATTACAAAATAAATAATACAAACCTCCTTTTTCAACAGCACTACATATATGTATAGAGGGGGATTCAGAGCGAATGAAACAAACTGAAATGGGTGGTAACAGACGTCAAGCAAGGGGCCGTTCAAGTATTACGTAAGCACATTTGTGGTCATTTTACATTCCCCTTACCTCTTGTAAGAAAAAATAAGCAAATGCCTAACCCCTTATGCTTACGTACGATTTTGGTTCTTTAATTTTTTGGTTATTATTATTATTATTATTATGAAAAACTATATATAAATATATATATTATACATACATAATTATTAAACCATGTATATTATACATATTACAAAAGTGTAAGCGAAAATAATATATCTTGTTATAAAGTAGTTTGTCATATTTTATTATGTTTTAACATTTCTGATATTGTAAGCAAATAATGTGCAATAAATAAGAAGTGGTTTTGATAAAATAAATTTATTAAAAACAATACATTCATTATAATTTAAAAATATCAGAGCGGCCACGAGGAATCTCTGGGAGACAAAAGGTTCACAGCCAGTCACTGACTTTTATAATTAAATATATAAATTAATAATTTATAATTAAATACCACTAAATACCTCTATTTAATAATTAAATACCTCTGATTACATGCATTTTATATCTTCTACTTGATTTATGTAGTACACGGAAGTGCCAGAAAAACTGGTACAGGCGTGCGTATGCAAATAACGGAGCTTTGCAACCAATCAGCGTAACGCGATGCGGTCGGCAGCGCCTATATAAGACAAGAGATGTCTGGCAAAGCTGTTAGATCGGTTCTTGCCGCTACAATGGCAGGTTATCAAGATTTAAGTGATTTTGAACGTGGCGTTATAGTCGGCACAAGAGAGATCATTGTTGATACGGGATTTCGGGGCCGAAGGCCCACTCGTGTACCATTGTTGACTGCACGGCACAAAGCTTTACGCCTCGTCTGGGCCGACCAACACCGCCATTGGACTGTTGATGACTGGAAACACGTTGCCTGGTCTGACGAGTCTCGTTTCCAATTGCATCAGGCGGATGGACGTGTACGGGTATGGAGACAACCTCATGAATCCATGGACCCTACATGTCAACAGGGGACTGTTCAAGCTGGTGGAGCTTCTGTGATGGTATGGGGCGTGTGCAGTTGGCGTGATATGGGACCCCTGATACGTCTAGAGACAACTCTGACAGGTGACAGGTACGTAAGCATCATGTCCGATCACCTACACCCATTCATGTCCATTGTGCATTCCGACGGACTTGGACAATTTCAGCATGATAATGCGACACCCCACACATCAAGAGTTGCTACCGAGTGGCTCCAGGAACACTCTTCTGACTTTAGACACTTCCATTGGCCACCTAAATCGCCAGACATGAACATTATCGAGCATATCTGGGATGCCTTGCAACGTGCTGTTCAGAAGAGATCTCTACCTCCTTGCACTCCTATGGATTTGTGGACTGCCCTGCAGGATTCCTGGTGTGAATTGTCTCCAGGATACCTTCAGACATTAGTCGAGTGCACACCACGTCGTGTTGCGGCACTTCTGCCTGCGCGGGGGAGTGCGGGCAACACGATATTAGGAAGGTATATCAGTTTTTCTGGTACTTTAGTGTACATATCACAAGGGAAAAATGTCTCAAATTCCATTCGCATCAGAAATCTGGATCTATGTTATACGAAAGGTTTATATGAGTAATGTCAGAAATCAAAAGAATTAATTTACAAAGTTCAATTTTTGATTTTTTATGAATTTTTGGGATTTCGATAATTACCTTGAAATGTAGCTTTCTTGCGTTACTTGTAAGCTATGCGAGAAGGAGTAAAATAGGGAAATTCATTTTTAATTTGGCGTTTTTTGCCGCAACCAAATTTTTTCAGAAGAAAATGAAATTTTTAGTGAATGTTAATGCAAAACGAATTAATGGCAAAATCAACTATAATTTTAGAGGAGTTCTAGTAAAGCCTAACTTGACGCGTTATCACATCTAATAAATTTAGTGGCTACTGATGAAACTATTGACTACTAACAAACTTTATTTCACATAATAATACATTTGGGTATTGCATATACTGGTATTACATATACTGATATCAGTCAGTTAAACAGATACAGAGGATGAAATGGATCCCCTCTTTGGAAAGTCAAAATATAAAAAAAAATCAATATTGAAAATTCTAAAAACTTTTTAATAAAAACGGCGGTATAAAACTTAAAAGTAAAATACAAAAAAGATACTTCTTCCTTTCATTTTCTCATAAAAATTTCTACTCTAACCTAAAGAATATATCCTAAAATAGTAATATACATCTTACCACTCATAAGAAAAGAAAAGCCACAAATATAAAATAATAGGTTTCTGAGCATATTTACGAAAGAAATGTTTAGGTAGAAGTTTCATAATGCTCAAATACCCTATCACATAGCAACCCATGAAAATGAAAAAAACGTAAAAGATGTATGAAACAAAATTTGATTTCATCGTGTATATTTTAAAAAGGAAAAATCTCTTCATTCACACCAAAGGCATGTTCTCCGCGAATAACTTGAAATGAAGTAGCTAAAATATTATGAAACGATGCAACATAAATATCAGTATGGACGGTAAATTGCTCGTAAAGAAAAAAATGATTTTCCGGCCCATAGCGGGACCAGAACCCACAACCTCCTGATTGCCGGTCTGGTGCTCTACCTACTAAGACCTGCTTATTTCCTTTACAAGTTACTTAACATCTACTGTTGCCACATCATCGGCTAATATGAAAAAAATTGATTTAATAATGTCAGTATAATTGTAAGCTGCCTAGTGGTACATTAACGTACGTCTATATTTCTAGGACTGAATTTGATTGTAAACCAATGAATGCGTTATTTTTATTATTTCATTGCGTTCTATTAAATTTACTGCGACTTCATTTAGACCGTCGTAGTTAAAATTTTTTTTCCGAAAAATTTTTTCTGTTATTGCTCTGTTAAAATTGCTAAAATTGCTCTGTTAAAAAAAGATCGCATACAGTCCGGACCTCGCCCCCAGTGATTTCCACGTTTTCGGTCCGCTGAAGAAGTTCCTGGCAGGACAGCGATTCACGTGCAACGATGAAGCCAAGACAGCAGTCCGACGGTGGTTCCACAGTCAGCCGGACGAATTCTACCACAGGGGCATCTCAAATTTAGTGCTGCGATGGGACAAATGTCTGAACCGGTGTGGGGACTATGTGGAAAAATAGTGTAAGGTACGTAGAATAGTACGTATATTTGTAATTACCTGTATGTACCTTATTTTGGCTAATAAAAAATAGGGGCAAAGACTTTCTGATTCGCCCTCGTACAATTTTTTTCACAAAATCCATTATCAGTTATACAATCTGAACAACTTTCTTGATCAAACGTATTATTTACAGTTACTTTCGTCATCAGAAATATAATCTATCTGCATTACAGTCGTTTTAAAAATCTAACGTTATTTTATTCTCAATAATTACAGTATTTATATCATTTCTTCAAATGTAGGTAATAGTCTCCTCCTTTCGTGTAATTGTTCTTATAGCAGATGGATCTATTCTGTATTTTTCAATAGAAAAGTTTAAAATTCCGGCTAGAATATTAACTACACTCTGCATATTTACAATATTTATAATAACTGTTATAACAAACACACACACAAACAAATTGGAGAATTCATGGCCCAAACGTGACCCTCAAACTTGGGCCATGAATTCCCCAATTGCATAAATTTGGCCGTGGGAAGTTGTTCTGTACCTTTGTAAAGTGAAATTTCAAGAAAGGATATGTTAACCTAATGCACACAGTTAATTTTAGGCGTCGTGCATGTGCATTTAGATGGCATCATATCAACTAGAAGTGTCCGCCTTATCCAAATAAACGTTGTTTAATGTTTGAGACTTCGACAAAGACTAAGAAAACAGATTTTAAAAGAAATTTATTCTTTAAGCCATTCCCTTGTTACAAAGGAAACATTTTTAGATTCTCCAAATATTGACCCCCCTAAAAGCCGCACTCGCTTTAACAGAAGGTGTCTTCTAATTCAATCTTGTGAGATAATGAAATTTAGTCAGAGGAGACATCGGAGGTTAACACCTTATTGTGTAGATACTAAAACGTAGGTAACTGAGCGATAAAAGGAGGAAAATATTTTTTTATAATAAGAGACTGTAAATAAGATGCCATTAAAATGTCAACCACCACACAAAGCAAACTACAGAGAAATTGTATATTCTTGGCTGTATTTTTAGTTGAAAAATAAGGTTCAAGATCAAAATTAATGCACAAAGCGCGTCAATAAATTACTTTTAGCGACTATCTTTCACGTAATTGACGCTATCATAGTCGTGCATAATTAGTTAATTCATCAAAATTCAACAGCAATTTTCTTCATTGTTGTTCAGGTTAAAGTTGGCTACAAATTGGTAATTATATTTAAAACAATTGATATGCTCGACTGCAGCAATATACAGTAATGTATTTTTCGAATATTAGAAATTTTGATCAATACGGAATCCATTGTAGAGTTTCCGTGCGTTTGTTTATCTGTGTATGTGTGTATATATCAAAGCCATAGCCAGGCTTAGGATAGAGGTTGTTGAAACCCCCATGGTAATATAGTCACTCCCCCCCCACCTGGGAAATAGTTTTTCTCAAAATAAATTTTAGTTGAATTTTATTTTAAGTATCCTGTTTCGTATGAAATTTTATATGACAATTTCAATTGTTATCATCTACTTTATGATGAGGATTAGGGAAATTATTGGGAGATGTACTAAAATTTGTAAGTCTTCAATGCAAAATTTACGTTAAGGTATTTAGTTGTTATGTTAAATATCTTAATCTGCTTATATATTTATTATTATTAAATATATTAATAAACTATATCAAAATATTTATGGATTTTATGCCCGCTTGTAATTTACAGAGCTCCCTTCGCGTTGCAAGCGGCTAGCTACGGCCCTAGTTTATGTTTGAGTAGTTTAATTTATATGCAAAATGTAATAAATAAAATTATTCTGGAAATCTGAGTTAAACTGTTTATTTATAAATGAAATGTTGAGATGTTACTGAAGGAATATATAACAAATTGTATCCCGAATTAACATACATTTTCTAAAGGAAGTTTCTATAAAAATATGGTCGAACAAGCGTTTACACATTCTGAGTGCAATTTCTTACTCTTTTGTAAGATATCAGTACTCTTCCAAGGGTTCACGCAATTGAAAATGGTCAACATAGAAAGCTACATTTCACATTCTGGGTGCAATTTCCTAAACTTTTGTAATATATTAGTACTTTTCTCAGGGATTGTCATAAGTAATTGTCAGGAATTGTCATAATTGATTGTCAGGAATTCTCATAATTGACAAATGGATAACGCATAAAGTACATGGGTGTGTTCTTGAATTTTTGTGGGGAATTGAGGTGGCTAATGTTGCTTAATACACACGCCTAAATTCGAAATGGAATATTTTTTTTTATTGTAAAGAAGGAAACGAGACATCCTTCTGTTCTGGAGTCGAAAATACCGGAATAAACCGGAATGACTTAACCTATTCAGAAACCTGGACACAGGAACGGCGTCTTTCTCTTCGTGTTCAAGGTTTGTAAGATATTAGCACTCATCTCAGAGTTCATTAGAGTAATCAACTCTCCCTTATTACAGCTATTTCTTTTTAGATTCTCTTGGCTCCCGTATTTCATTTCTCCCGTGTATTTCATTAATTATTGAACATGAATTAACTATGACTATAGCTGTAATGAGTTTTTAAAATTCGCAGATAAAATAAAATTTGCTTAATACTTCAGCATCGGTGATAATACATATACGTTAGGATTGTGTAACCTGTAAATTCAAATATAATATTGAGACTTTGCGCTACGTAAAATAAATGAAGAAATTGTATGTCCAACATTTGAGGGGTGGTATGGTCTATTTAGCGAAAATCAATGTTTGTTTTGAACTTAACTTGACCCTCCCTTGGCAAAAATACGTATGAAGTATACGTATTTCTGAAGAGTTACTGGGATATGTTTTTGGGAAATTGAGATGGCTAATGATTTTTTACACCCATGCCTAATTCAGACTAGAGCCTGTTTTCATTTTAAAAACGGAAAGAGACTATAATCCCATCCAGAGCTTCCCCTACAAAGTAACCTTCTGTATGAATTCGAATGCCCTAACTTGCTCGGAAACTTGGATACAAGAATGTAGCTTGTTGTTTCGTAGTTAGGTTTGGTAAGATTTTAGTAACTTTCGCACAATATGACAATTATATTGCTTTTGCGACATAATTGTCAAATGGTCTATATATAAAGAGAGTGGGGTGTTTTCGTAATTTTTCGTGTGGAATTAAGATGGCTAAGAAACGATTTGTAATTATTTCATGGAATTATAACCGAGAATTTTAAATTTCAATGCACCCTAACCAAGACTGATATTAAATAATAGGTCCTTTCAAAATTATTTCCCAAATTTTATAAGAAGCATTTTGTTACGTCTGAATAATTTGCTCAAAATCATATAAAACATTTTTTTCAGAAACACATACTCCAACAATATAATCTATATTATAAGAGACATTTATAACCTCTGTGACTCGGATTTTCCAAACTTTTAACTCATTAAAAAATATCATATCCGATACCTTAAATAAAACGAAGGAAAAGTATTAAGACTGCTGAGTATGAAAAATAATCTGTTAAAAGTATAGTAAAATGTATTCTAATTGAACAAAAATCATAGTAAATAATTATATGACTAAGATATATTCTTATATTAATTCCCATATATATATATACTTAGTAAGTTCCATTAATTAAGTTAAATTAAGTTTAAATTACACTTATTAAGTTACATTATTAAGAAACAATTTACTTTCTCTCGGGCAGTGTGGGCTCTTTCAGACCCTCATATTTACCCATTATTGCCCGGGTAGTTATCACTATGATTATATTATGTTATCAATGATTGTTATCAATGATATTTCAATATTTGTCCCACCATAAATATCACTTCTTGTTATATTATTGTCATTTACTAACCACCCGAAATAAAGTTGATAAAAAAAAAGTTTATTAACTAAAATGCATTTTAGATATTCACTACTTTGCATAGGCTGAATAACTGAACTTAAAATCTCTCGTCTCTTCCTACAAACAAATGCGCCTATAACCCAACGTTACTTTCAGTCGTTATTTATGAGTTTCCTGAAAAACAAAAGTCTGAAACAGACGAAGGAAAACAAATCAGTTACTTGAAATATCTGGTCATTTTAGGACGAAGTTCCCTTTCATCCCAGAGACTTGGCAATGCTTTCATCACTCTGATGAAGAAACAAGTTCCGCTCAACCGAAAAGACTCAGCCGTTGCCCAAACATCAAAATCTCATCTTCTCATCCAGCATGTGGTGTGCAGTCATTTGTTCCCAAGACGAAGAGTGTGCGAAATTGGAGTGTATCTTTGATGGCAGTTACCCCCAAACGAAATTGCAAAGTTCCAGAAGTTTGGGATATACGAGCTCCTGAGTTATCCTCTCTTTCGACGGGGAGAAGATTAATCAGTTCTTTGTTTCGTTAACTCGAGGTAACAGAGAATATTTCTGGGTAAAATTTCTATACCAAATATCCTTAAAATTCCCCAACATGTCCTAAATGAAAGAGTCATTAATTCCAATGCAGGAACTGACAGGACAGATTTCGTTGTAGTTCAGTTTCAAAAATTTAAATACAATTAATCTGCAGATTGACGGTTTCTTGGGGATAGTCCAAAAAAAGACGTATGATGCGGGAAAACGTAAGAAACGGGAGTACCAAACTATTTAATTAATAATAATTAACCTCATTCCTGAGACTTCAAAATAAAATAAGCTCGATGCGTGGAGAGACGTGATCTACGAGGACGAAAACTCTGTGTTTCACTACATTTGACATTTGGTGTATACAAAGGGGTATTAATAGGATTTGTAACCCCCTATTGTGAGAAAATTTTGTATATAAGCAGTATGTATATGAATATACGGAGTTGTATCTGTGTAACCCTTCATTAAGCCTGTAGCCCCCCTTATGAATTTTCTACATACGTCGATGGGAACAGGAGTGGAATTATAGAGAATTTATTTTTAAAAAGGAGATAATTAGTAATTTTAAGCAACACACTTATTTTTGCGTCCATATTCTTTTATATATAATATTGTCATAGTTTTTATTAATGCAGTTAATTTGCAAAAAATGTTGAAAACCTTGCTGATAGATATTTCGATAGGGCGCTACTATAATGGTCAGACAATGTGGCTTCTGTTTATGTCCGTGCTGTTGGTCGGTGTTGCCATCACGTCGGTTGAAAACCGGATTTGGTAGATAAGAATGTAAGTGTATTGATGGAGTCGTTTCTAGCCTTCAGGCACGACAAGGTTTTCCAGGTGGGCAAGTTTTGTTTTGTGGTTTTACGGCTCAAAGACTACAATGGTCATGCTGCGCCGGGACCTACTGTTTTCCGAGGAATCCGAACCTCTTATGGCCTAGGGAACCAAACCCTGGACTACAGTGAGCAGTGCGATCTTTTTATGAGATCTCTGAGTAAGCGTTCTTTTACACTGTTGGGAGTCGAACCCGGATTAACGGCGCAGTGTGGTAACGCGTTACCACACTTCGCCATAGCAGGGACAGGTGGGCAAGCTACAATTACATATTAGTTGATCATTGACGGTAACGTTGATGTTTGATAAGGTATGAAATGCTTCAAAAAAAGCTAATATCAAGTGTTGTGTTGTAAAAAGTGCTTTATTTTTTAACGAAGGCATATGACATTTTTTTTTTTGCTTTAAGTTCTTGTTACAAAATTAGTACTTAAGTCTATAATTTCAGATATCCTCAACATTGAATTAAAAAGCGAAATATTCTGCTTAAAAATGTGAAAAACTAGGTATTTTGCTTAGAAAAATGCGATCTACTTAAAGCAATTTACGGCCTGGAAAACCGATGAAGTTCGAAAAGAAAATGTTTTTGCATACACAGGGAATTGAACCTGAAACCTGGTGGTCCGAACGACGTTCTGAGCCGCTGAAATGCCGCTGTTTTTTTTAAAAACGTTGAACGAGAAATGAAAAAATATCACAACAGAAATGGTTACGGGTGAATATGGTGTAGAAGAGTGTGTTTTACTTTATTCAAATGACATTAAAGACAAGGGTTTCAAGTGGAATTTTTTATTTTTGAAAATAATATTTGAAATGTCCTGAAGAAAGAGCCTTTTCTTCAGATTACAAATGTTTTTGTCTTTTGTTTAAAACTGAAATTTAATATTCAAGAGGTGCCTAAACAAACGCTCTTTATTTTAACACTGAAAGAAGAAAGCATTTGGCTCTAAGCTATTGCTGGAGAATTAATTCTAAATTTCTTAATTTTCGATATTCAGAAAAATGTATTTAAGAATTAAATATTCTTAAAAGTTCGAAAAAATATTTATCACATTCAGAAAAATACAATCTATTTTAGGCAATTTAAGGCTGAGAAAGTGGATGAAGTTTGAATAAAAAGTAAAGTGTCTGTGCGTACACGAGGATTCGAACCCGGTACCCATTGGTTCAAGTCAGCTTAAAGGTCGCTGTATATAATTGTAGAGATTACCTTAAAGGTTATCGAGAAATGACCTATTTGCTTAAGAGTAATAGTTATTGGTGCCTATGCTGTGGAAATACGTGCTTTAATTTATTGTGACATAAATTTTACAGTTTTGAGGTGGAAATTCTTACGAGGGAAAGTGGATTTGAAAGGTTATTACGAAAGGTCCCATGCCTTGTTTTATAATAGATATCTTCCTGTTTAAACTTAAAGTTAAATATTGATGATGTGTGTAAAAATGCCTTATTTTTGAACGATAAGAAATGAAAGAATTTTGCTCTAAGTTATTGTTATAAAATTATTATTTAAATCTTGAATTTCAGATATTCCTAAAAATTGATTGAAAAATGAAGTATTGTTCCTAAATATATGAAAATATATTCATCGCCTTCAGACAAGTACGATCTATTTAACACAATTTATGTATCGGAAAACGGATAAAGCACAAAAAGGGGGGATTCGAACATAATTTTTAGAGGTTTGAAATGGAAATTTTAGGAGGAAAAGAGCGTTTGGAACGTTATTAAAAAATACCTCTTGCCTTAGTTTAAGAGTAGCTTTCTTTCAGTTTAAAATTCGTGTATAAAATTCTTGTTTAAAATTCGTGTTAAATATTGACGAGGTATGTAAAAAAGTACTTTCTTTTTTTAATTTTGACAGAGTAGAGTTAGCATTTTTCCTTAAGTTATTATTTGAAAGTTAATACTTTAGTCTTAAATTTTAGACTATCTTAAAATCGATGAAAGCGTTAGATATCCTCCTTAGGAAGGTAAAAGAACATGCATCAAGTCCAGAAGAATAAAATCCACTTAAAGCAATTTACGGCTTGGGAAACGTTTAAAGTTTGAAAACAATAAAAGCACGTGTCCTGAGCCTATATGCAGACACGAATCGAGTATCCGGTAATCCAAATGGAGTTAAAATTCGTTATAATGCTAGATATTTCTCAAAATATTTGTTAAAAGAGATTTGTGTGTGTGTGTGTGCAGGGCTGTAGAAGAATATGTTTTAATTTATGCAAGTTATATAAAAGACAGAGATTTGTAGTTTAATTCTATAATAATAACTTTATAAATGGTCTATTTTCATCTGTAAACGTTAAAATAGGCATTTTTTTGCATTCCTCTTAAATATTTAACTCGAATTTGAAATAGAAGTAAAGTTATTTTTAAACTATGGAAAAGGTCCTTTCTTAAAAGCGTTTCAAATCGAATTTGATTTCCCAAGTCCTTAAACTTCAAACCCTCTTTCTTTCATGTAACTTTCATAAATTAAAACATATTTTCTTACAGCCCTTCACACACACAACAATCAACCTCTTGTAAACCAATCGTGCATTTCTCATTCATCTTTTCGCGAAATCTCTAGCTTAACAGAGACCTTTAACCCCATTCGGGCCACCAGATTCGGATTCGAGCTTCCATGTAAGCACAAACCATTTTGCTTTAGTTTACAATATCCGAAGTATTTAATTACTCAAATCAGCATACAGAAAATAAAAAATAAACTGTATTGTGCTTTATTATTTCCTCCGCATCGCATATTCTAGACGATTTTTTCGAAAGATGAATGCATAATCCCCAAACTCACAACTGTCATAAAAAGGAAAATTAAAAGACAATTTCTCTTTACGATTTAGGGTTTAAAATTCCTCGTAAAAAGTTTTCTCTTAAAATCTGATTGACAAACCGGTTGTAAACCAGGAGAAAGGAAAGATGTAAAGGAAGATTTTACTGACGTCATACCCATGGGTCACCATTTATGACATATCAGTAAATAAGTTTTCTGAAGACAGCAAAGCTGTTTCGTATTTAATAGCATTGGCGTGAAGGGATATGGAAAATGACATTAAATAATAAACTGTGGTCGTTGGTTAGCAAGTTCACACGAATTGGAAAAGGACCGAACAATATACTGTGTTAGTTTGATTGGCTACGAAATTTTAAATTTACAGTTGTAAAATTAATTCCCAGCATCTACATTTTGTGGATTAAACTACAGCTGTATAATCCAAGTATTACAAATTACAGTATTGCAAAAAAAAATCGGATATAGTATATTTTTTTTTAAATTTACCTTCACAGTCATGTGAATAATAAATAAGCTTATTGAGACGAGACCGTTTCTTCTTTATTAGTATATGAATTTGTTTTTTTTCTGCAAATAAATTTTTCTAGGGCAGCTTACAATTACTTCTATTACAACTAAAGTTTCGAAAACATTTTTTTAATTACTTCCCTGTAACCATGGTCGGATTTACGATTATGCCGCCCCCATACACTAAGTTTTTTGCAGCCCTTAGGCTACGTATTTTTATCCGCCCTTTCCTACCCATCCCCCCCCCCCCAATTAGTGGTAGGAATATAAAAATTGCCACATTCAATATACGCCAAAAACTTTTGTATTGACAGTAAAAATGTTGAAAAATAAACTCATAAATTGAAACATAAACATTAAACAATATTAACTTATATTGAAGTATTATTTTTTTGGTATATAATAAATCAAATTCAAATTTATTGTAATAAATTTTAATTTTAGCAAAAAAATAAAAGCACATCGAACACTGGTATTTAAATGGAAAGCATGACGTCTAGCTTCCTTCTCGGCAAAACATCTGATTATATCATATGGTATTAAATTTTTTATATCAAACTTAATACACAAAATTTTGCCGCCCCAGTCTATAGCCTAGTACAGACCATTCGAAAATACGGTATTCGCTGTAACAAAATAAAACGTGGTGTTACAAAGAGCAATTGAGAGCTACAAAGAGCAATTGAGAGCATCAAGCATAGGCAAAAATAAAATAACAAAAACGTAAATAAAAACACACACCATTCTAGCGAAAAGCTAAAGTCCTCTATAATACGAATTATATGGAGACCTGCGCCATCTTTTAAAGCTCGGATAAACTTCCCTATTGCTTCTTTGACTTTTGATTTAGTAAAAAACTTTGTAACAGCGCATAGGCATTGATGCTTTTTTTTGAGGAAACTAGGTTGAATAAGATGGTTTGGCATTCCTATTCTCTGATCACATATTCTCTTTTTATAATACACATATAAATTCTGTAGGCAATTTTTTTAAGAAAACCGGTTGTGATATTTTTTCATAAGGCTAAAAGGTAGCTGGACCACCTTCACTTACTCAGATTGCATTGAACATACGCCAATAGTTTGTGGCATAGAGAACTACACTGGAAGTAAAACATTTTCTTCACAGAATACTGTCAGTCAAACCTTTTAACGCTAAACAGTATACTGTACAGTATGCTGCACAGTATACTGTAAACATTATACTGTAAATACAGTATACTGTACCTGTAGCCAAGCAGAATCAGCATGGAATGACCAAATTGCCTCTTCGAGCTATTTATATATATATATATAGAACAATCCCCGGTACCCTGTGCACCATATGCCTTTTGCCTTGGCCCAGTTGTCCATTCATTCTGGCTACAGGTTTGATACTGTAGCAATTTTACTGCGTTCCAAGGTCTTTCGTATTCAAGAAAAAATACGCAATGTATGGTTGAAGACAAAGTGATTTTGCTATTGGTGTTTAGCATCTGAAGTGAAACATTAACTGAAACCAAAAGAACAAGGTGCTTACATACCGCGAAGGAACTTCCATAAGCATTGTGTATTGATGCATATTGTTTGTGTATTTATGGTGCAAGGACAACAAAGCTTATGTGCTGGGACCTACAGCTTTCCTGGAAATCCGAATCTCATCTTCTAAGGGAAACAAACTGCCGATTATGAGGGCAGAAAAATGGCACATATTAGAGGACATCATCAGAGACGAAACCGGAGATCGATTTTGGGGGGGAGGTGTACAATACAATAGGATCTACTTGTAACATACCGCATTTAGGAAGTTTCCATATATAGTGAGGAAAATATGGATTTTGTTTCATTCAATGGTCATGCGCAATAGAATATAACTGCTTATAGCTAACGTCTTTTCTTGACTCAGGATTTAACAAGCAATTAAAGAAATAACAAATTAAATTAAAGCGTTATAATCAATTGGTCGTCATAAATGACTCTCTTTATAACCGAATTCTACCGCACTTTTATGAATTTGGGAATGGAATTTCCCTAATCCCCCACCCCCGTATATGCCACTGATATTATTCGAAGTCGAATACGGATTAAAGGCACGACAGGCAAATACATCGCCACTATGTAAGTCAACCGTAGTGTAGTGGGTCCCCATATGCAAGAAATGTAGGGTAACGTACCCTTAAGGGCAAGGGCCCCTATGCACTCTAGGTGAACGCGATACGACTGCACAACCGCTTGCCTACCTACTGATCAGTGGCGTACCATTCTAATAATTATGAGGGGGCCTAAAATAGCTTTAAAAAACATCGTGTGAAAGAGTGTTAGAAAAAATAACGTGTTTTGATATCCAATGGCGGTTTAAACAACCCTTTTCTTACGACACTGATACAGAAATGTAAATAATGCGCATCTTTTGGTTTAACAACTATTAATACAATATAATCTCGTTAAGGCAAACAAGCTTAAGACGAATTACTTTTAATACGAACCGTTTTCTGAAGTCCCGTCAGATTATGCATACTTTCCAGATAAGACGGATTACTGTTAATACGAAAAGATTTTCTGGTCCCCATTGTTCTTGTTTTAACGAGGTTCGACTGTACTTTGATCACTTTCTACATATATTACTTTAGTTACACGCATTATTGAAATTGTTATTATTGTTATAATTGAAATATTATTATTGAAAGCACATCAGTGTGCAAGTCTACAAAAGCTTCAGCAGAAGAACAAAATAGCGTTATTCAGCTTTTATAGCTGACATATTAGACATTTCTCTTCAATAGTAGTAGCTGTAAGACACATATTTCACAAGGGCCAGTGCATCTATTGGATATTCATAAAGTGCGGCAACTAATTCTTGGAGAACGATAGTTGAAAATAAAACTTTGGTTTATGAGTTTTACAGCGCAATGGCCATGCTAGGCCGGAACCTACAATTTTCCGATTAATCCAAACCTCCCATGGCCCACGGAATCAATTTCCAGACAGAAAGTGTGACAAATCATTCATTAAACAAACCAATGAATGATGTCATTAGTATATTTTAAAAAAGCAGACTTGTTTAGTGATTTAAGTATTGAATGATTCTATTCTGGACTACAATGAGCAGTTAGTCGGAGACTTCATATTTTTGAGATCGGTAGGAGCCAAACTCGACGAACGGATAGATTCTGCCCTTACCCAAATCTTTTAAAACCAATCTTAGGCCAGAAATTTGTCACATGGAAAGTGGGTGGGGTGTCAAGGTAAAAGAAAAAAAAAGCATAAGGGGAATATAAAATCAAATCTCTCTCCTAAAGACGACCTCGATTCAGAGAATACCTTTATGAGCGATCGCTTTTTCACGGACTGGACGGCGACCACTTTAGGGAAGTTTTACTGCATCTATATTTTTTGGTGAAAAGGTGCTATTTTAGCCTAATTGCTAAAAAAATTTTGAGCAGAAGCATGGATAGGGATTTATGTGCTGTTACTGTGAAAAGAAATGCAGTAAAACCTGCTGCGTTGTCCCTTTATATGCATTTCTTCTGTGCTTACCCTACTGATAACTATTTTTATGCTGTAAAACCTACCTAAGGTGACAACTGTCGATTCCATGAAAAGAGGTCGCTCTGAGAGATGGCCTCTGAATGGAGGTAAATTTAGCACTGGGTCTATAGCGGGAACCTGTTTCTAGAAAAAATTGTCGTTAAGGGAGGTAGTCGCTCATTAGAGGTGGTCGTTAAGGGAGATTTTACTGTATTTGTTTTCACAGTTAAAGAATATAAATCACCATCCACGCTTCTGTTCAAGAAACATTTAGCACTTGCAATCACGTCCCTTTACTAAAGAACATAGATACAGTAAGATCTCCCTAAGGCGACCGCCGTCGGGTCCATGAAAATGCGGTCGTTCGGAGAAGTAGTTTCTGAATGAATGTAAATTTAGCATTGGGTCTATGGGGCGGGGAGGTAACCCGTTTCCAGAAAAAGTGGCCGTTAAGGGAAGTGATTTGTGAATAATGCTGTCTTTAAGAGAGGTTTTATTCTATATTCCCTCTATGCGCTTTTCGTTCACCTTGAAACCCCACTCACTTTCCACGTGACAAATTTCTGGTCTACAATTGGTTAAAAAATTTGGGTAGGGGCAGGATCTATCCTTTCGTTAAACTCGATTCCTTGGGCAAACGTGTTACCATTACCACTTCGCCGGTCCCGAAAATAAAACTAACAAGTGCGTAATATTCTACAAAACGTTTATAACATATATCTAAAGGTAAACAATGCTTATTTGGAAATTAAGTAATAATAAGATACACACAATATGTTGCAGTCGGAATGAAAGCTTTGGTGATATGGATATGAAGGATTTTCCTTCATGTGCATAGCTGGATATAAATCAGATTAATTAGGTTAGTGTTAGATTTGCTTGTTTATGTCTTACACTATATGAACTGTTTCTAAAATTTTGCTCATCTATACAGCAGAATTCCACCTAATTGGATTAGTACTGGACAATAATTTATACAATTTTCTAACTTTAATTTTATTTGTACTTATTCAGTCGGTGTGTTACATATTCTGAATAATCCTAGAACCTCACATCACTCTTGTATCCGAAGGGTTCACAAACAACTTGCGAATAAGAAAAACTCACAGTGTGATGTAAAATCATGTTGGATTTCAGCAGGTCTATAGTCAAGCCGGGGCCAGCAGGGGCCTGGCTCCAGTTGACCCCTGGTGTGATCCAGTTTCCCCTTCAAGCTATGTTATATATAGAACAATCCCAGGGTGCTTTTTGCCCTATATGTCCTTTTTCCTTGCCCTTTATGCCCTTTGCTTTGCCCTATATGCCCTTTGCCTTGCCCTATATGAACTATGCCTTGCCCTATATGCCCTTTGCCTTGCCCTATATGAACTATGCCTTGCCCTATATGCCCTATTGCCTTGCCCAGTTGCCCCTGCATCTTGGCTACATACATGGATTCCAGGATACATGTGCATTATTAATAAAGAACAGGCAGACAATGCTGAAAAAATGCAGCTAATATACAACCTGATAATGCGACCATTTCATCTCATCGTCCTAAAAACCATAGCCCACTCCTTGTACATAAAGGATGGAAAACGGAGAAGAGCAATTTTTTCACAATCTCCACCTCAACAAAACACAGATCTAAACATGGCAGTCTAGTTACAAAAACAACTGAAATAGCTAGATTCCGCATCGGACATATATATTTCGCTCGTCAGCATCTCTTAAATGAAGGGGAGGTTCTGATGACTATCATTTATAACTAGCACTTAAAGAATTTACCTGTTTTAGCTTCATGTTCAAATTTTAAGAAACTGCGGGATTAGCGTTTAATATTAATAATATTGATCTCAGTGGTATTTTATAGAATTTTTTGTAATTATAATATCGAATTTTATATCGCCATTCCAATTTATTTCACAGTGTGCTTTTTTAGAATGTTTACCATATTCGTACCTTGTATAAAGCCATATTCCCTTCTTGCATAAACCCTATGTACAACTCCACCTTGTTTAGTATAGAATAACAATGACTATCCTCAAGCCATAGAAATTTAACTTACTGCCATCTCAAATTTGCTTGACTAATATTAAAATGTATGGCTCCACGAATAAAAATATAACCAATCTAGAAAACTTAATTACTCATCATCTCTGTCCAGGTTCTAATTAAAATCTGGATGCACATATATCGCTAAGCTATCATAAAATCTTTCAAAATATTATTTATAGCTTTTAAAGTAGATTCAAAGGAAACGTCAATGTTAAAAAAAAAGATTTAAAAATAGGTTTCATTATATATTAGAAGAGATATTTCGTTCATTGATTTTTGTTACTATAAAACTTCGGAAGGACGATGTTTAATTACATCGAGTCATGAAAAATCGTTCAAAGTTAATTTCGATATTTCTAATTAAATTCGTTTTTTAAAAACAAACTAAAAACGAATAGAATAAACCGATATATAAATTAAATAGCCAATCACGTTGAATGCACAGATGAAAATTTCTCAAAGAAGTAGTCCCGGAATAAGATATCGTTGCATCTTCCCAGCATTTATCAAGTTGATTTCATCCGTCTAACATATTTCAAGCAAAAGATCCGAAAATTGATTTATTTTTTATTCCGCCGTAAACTTTCCTTAAACATATTTTCCTTAATTTTTAGAATGAAAGGTTGCTTCAGAGAGTAATAAGCAATGGGATTGGGGATTGGAAAAGTGTCTGCTATTCGGAAATGTCCATTATGGATATTTTACTTGCTATAATCTTCAAATATTTTTGCACCAAATAGCCTAAAAATATAGTTTAAAGGACGGCGTTTAACTCAAACACACAATAGATTTCCAAAGCACAAATTTGGAATTATAAGTATATTTCTAAATGTCATAAAGTTTCTTGCATCTGCGCTTAACTACATACATATTAATCATTGTTCAATTTTATACATGTTTCCAATTTATAATCAACTGTAAACTAGTATAAAAAATTTCATTAAATAACAGAAGGGCTGCATTCCGGAGGTTTCCAAACCGTGTGTTGGGATTTCTTGTGCCGTTGCGGGTTTTGATCAGGTGTGTTGGGATTTCTTGTATCGTTGCGGGTTTTGATCACGGTCGTGGAGATATAGGCTAATATTTCATATGATATTTGATATGAAAGTACTTGCCACGTGTTTCGTATAATTTCCTATATTCGGCAGCCGTCAACAATTTGTTAGAGGTGAAAGATAATGGGGATTAAAAGTTTTAGAAAAGTTCTTGGCTAAAACCAAATTTAAAATAACACTATAAATAAACACTATAATAAACACTATAAAAATGTTGAACGTAACAACTTATTCTATCACCCTTTATTCGTCTTTAATCACTAAGCTGCAATAATCATTGGAAATTGCAGCAAACTTACGCGATAATGGCTGTTGATAGTTTTTTAATTCATGTGAAAATATCAGCTGCTCAGCAGAGAGAAATATATCACAGATCAAACGTTCCATATGTAGTGTCTTTTTTTATTTCGTCCATTGCTTGTATTCAGGTATGTATGGTAAGAAAACGATGGTAGTCATCTATAACTGAGATATCTTTTCTCCGGCGATGCCGACAACTCGGTTTCTTTCTTCTAGGTTTGTTATTTATGAGCCATTCTAAGTGATTGTTTCCGCTGTCAAAGACAGGATACAAAGAAGATGAAGACGAAGTCTGATCAAAATGACTATGGAATAACAACAACAGGATACGGATACGTATGTCTAGACAAAACTAGGGAAGTTTGTTGCTTGGTTAGATTTAAAAATAGTTGCTAAATAAAAAGCACTTTGGCGGTAGCCTATGTTTAAATGTTACGTAAGCACATTTCAATTCATTTCATACCTCTTACACCTTTTAAGAAAGAGTGAGAAAATTACTACTCCCCCCACCTTCATGCTTACTTAAAAATGGGTTCATCCAGTTTTTTGGTATAAACTTTTGAAATAAAAATGCAAAGTACAATGCAAATTAAAATTCTCATTCACGTTTTTATCGTAATATTGAGAACTTATTTATATTGTTATAATATTAAATACTTATTTATAAATAGAAAGTAATCGCAAGAAATTACGTAAGAAACTATGTTGTTATTAGCTATTTTGGCGGGATTATGAAGTTTTCTGTTACCATTTTCTTATTGATATTTCTTATGTTGTAAGAAAACAGTATGTAATAAATAAGAAGTGGGTTTTATGAAGTATGTTTATTAAAAATGCATTCATTATGAATTAATATTATCAGGGGTGTCCCAGGGAGCCCAGTAGGGTTCCCCGAGCGAGAAAATGACGCTGGTTTAAATATTTCACTGAAGTCACAAGTATCATACATATTATATCTTCTACTCCTAGTGGATTGTACATCCAGTATTGCAATTCTGTCAGGGCGATTGTCGCTTTGAAATTATGCGCTACTTTTCCTGCGCGTTACGTAAGCATAATTCAGACTCTTCCCCGTTTCCAGAAAAAAATAAGAAAATTTCAAAACCCTCCCACAAAGGTGCTTACGTAATACTTGTAAAGCCCCTTTGTGCCCACGAAAACTATTTATTAGGTAGAGTTCACATTTTCTTACGCAGTAATAGCGTTACCTTGCTTTTATTCATAAATTAAAATGCACAATATAGATATGCTAATGTTCACATAACATACCATGACTTTTATGCTAATTTGTTGATAATGAATATTATGAAACAATTAAAATAAAATCCATTCTGAACAATTTAGTTGCCAGAATTGACAGTATAAGTTCTATTTAGCCAAAGGGAAGTGTTATAATACTGTGAAATATGTCTTTGACTCTGCTATTTATAAAGATAGACGAGTCTATAAAAATCCACCCCGGTTTCTGACAGGATTTTCTATAACACCTATTCTATATTATTATTTGTCTATAACGGTTATTCCTTATATAGAGTTAATTTGTGTATAAAACGAAGTGCATTTGAAAATTTGGCCGCATTTTGTATTCAAAAATTTTAAAGTAATACAGATTTTATTTTATTTCATTTATTTAAAGAAATTCGACTCACTATTACATGAAAATACACAATATCCAAGATTTTTATACATTATATGGTTGATATCTCGCCAGGGCAGCACCAGAAAAAGCGTGAGTTTGACAAAGCCGATGCTGCCCCTATGAGTCGAAAATGTCGTAATCCGAAAAAAATTCTCTTTTTTTTTCGTCCTCTTTTTCTGCAGACGTGAGAAAAACATGACATTACAAAAATACAGGCAACATCAAACACTATAAAAATGTTGAGCGTAACAAAAATAACTCAGAAAAAACACAAATACGATGATTTGGTCACTCTTTTTAAATTCAGTATACCACAGGAATGTATTCCCTCCCCCCCATCACTTGCTATCCCCTCATTTCTCCCATACACTCCTCCCCCTTTTCCCCTCATTTCTCCTGTAAACCCCTCCCCCTTTTTCCTTCAAATTATTCCCCATTTCTTCCCCAATATTTCACTACCCTTCCCCATCCCATTCCACTTCCTCCTTTTTTTTAATTAATTCCCCAATTCCCCCCTTCTTTTTCCCTATCCTTTCTTTCCCCTCGCTTCCAAAATTTCCCCCTTTTTACCCATTTTTCTCCTTACCTCTCCTTTTTCCCTTCCTCCCATTTTTCCTTTCCTCCCATTTTTCCCTATTCTCTTACTTTTTTCTCCTTTTCATTTCCCTCATATTCCCTTTCCTATCCTCTTTCTCATCTCTTCCACTTCCACCATCCCGTCCCCCCTTTTCCTCCCTTTTGTGTGTAACCAGAAAGCAGAAGGAATTTCACAGACACCCAGACCCCTGATAATAATTACGAAAAATCACAGTGTCAATTTAGTCGTTTGTTTGTTTGTTTGGATTTTTTATGGCGCAAGAGCATCTAGGCTATACTGTTCCAAAATTTAGTATTCCCAGAATCAATTTAAAGAAATACATAAAAAATTTATGGTATGTTAATGGAAGGATGTTAAGAGCCAAAAGTTAGAAGACGACAGGGTCCTATTTGGACCCAGTGTCGTACTATCGTGGAAATAAATATGTAAATATACTTTTTTTGAATGTAGTCAAATGGCGGATTCTTGTAATTTCTGCTGAGAGAGCATTCCACAGAGTTGGAGCAGAGTATCCTCGTCGACGTTTGGAAAGTTCAAGGCGGGCTTTAATCGGAATCAAGTTGGAGCTATTGGAGGCGGGAAATCCATGTGTAAGAGTTTTTAGAAGAACGAGTAGATTATATTGGTTGGAATTCATTCTATGAAACATAATTAGGAGGACTCTCATCATGTAAATCTCACCAATATTCAGCAGCTTGTGATTTTTACGAATATCAAAATTGCAGAAGAATGATAGGAAATTGTAAATGACAATACATTAAGATTAATGGATATTGTAAGATGAGTTTCAAATTTTTGTATTTTGTTTTATCCATTATAACTTCGCCCACTTTTAATTTTTTCCAAACGTTATTCAGAAAACCGTAGCCGTTATTCAATTTTTGGGTGGGTTCAAAAATTTTTACAGCATGTATCGATACAATCGCAGTACGCAAGGTCCTTGAAAAATCACATTAAAAAATAATTTCGGGGGGGCGCTGTCCCCAAGTCCCCCCCCTTGGATTTGGACATGGTTATTACAATCTTTTCTTAAATTTTTCACAAAAATTCTTCATTTTACTTTCACTCACTTTCTCTCTCTCTCCATTTAACCGATTTATTCCTGTGTATTTTAAATCCCTCTTTTTCGACTTCTCCATTCTTATTCTTGGAAATAACATGGTTCGAGGTAAAAAAATCGATAAAATAAAAAATATATTTCATTAAATATATATTGTGTAATATTATCTTCTACCTAATAATATTTCTCCATGCATTAAATAATAAACAGGAAGATAAATTAAAGTGTACGGTGGAACGTTGTTTTCCCAAATATATATAAAAACGTATTAATATGAATGAAATGGATAAATATGGTTATAAGTAATTTACTTCCTTTTTTAACAATTTAATACAAACTATAATTGCAATAAAACTAAATGTACAATAAAAAGTAGGATGCAAATTCCAATTACAATTCCAATTTATTTTCAAGCTTTTTTTTCATATCAGCAGACATAAAAATCTTTTGAAATTATTCTATAAAAAGGGGGTATTTTTCAACAGGGGCGGCTCGAGGTTGATTTTGAACCCGGGCGGCCTGGCATGGATTGCTTTTTGGTGCCCCTCCCCCTCCGGCGAAAACAGGAGATTTTCACAGGTGCTAAGTGAGCCATATGACATACAAAAGTGGCTAAAAGTCTGAAAGGATTTCTGTAAAGATATCTCTAAAAATTTATCTAAATTTTTCTCTTTTTAGAGAGATTTTCTACTGTTGGGTCATTAAAAAAATTTTAACTTGACTTCAGTTTGGCTCCCCCATCCAAACGGGGCCCCGCGCAGCCGCCCGGGTTGTCCGTTCCTTAAGTAACCCCTGTTTTTTAACTTTATTTTAAATGCAACAAACACCTAAATACAAAATTAGCTGAAAACTAACAAAAAATGGATGAGAGAATTTTCGACCAAAGCAAGCTATTTCTATTTATGGTGACTAACATCGTAAGTTTCACACCTAAATGAACAAAACATTTAAAAAACATATTGACATTCAATGTTTTTAAAGTCCTCTTGTAACAAATGGCAATTAATCGATAGGTGACAACATATAAATAGGCGCGCGAGAAAGAATATCCGCGTTATAAAATAAAATAGAAAATGAGAAAACAGTTAATTAAAAGTAGACAGGGGTTAATAATAGTTTATTTCCTTGTGTTTCTCTGAGATGAGAATAAAGATTATTGTTTCTAAAAATGACGATCCAACCTGGAGCGTGTGCGTTATAAATTGGCGCCCAATTTAACGGCTAGAACAACACGACGCAACAGATAGTTTAGACGAGATATCCGGTTTGGGCCTTCTTTAACGTGGATGGAAAGGATAGAAGGTAAATGTGTTATATATTTGGAAAAGAAGATGTTGAACCAAAGTTCGTAATTATCCAGATGTGTTTAATTGATTAGCTGTCAAGGTTGGCAGTGAAATTGGCTTATCAGTGTCCAAGGTTATCTGTGTAATTGGCTTATCGACCGCCAAAGGTTAACTGTGTTTAACTGATTAACCGCCAAGGTTAATTGGGGTTTTTTATTAATTGTCTAGGTTAACTGTTGCTTTACGAAATAAATTGCTTATTGCTTGCAAGAATGGAATTTTTGGCCAAATTAGGAAAAGGGGAATTGAAAACTCCTGCAGAAGAGCTAGATGAAGAAGTGGATGACAATGTGAAGGTAATTGATCTGAAGGAACTGATTCTGAGGAGTCAGGCATATAAAGATGACGGTGAATTTATAAAAGCTCTCCTGGAGAACATGATTGAAGGGAGAGTAGGAGCGCAGAAACAAGAGTTTGAAAACGAAAGGCTGAGGCTTCAGCTGGAAAATCATTAGGCAACGTTGGACTCTGTTACTCAGCAGGTAAGCTCTCAAGCGAATGTCAATGTTAAGAATATTTTGCCAAGTTTCAGCAGTGAAACAGATGACATCAATTTATTTTTAACATTATTTCAACTATAAATATACTAATAATTCTAGAAGTTATGTGGAAGACGCACCTATTAAGCTCTGTACCGACGGACATTGCTTAGCTGATTGCTAGAGAACCAGAAGAAAAGTTTCAAGACTTCGCTTTCATACGTAGCGTTCTGCTTCAGAGATTCAAGTTAACGACAGAAAGGTTTCGTAGGTGATTTGTTCAACACCGTAAGAGATCCAACAGCTCATGGAAAGACTTTTCCTTTGAAATACGAAGCTGCTTCGAAGGATGGCTGTCAGAATTGGGCAAAACCACTTTTGGCCAATTAAAAGATCTAATGATATCCGATCAAATGAAGAGGAAGTGTACACCAGAAGACATAGAGCATTATCTAAACGAGTGGGAGTACTTGAATTCTCCTTCTGAATTGGCGGATAAGTTAGACAGTTTCGACCGTTTAAAAGGCTTTTTACCGAGTGGGCAAAATAAAACATCTAGATCTCAGGAAATACAGAACACTAGGAATTCTGCTTTCTCCGGATGACTTGTACCTTTCTCGAAAGAAGCAACACCTGTATTAAGATGTTATGGATGTGGAAACCTGGGAGTCATTAAAGCTAAGTGTCCTATCTGTACTTTAGGAAAAAGTGACATTACCACAAATGTACGAACATTTACGGTATTCATCAAAGACGCTCTAATTACTCTAGTAGATGTGACTATCTGAGGAATAAAGGGAAGAGCGTGTGCGGATAAGGGATTGTTACATTCTATTGCTGGCGAGACGATGTATAATACGTTCAAAAAGAAAAGACTGCCGTTTCAACAGACAAGGTTGGTGATAAACCTGGGTGATGGTAAACAATCCCTTGTTGACTGATACACTACCCAAGTGATGATGGGGATTGGAGAAAGCACCTACGGACGAAGTTCATTATGTTCCCAAAGGCTATTGGAAATAAAACTGGCCTTGTGTTGTTGCAAGCTGCAGGTGTGGTCCTCGACATGAAGAAAAGGTGTTGGTTTTTTGATGGTAACCCAAATCATAAGTATCCACTTGGAAAAGATTTGACGTTTTCCCTTAGAGCTTCCTACCTAAGAAAGTTTTCAAAATTTACAGTAGAAATCAAGGAAGTTATAGAACAAGAACAGGACAAGAGAAAACACTATTGCCATGACGCGGTTGTACCTCCGATGCACTCTCTACGTAAACATGGACGACCATGAAAGCCTTCTTGTGTTGGTTCCTTGCCGGGATGTCGGCGGAACCAGAAGAGGAATATGTAACAAATAATAATTAATCGACAGATGGCAACATGTAAATTGACGAGCGGAAAAAGATATCCGCGTTATAGGTGTAAAATAAAATAGAAAATGAAAAAACAGTTAATTGAAAATAGACAGCATGGATGAATAATCTTTTTTTCCTTGTGTTTCTCTGGGATGAGAATAAAGATCATCGTTTGTAAAAATGACGCCCCAACCTGGAGTGTATGAGTTATACTCTTAATTTATGTATTAATAATTGTAAATAGCGAAACCAATTCTCAAATTTGTCAGTAAATTCAATAAATTAATATAAACAGTGCCAGAATTTTATATTTCAACGAAGAATACGATATATCAACGTAAATATTTATGGTTTCACGAAGATTTTCACAGAGCATTTTAAAATTGTAAAATACAAATTTTCGAGTACTAACTACGTAAAAATATAAACAGAATTATATTTTCACACAGTTTCATTAATTACTCAAAAAATGTGACGTTTCGGTTCATCCTTTGCTTACCTTCTTCTGAAATGGGCTTATTCATCGATGGGAATCTACTTAAATTCCACAAACATTTATGTCTATTGTGTTTCAACCTTGATAAAATGAAGTACATCTAATCGTTATAATACAGATCTGATATTTTTACAAATAGTGTGTATCGTGTTCTGACTTTCTGTCTTTTTCTAATCATTTGTGATTGAAATACAATCTCAGTTTTTTAAAAATAGCGCCTTCAAACGTCAGTCATAGATGATTCCTGTATTTCGTGCAAGTTACTAGGTTTTTGCAAATTTCCGTTGAAATATATTTTTTTTCATCATGGGATATTCATCTTGTGTCTTTCCTAAGTTTTTTAAAATCCCCACAAGGCTAGGCCTTTGTTTTTATGGTTTTCAACATTTTTAATTTACCTTTCTTCACTGTTTTGCATCTGTGCTTGGTCTTGTTGTTGCAGTGTGTTTTAAATTTATATGGTTACATTTGTTTTTGCATGGGATTTGAAAATGTTTTCTTTAGATTTGTGTCAAAATTTATTTTAACTTCACAAAACATTCACTGTCAAAACAACATCCACTCAAAAAACATACTGAGCATTATGAATAAATCAGACATGAAATGTAAATGCACAAAACTACGTTTCAGACGTCGTGTATAAATAACGACGCCCAACGTTCTCGAATTTTATAACAAGAAAAGCTTTCTGCATCAAAACAGAATTTATGCATTTGGAAAGTTTTGCTTTGGGACCGCAATGGAAAAACGATCAGTATGGCTTACAACCGAAATGCAATTCACAGAAGGCGAACTCACTTGAAACAAGCGTAATCCGGATTTAAATCTGGGATCTTATGACGTCATGATAACAACAATATATCTGCAGTGAACAGTAAATGTAATATAAATCCAAAATATATCTCACATGCCAAAAGTTCAATATAGACTATAAATTTGTTCAATCTTGAAATGGCATTTCCAAGCAAAAATATTGACTATGTGCTATAAATCACTATTCCCATACGTAAGTTCAATTATAAAAGAATATTTTGAAGTTCATTTAAATTGCGTTTCACTAATAGGCATAAAATCCCACAAACGTTCTGATAAACGACATACTTGAAAACGTACAACATAATATGAAGCCAATCTAATCCCAGCTAGTGTAAAATAACTTATTTTATCTGCGAATAAATTAGATGCTCTTGGTATGAACAGGGGAAATATCGTAGGAGTGTTGGAAATAGATGCAATATAATACTTTTCTCCATACGTTAAAGCTATTCAGCGAGGAAATAATTAATGAGTTGCAATAGGTAACGTTATAATTATAAAATGCGAGAAATTACTATGTAGAAAAGTTATATCAAAATATACAATAATTAATCCAAACTTACCAATAGCAAATTCAAAATTACGACACACATTTGGGCACGTTCCACTAGGGTCGAAACAGTACTACAAAAATAATATAATCTCCAAAAAATGTTTTTCTAACTGAAGAGATGTAATTACAGTCTAAAAGCATAACACAGCGCTTGTTATACATGGAAACATCTGCATGTTTTTAATTTATAAAATTAAAATGCTGAGCTTATGCTGTAAGTATCAAAAATCAGCTTATTTATACAGTAAAACCTCTCTACAACACTATTATACGGACCGAGAAAAATTATCGTTGTAGAGGGATTTATCGTTATATCGAATATCGTTGTAGGGAGGTTTTACTGTATACATTTTTTATCAGGAGAATGATAAAATATTCCGAAACCTCAAGATTTTACAGCATATAAAATGTGCACTATATTGATTAGTTTCTGGAACAGAGATAATATTCCAATCATCCATTATTATTTTCCCAGTATTTACTCTGTGACTTAATGGTAACAAATAAATAAGAGAAGAAGAAGAGAAAAGGAAAACGCTTCCAGAATTAAAAAAAAATGGAAAAATCCAGAATTATTTAATTTGTAGGTTAACGATATACCAAGAATCAATGAGGATAACAACTCACCAGCTCTATTCGCTGACGACACCGCAGTTGGTGTAACCAATCGTTGTCATAAAATGGCAATAAACAATAAACAAAGTCTGTCTAAATAAAATCCTCAAATGGACAACTGGGATGGATATTAAAGTCAATCCCACTAAAACAGAAATCATACTCTTTTCTAACAAATAAAAGTGTGTTACAAAATTTAAACCAAAGGAAATTTTTATTTAATGGGTTGACGAAATTATCGAATGGAGGAAACAAGCAAAATACCTCGGAGTTATTTTGGACCAAAAACTAAATTGGAACAAACATAATATTCAAACTATAAAAAGAAGCGCAAAAATCTGTTTCTTCACTGAACCAAATTCTCCACAAAAAAAGCAAATTGAATTACCGAAACTAACTAATGGTCTACGAAACGGTCATTAGACCAAGCCTAACCTATGCAGGCGTGGCCTGAGGTTCCGCTTTCAAAACCAATACAAAAAAATTGGCACGATTCGAAAGCAAATTACTCAGAAGATTTACCCTAGCGCAATGGTTCTTACCGAACAATATTACTTACAACGAGAGCAAAATTATACCATTTAAAAAATACCTTACTAATCTTCGAAAAGTACGTTTACCAGAATTGATAACTATCCAAATCTTACCATGTTTCAAAAGTGCTCCCGATGAGTAAATTTCTAGCACGTAGGCCAAAATAACTTCATATTTACCACGTATTTTTCGATTATAAATTACGAAGTATAAGCATAACAGAGATATATACTGTATAAGTAGGTTGCCGAACACTCAGAAAAAAAGAATATTCCACAAGGACTGATCAACTACTAGAATCAGGTTAAAGAGCTTTAATCGTTTAAGAATCCTTGATATGTAATAGAATCCAAGATCTATCGTTGGAAGTCCAAATTTTTTCCAACGAACTTTCGCGAAATGTAAAAACCATCAACTAGACTAAAACACGCCCTATGGGAGCCCTATTGGCTTACTATGATTGCTTGCTTTTGGTTTTACGGCTCAAAGACTACAGTGGTCATGCTGCGCCGGGACCTACAGTTTTCCGAGGAATCCGAACCTCTTAAGGCCTGGGGAACCAAACCCCGGACTACAGTGAGCAGTGCGATCTTTTATGAGATCTCTGAGTAAGCGTTCTTTGCACTGTTTGGAGTCGAACCCGGATTAAAGGCGCACTAGGAGAACGCGTTACCACACTGCGCCACCGAAGGGCTGGGCTTACTATGACTCGATGTTATTGTCAGAAATCGACACTATTTTATACGGTACTTTCTCTGCAACGAAGAATGTTCGACAGTTATGCAGGACGCTGATTTTTATCACGATATTGTATTTTACATTCAAGACTGTTACAACATCTTCTAAATTTTCATATTTGTTAATGGACTGTTTCTAAAGCTTCATGTTAACTGACTTTTCTACACACATATTCTAAGCTAGGGATTTTACGGTTTTAACCGTGGATTTCAGGGAGCTATTATAATTTTCAAAAACAAACATGCGTCTACTTGTCCGGTAACACTGACGGCCGGATCGGGATTCAATTTTACGGTCTGTATAAGACTTCAAACACTTGAAAGATACATATATATTCATTCATTCAACAGTCTTTCTTCAATAAATTTATGAATAATTTAATATGCAAATTCTGTATCAAGAAAATGGGTAGAATCTTTACAAGACTTTTGCTAAACATAGTATGTAAGAATTCGGTTTAAATTTGAATATAAAATTATTCAAATTTTCGACAGTGTCTTCAAATTCGACTATTATCCCACTCGTATCGAACAAGAAAATCAATTTCCTTTTTAATTATAAAATCTTATTAGGTTATTTTATAAAACGACAGAGTCATAAATTATCTGCATTAAAATGATGTCCTAAATTTTTTGTATTATGTAGTTTATGAAAGAGTTAAAATCAACCGGAACGGATGAAATTACTATCAAACTAATAAACTATAGATGAGGCATAGGAATAGAAAGACACAAATATTAACAATATTTATAAATTTGGTATAATCTCAGAAGAAATAAATGAATAGATAAGCATTCCAATTTCCAATGCAGATGAAGATACCAAGTGTAAAGAACATAAAACTCACAAACTTCTTAACTATACGAGGAAATTTTGCTAAACGGTATCCACAAGAGAATTTACAAAAAACATTAAAAGTATTAGAAAGATGAAACAATTGGTAACTCATAATGCGGGTTTAGGACTGAGATTTTGGCACAAGAGTATCAATTTTTGAGGTATCGTAATTGGCAGAAAAGATAAATGAAATGAATTTACCTCTATTTCTGTGCCTGTGGATTCCAAGCTTTCAATAGGATAAAAGGTTCATAATAATAGCAAGATTATTAAGATAAAAAAGCTAATTGAAATACTCTTCAAACCAGGACTGGAGATGCGAAACATATCCATTTTATTAAGGCATCTGATTGAAATTAAAAACTTAAACTAGTAACTATAAAATAAAATGTGTGGAAATAAAACGAAATCAGGAAAGAGGTGAGGTTTCCTCTCTTATACCTATAAACTTTTAACAGAAGAAATAATACAAGAAAGCATCGATAAAATGAAAGAAGGTTGAGAGGGAAATGGAATTATTATAACTAATTTCAGATATGAAACATATAAGATTGCAGTCACTGTGCAATTAACGATGAATAATACATAATATATTAAGTAAACTTGAGATATGCTGATGATATGATAATAATAATAACAACCTTAAATAAAGATGTACGGACACTTATCAACGAAATTGGTTCGAAAAACGAGGAAATGTGACTTACTACGTAATAAGTTTAAAAAATCACAGAATATATATCAGGAAAAATCATCAACATCCCTGCCGTTTGTAATAATAAGTCCACGAAGTCAGAAAATTATTTTTGCTATTTAGAAAAACATTTTTTCCAAAATAACAATGAAACGAAAGGAATTAGTTTCCCGATTGGCTATGCTAAAACAAATTTTAATAAAATACAAAAAGTCATATGCGTAATACTGCAGCTTAGAAATATAATTACAAAATGTTATTTTGATCTATTTTTCTATATAGTTGTGAGACCTGAGCATCCAAAAATTATGCCAGGAATAAAACTGAAATTTTTGAAATGTGGGCCTTTAGGGGATTGTTGAAGATAAAATGGGCCAACCAGAGCTCCAATAAAAACGCCCTAAAAACATATCCAGCGCAAAGGGACTACTACACGCGCGCAAATAAACACAACTACAATTGTAAGAAAAAAATAAGTTAGCATATTGCGGACACATACTGAGAGGAGAAAAATGCTATCTTTCCCAATTCACTTCATTTAAACGTCAGAGGGAAGAGACCTAGAAATAGAAAATAAGTGAATGAATGGACAATTTAAAAGTTTAAATTGGACTAAGCATAGAAGGAATTATCTGTAGTGTGACATCTTCTGCCAACGTCACGCATAAGCGTACATGATCATGCAGATTGTAAATTTCAACACCACTTGGCGCCATAATCACCAGCAATTCGGACCAGAGATCCTAAGAAACGCCAAAGAGAAAACGCCTGCACTACTATGATTTCGTTACCACATTTTACGTTATTTGCCTTATCAGCTAATGGCCAAGTTAAAAGTTCCATTATATAATTTAACGTACTTCTGTAAATACTAGACATATTAAAATAATATTACAGTTCAAATGAACTTTGTCCAGCTTTCATAATACTCACAAATATCTAGGAAGAACATATTTATAGCAAGTGGATGTGGTATATTTTACCCCACAGTATCACGTAAGCTAAATATCTGCAAGAAGAAACAGAAAAATAGGGTCAATATCGGCCGCTAAACACTGAATCGGAGAAGGTACTTGAAGAAGATAGCTATATATATAACTGACACATACACATTAATAACTATTTTGAGACGATACAAAAATTTATTGGGGAAATACATATTAGACAAACATATATATGCTTAAGAAAAAGTAAAACTTTTTACTTGGTTCATTACTTCCTATACATATGTATATGATGTGCATTTTGACTGTGCAAATCAATATATACAAAAAGCATAAACATATTGGGATTTATGTACCCTCATGTCGAATTAATAGTTCCAAACTTAATTATACATACAACTTTTGCATATAATAAAATAGTTGAAGGCGTCAAGAAGTTTGCATAATAGGTCCTTTACTAATATGAACAAACAGCAAATGCATCACAGTACAAACATTTTTTTCCAGCAAATCGCGAAAATTCGATATTGGACACCTGTTAAAAATATGGTGGAAAAATAAAATTCAAGGAATCGTTTTTTCTCCTAAAGCCAGCAGGAAATCATCTTTCTCGCATTTAGAAAGAGAAGATAAAGGAATCTGGAAATAGCAGAAAAACTGAATGTGACTGAGACATGTGACGGAGGGAAAAGTAAAATAAAAATAACGAGAATTTTGAGACGAATGCTATATTTCAAATTCAGTGGGGTGAAAAATCGATGACATGCGTGAAGAAATCAGTTCCTTACTTGATGGAATTAATATTTTTTTCCTTTGTTTAAATAATTCCATTGTTTTTCTAGGTCCACTGTTCTATATAAAATCCTTTTGACTTTTCCTTTCATCTCTTTTCATTTGTTTTTTTAAGAAATCGACCTTTGTAGTCTAAGTTTAATTAAGATTCATAGAACTTTTTACCAGTGCTCGCATACTTATATTTGAAAATAATATTTGTGATTTGTAGGCGTGCACATGACTGAAATACGTAAACGCCACTGAAGATCATAATATATATATATATATATGTATATATATATATAGAGAGAGAGAGAGAGAGAGAGAGAGAGAGAGAGAGAGAGAGAGAGAGAAAGAGAGAGAGAGCCTTAGGGTTGTTAAAGGAAGTTTGTCTGTTGGGAAGAAACACATCATTGCATTAAAAGGAGAGGATGGTTTAATTATTGGTTTTATGACTATTCAACACAGAATAGACTGAACGGAATGATTTCATATTTTGGCTAGAAACTGATTACGCATATAATAAATTAGGCATTAACTGTAATAAAAGTGCAATCTGCAGCATTCGCCAAGGAAGCTCACTAAACTCTTAAATGCAATTTTCGAAAGTAAACAAACTAGTTTGGCTGAAATTATTTCACGAAAACATTCACGTGCGGAATTCGAAATAAAAATGAATGCTTCTCTTATGCACGAATTGAATTGCAACTTGCAATGTGATTATAAAAATTAAAGTAAATTGTTTTCTGCTATGACTTTCAGAAATAAAACAAAAATAATATAGAACTTCAATTTAACAAATAGAGAAAAAAATAACTTTACAGCTACTTCAAAATCTAATACGTTTAAATTTAAAAAGTTAACGCTAGCTCTGTATTACTGGACGTATTCTAAACTTTTAGAATACATCCCGCGTTCGCTTTTTCACATTTTTCGACCAGCTTGTTATCCCGCCGCGTGTTGCCAAAAGGGTTGCAATTGGCGCTATTTTAACTACCTTTTAACATTTAATTTCTCGATTTCCAGGGGGATATAGCTGCTAATTTTCATACATTAAGGATTTTAATGTGTCTACATTAAGCTCAATTAAATTCGTTAGATTCAATATGTGAGCCCGGAGGGTGGGCGTTCACTTGTGAGTTTTCCTGACTTTTTCAGTCTGTAATGTAAATACGAGCCAATCTCCTAAAAATTCCTCCAATGAGGCAATCCTCTCTATCTCTCCAAGGGGGGCCGGTACCTACACGCTTCCCCCTACTTCCCAAGTCCTGTAATGACTTGAGAAATTCAAGAAAAGTTGAATATCATATTCAAATTTAGCCTTCTTATAAAGACCGAAGTATAGGAGGGGGCAACATAGGGTGAAGTCCAGGCCCCCACCACACGTAATTACTAGGCAACGTATTTTTGTACGAGAAAAAGAGGAATCTTGACTTTGTGCCAGTGGAACTCGTAACGTGTCTTATGTTCAGTGTATCTATTGGATAAAGTGAAAGAAAATACAATGTTTCAGTAACGTACGCAAACATTTTATAAGGGGTTATGGGTGTACTAAGAGGTGGGGAGAGTTTCGACAATCAAAATTTAATTGTATACAGGAAAACAAAAGGTCAGTGGGGTTACGACCCTAACCCCTGCTCCCGGTGCTATTACAAATAGTTTTTATGTTACAACTACCAAATGTTCAGGGCCGGACATTAGCTGAAGCCATTCCTCTCTCCCCCAAAACCGAGCAGTTTTTAAACACAAAAAGATAAAAATATTACTACTGCTAGGTTGTATAAAAAGTGCTCACGAACTTGTTTTACAACTTTGTAATAATTTTACAAAAGTCTCTGATTGGAGCATAGCTTGACTACCCTCTACCCACAAAAAAAATAAATAAAATAAAATAAAAATAAATAGATGAGCTTCTAAAATTTGACTAGTTGTAATATCATCAATCAGATAATAACAATTATTAACGCTGTATTAGGGTAAAAGGTCACTAAATTAGAAATTTACAGGACGGTGCATAAGCATTCCCAGAAAAAGTGGAAGGGGGTGAGGTTTATTTCAACCCACAATCCAGAATATTAACCGTGTTAAAAAAATGCGTGTTAAAACTTAGGCGATGGAAGACAAACCCCGTGACCCCACCCACCCCACACCATTACAATGGGCAAATGGGACGATGTCTAAATACTCTCTAGTGCATAATATTTAAAAACTGAGGTTTTTTATATTTATTAATTAAGGAGAGATTTAAAAAATAGCTATAAACCACTAATTTTTATAAAATGTTCATCCTCGCGCGTAAGAATATTGTAAATTTTATTTTCGTTGTTCGTAACACGGTGAAGATAACTTGCAAAGTCGCCAAATTGGGCTTACCCTTTTTCTGATAGTATAGAACCAATGAAAAGGTTATCTCGGAAAAATAAACAACCCAGTAGTTACTCGTTAGCGCCTATTGGTGAAATTAGTCCAATCAGTGAACAGATAGTTATTTCAAAAATGTTTCTCTAGTGCGGTGGTTTGAACTTACCCGGTATATTTAGTTTTCTAAGATATTTTTGATTTCGTGGAAATACCTATGAATAAAAACATATAAATTTCTACAAACACACACATGTACATAGACGATAATATCCCATAACAAACAGTTATTTTGACACTGGCGTAAGGTTTAAAAACACGACGTTTCGGGAGCCAACTGCTCCCTTTGTCAAGTGAAGGCAGAATGAAGAGTTCGTGAAAGTCCTAAGCTTATATACCCGCATGTTGGGAATCCCCATCTGACGCCATTTGGTGCGGAGCATTTCCAGCTGGGGAAACCCCAATCGGGGAAACCCTCGCCGGGAAAGCCCCCGCACCCGACGATGTCAGATGAACACCCCCAACTCGAGGTTTTGCAAAAATCCTGTAAGGTTCTGGTAGAGGTTTTGCGATGTTTATTGCACGACTCCTCAAACCGTAGGTTTCCCATGATTCCAGAAAAAGTCTACTCCCCAGATTCGTCACATTCTGATGTAATATTTTCATCGAATGCCAATCTGGTTCGTGACCCTCCCTGAAGACATGTTCAGCCAACTGGTTTGAATCGTCTCCCCTAGCTACCGCACGCATATGCTCCTTCCCTCGTAGACGTATCGATCTTCCCGTCTGTCCAACATACACCTTGTCACAGTCTCCACACGGTATTTGGTAAATAGCACCAGATTTTTCCTCCTCAGGGACGCGATCCTTAACTTTAAGTAATAGATCACGCAGGGTGTAGACAGGTTTGTAGTAGGTCTTAACATTCACACAACTGAGAATTCGAGACAGCTTTTCTGAGACACCCGCCACATATGGCAAAACCACTGATGTCTTCCTAGTCTCATCCTCTACATTCCTGTTTCCACCACTAACACCACATTGGTTACGAGCGATAAATTTAGTCGGGTAACCGTTCTTTTTCAACACGCTTTTGTTGCGTCGTAATTCAACATTGCGAAGGTCATCATTACAACAATGTGTAAAGGCTCGTCGGTGCAAGGCTCTAATGACAGATGCTTTGTGTGATGCCGGGTGATGAGAACGAAAGTCAAGATACCTATCAGTATGTGTTGGTTTCCTAAACACCGTAGTCAACAGTCGCCCATCCACATCTCTATTTATCCGAACATCTAAGAAGGGTAATGAACCGCTATCTTCTTCCTCTAACGTAAATTGAATATGAGGGTTCAAGCTGTTCAAATAGAGATGAAAATCAGCAACTGAAGACCTTGGTAGGATAACAAACGTATCATCGACGTATTGCTTCCACACCTTGACACAGTAAATTCACTCATCTAAAGCACTGTTTTCAAATGCCTCCATACACAAATTTGCCACCATAATATTCCAACATTATCAGTAGGGTGTCGATGTACAATAATGTTCATATAATTGTTTAAAAGCCGTAATTTTTTTAATAAAATAATAAAAGTTTTAAAGCGTTTCTACTGTAGGATATTATTGAAGAACTTAAGTACTTTTATAAGTTTTATCTTTTTATTCATAACTTTATTTCTATTGGTAATTTAACGAGTTGATTAGTACATTCCGGAAAATCTAGCATCATGTTTAATGCATAGACATGTCGATTTAAATATTCTGAAAATTCTAATATATATATAAATTGAAACATCTAACGTTCGGAAATGGGTTATCAGAAATATATGCAGTAAATATTCATACACACACGTTTATGAAAATTGCTACACTAGGAAAGGATTATCAAATCAGAATAAAATTTATGCCACATATGAGGAAAGGTATTCTAAAATTATCATTAACTTTTCAGATAAATAGATCTAAATTAAGGGAAGAAAATAAGTATTTAGAAATTTCGCCCCGAAGCAGCAATTCAGAACCTCTAAATTACTGGG
Organism: Dysdera silvatica; assembly: GCA_006491805.2. Taxonomy (NCBI): domain Eukaryota; kingdom Metazoa; phylum Arthropoda; class Arachnida; order Araneae; family Dysderidae; genus Dysdera; species Dysdera silvatica. The sequence continues at coordinate 65,365,040 of QLNU02014802.1, forward strand.
CATCGAATTAAGAGTTTGTCCTGGCTTTATCTGAAGCCTAAAAAAAGAAATGTTACCCAATATAACTCTTGCTTTGCGAATTTTCTGACCCTTCCAGTGTCAGTGGCTTCAGGTAAAAGAACATTTCATGTACTCAAACGTGTTAAAAAATTTCCCCGCTAAATGATGGGTAAAAATAGATTGAATGGACTGGCTATGCTCAACATAAATTATGATGTAGTACGAAATCTCAACTTTTCTTCAATTATCAATGCATTTGTAGAAAAAAAGAAAGATAGAGAAGCTTTTACTTCATCAAAAAATTTGGGAACAGTTAATAGTAGTTTATGTTACAAATTATATTTTCGTCATATACATTTTCAGCAATTACACTATATGTTAAAATTACAGTACTTGAATATTTTTGAAATTTGTCATTAGTATTTTTTTTCTAATTTTTGGCTCAAAGGGCAAGCCCATGGAAAGTGGGGGAATGCCCAGGGGACCCTGTGTCATAAGGGTCCCAGAGCAAAACTTTTAACTTTTCCTTTTTTAAAATTATTATTATATTAAATACACCTAAACGCAGCACGAAAAATTATTCTGGAGGGAAATGGACAGGGCTCAGGGAGGGTGGAGGGGAAGGGTCCGATCTGCTAAACCGTTTAGAGGTCTATGACTCTTGTCTCCGGCCTAGGCAAAAGTCGGGGACCTCTCAAAGGAAGTGGCCAGGATATGTCTCATCCTCACGGAAGACCTGTACACCACATTACCACATCGATTTATTGTGCAGTATTGCATTCTAAAACCCACGCCAGAAGATTGCACTCACTACAATACCTTCTAACGCGTAAGCGGCCACCATTTTAGTCCAGATTGTTACGCGACTCGTGAAAAACACGATCTGATGCTAATCTGCATGCTATTGTCTAAACTCATCTGCCCATTGTAATTAGAGGCGCCGATAGTTTAGAGTCAAAAGCATCCTTCGCTAAAGAACATTCACGTAGTCCTCTGCACTGCAGACGCCTTCGAGCCATAAAAGCAGACAATGCCGCATCTGTAGCAGTGCTCCAGTGCTGTGCTAACACTTGAGAACAAGCTATAGGATTCACAACTGCCATGAAGATGAGATGTCTATCATTTCGTGTTTTCCTCATATTTCCTGGTCCAGTAAAAATCGGTCCAATGTAACAATTGACCAATAATTGACTATATTCAAAAGCTTTTTACAGAAGAGAAATTTCCATATATCCCTTAGTGTCAGAGGCTCGGATCTTTTAACAACTATTGTTATCCCAAGCAAATTTATCAAAACTCTTCTTCAGTTTTGAAAAAATTTAATTACAAGGAAACAAAATATTATGAACTGTATCATAAATAAATGAGCATATAATGAACGCAAAAAATGTATATTATCCAACCTTATTAATCTGAAGAGTAACGATAATGAAAAAAATAGTTCACGTTAAAAACAGTTCATATGAGACAAGAAACATAGCATTGTGTTACTTCCCACTTCAAATGTGGTTGAGGAAGCAGCTCACATTAGCAAGATTCGGCTATATATCAATACATACAGTAGAACCTGACTAAATTGCCCACCTTTGGGACTTGAATGCAGTAGTCCCCATAGAAAGGTAGTAGCTACATACAACAATCTTCAACATAGGCATGAGTCTCTACGAATTCTTTCTTATAGAAAATGAACACTTAATTCAGGTGGTCAATTTACTAATATGTTCACTTTACCAGGTTCCGCTGTATATATTTCATTGACTATATTCATGTTCATGCTTAGGCGATAATATACGGAGAAAAGGTGGACATCTTTCATTTAAAATGGCGCCTGTAAACAAGCTGTGGATCGAAGAATACGTTTTTGCGCTTTCCGAGGAGAAATATTCTTATTCCATTATTAAAAAACGTTGTGAAACGCATGGTATAAATATTTCTAAGTGCAAAATAAGCAACATTATTAATCGAAAAGGGAAAGACCGTCAATCGAAACTTCCACATAAAAAGAGGATTCCAAATGTATACCCGAACAATGTACGTACTGTTGCAGATATTTCTAAAGTCAAATCTCAAAAATAAAATTTCTAAACAAATATTTCTAAACATCACTGGTAACAAGAGAAAATCCACCGACGCAGAAATCAATTGCAAACTCTTTAAACACTTCTGTAGCAACAGTAAATAAAATAATGAACCAAGATTTATAACTTAAAAAAGCTAAAAAATATAATGCTCACCGTTCTTTGCCGAGGCATGTAGCTCAATGCAAGACATGCTGATTGATTGTTTGGCTTTTTTATGGCGCAAGAGCATCTGGGCTATACTGCGCCAAACACGGTGCAAGACATGTTGCAGAGTCCTGTATGAAAATTACTTAGAAGGAGATAAATGGAAATACGTTGTTACCCTTGATGAAGCATGGGTTTACATAAATGAGTGTAACAAAAAAAGGTCCATTTACTATCGTAAGCGTGGAGAAAAAAATGTCCAAACTTGGTTCCGAGAATGCAAAGAAAGCTTCAGTAAAGGCTTTATGATTGTCGCAGGTTTCTCTTACAATGGGAAATTAAAAATAAAAAAGTGGAAAACAACGTTAAAATCAACTCATCATATTATCAGGAGAATTTTTTGCATCCAATATTTACAGAAGAAATTCCATTTTTTTTATTCCAACAATTTTCAGAGTATAAAACTGCAATGAGATAAAGCCAGCAGTCATACCTCGAAAACTACCACTGCATTCCTTGAAAAAATGAAAATTTGTACAATTATTGCATATATATACCTTTTCAACATATTCTTACAAAATCTCCTCATGCTTCTCCCATGGATTATTGTGCCTTTGGTCTGCTGAAAAGAGCTTTCTCTAAGCGCAAACCCACTACTTGGGAAAGACTTTGGAAAGTTGATGGACTTTGGAAAGTTGTGGAACAACAATGACAAGCAATACCTCTGGAAATTTTTTGCGAAAAGCCCTTCTATCATGGAAAACATGATGCAGACTTATAGTTCAAAAACAAGGTTATCAGATGGAATATTTAAAAAAATAATCTTTACATTTTAAACATTAAGAAAATGGCTTCGAAATCATTCTAAAAATGCGTAAATACCCTCTGTATAAAAAAAAATTTGCTCGCATTTATCTTCGTTGATTTTGACAGTGCCAGGACGAAACTTTGTATACATTAGAAACAAATGATGGAGTTTGAAAGGGAAGACGTCATTGGACTGACAAAGGAGGAAAGGGAAAATTAGCATAACGGTCGGCATTTAGATCGGAGCGAAGAAACAGTTGGACGATAGTGGCAAAAATTGGTCGAAAATGGCAGATTCCATGCAAGAACAGACAGCTGACGGCGTAAGGAAGATAGAAAATGGTGATAGAAGTTGTAACAATATCCCAGATAGTAAAGGTCGTCCTCGGGACGTCCAGAGGACGTTCTGGACATGCTTAGGACATCCCGTAGGACTATCTTTATCATCTGGGATTAGACGTATCTTTGTCGACCATGTGTCGTGTAACCAGTACTGAAGTTACCACCCGGATCATTACTGGACTACTGCAGAGACGTCTGTTACACTCACGACGCCTATTACGCTGGCCACTGCTGATCCTTACCATCGTCAGCAGCAGTGGTGCCCATCCCCATAAATGTAAGCCTATGCTCAGGGTCAAATTGTCAAAAGGCCTAATTGTTATTATTAAAGAGTGCTATATTTTGTATTGAGTTCAGATGGTCAGAGTAATTGTGGGTGGATACAGTCCAGTTGACTCACAAATTCTTTTACTGTTGAATGTCACACAGCGGTCACTTATGGTCTGGAGTTGCCATTTCATTTCATGTTTGGACTTCCTTCGCAGCCATGTGTGATACCCTCAACTCACAGCAATATTTCAAAATTCCACGATTCTTATATTCCGTTACTTCTGTACCATTTCGGGCTTATTTTCAGATAAATAATGGACGACAAATAGATAAAACACCTTTCTAGTAAATGCTTTCGTGCATGCCACATACTTGTTTAGCCAGCCAGATGCTTTTATATCTCTTTCTCTCTCCTATCGAGCATACTCAGAACATGATGAGGTGTCACGCGTCCATTGAAGAATTTGGACGACATAACCCACCAAGTCAACATCATTTGGTACGAAATTCCTCAAGACAACATTCGTTAAATGTATGCATAGTCGCCGCGAGAATTAAATGAAGGGGGTGCATTCAGGAAAAATTCCAATTGAATAATGTTGTTGGACTATAGTTTCTTGTGGATTCAGTTCTTTTTTTTTCAGAAGACAAAGGAGTGCAAGTGTACCACCTTGCACCCCTCGGGGTGCTCATGACTGTATGCATATATGCTCAGCCGGGTAATAGCTTGTATGCCTGTCGAAGGTGAACCAACTACATATTGATTTGCAACCTTTATGTATCCTTTTCCAAGTATAAATATTTGGATGTTTCTAAAATTTTAAACAATTTTATGTATTTACAGACAGGTAGAATACATATATAATTATGTCACACATAATCGGATTATTCCTTCTAGCTGGAGTAATTTTATTTCAAAGATTACGTTTCTTTTGGAAAAACGTTGAAGCAGAGTACGTTTTTGTATATTTATTTTGACAGTATGAATAATTCAATAACAATTTTAATCAACGTTTTTTGGCGTAGTGATACCAGCGTCGATGTTATGGCGTGATTAGATGATGAAACGTTCGAAAAAAAATAAATGTTTTCTGCGTTCGATGGGGCCTGAAACCACGACTTTCCACTTGACAGGCTGAGGCTCTACCATCTGAGCTACAAACAATATCTAATCTCTTACGAACGTATTTAAAGATTATTTACTGAAGCCGGTTATTTCGCAACATGGGGTAGTACATTGACTACTTTTTAAACCAAATTGCGAAGAGACCGGTATTAAATTGATCGAAAAGCCCGTTGCAGCATACGTATTTATATAAATCGAACACTACGCAGATTAAATTAAACAACAATATAAATCAACGTTTATTGGCGTAGTGATACCAGCGCCGATGTTATGGCGTGGTTAGATGGTAGAGCCTCCGCCCGGCTAGGGGACGGTTGTGGGTTCAGGCCCCATCGAACGAAGAAAATATTTCTTTTCTGTACGAACGTTTCACCATCTAACCACGCCATGATGTCGGCGCTGATATCACTACGCCAAAAATCGTTGCTTAAAATTGTTGTTAAATTTAATCTGCGTGGTGATCGATTTATATAAATAAATAAATTATGAATAATATTTGCCGAAAAACGCAAAGAAAATATTCCAATAATAAAGAAATCCTGAAATAAGGCATGCACTTAAAACTACGAAGAAGGCTATTAAAGGTTAAAAAGCGTGATATAAATTCTAACAAATATTGATATATGATGTTAAGTTTCCGTTCTTCGCACGAGATTAGAAAGATTTCTATAATTAACAAGTACATATTGAGGCAAATCCAGTTTTTAATTTATTGAAACAATTAAATTGATTAAAGGATATTTGAGAGGCTATTTCTTATTTCGTCGAAGCCTGTTATTCTGAAAAAAATCATAATCTTTGCATTTTTTATACAGAGTGTTTCTAATTTCCGGTAACCTCGAAATACTTTGAGAAATAAACTTCAGATCGAAAAACAAAATATGTATTTATGGTCAATATCTAAAAAAACGACTTTCTAAAAAAATGCCATATTTGACCCCTTCACCACCTCCTCCGTTGATGGTGGAGGGGTAACTTTGAAATCTTAAATGAGAAACCGCATTTTAATTTAAGATTCAATTCATTTATGTTCAATTTTGGAATCATTGAATAGCTTTTTTTTTCAATATATTGAACAATTGTTTTTTTTGTTTTTTTCAATCCGAATTGCATTTATCAAGGTATTTCGGATTTCTAGGACACCCTGTATATCGAAGTAACGTAAGGAACATTGCATGGGGAACGAAAGATAAAAAATATGAAGGAACAATTGGGTATGTGCTTGACTTAATTATGTTATTTTAATGTTTCATTTAGGTCTAATGAAAAGATTTTATCTTTAATTGCAAACCATTGTTGTAGCCTTCGGGTCACTATCTTCAAACTTTTCTCCTAAAACGTCAACAGGAAAGTCATTTGGCATTTCAATGCCTGTAAGGAATTTAAATCTTGTGCCAGGCGTATGCAATCATACACTCCTGTAACAACTGTTTTCGTAAAGTTGAAAAATTCTTTTTTGGGAGATACTCTTTTGAGAAATTTACTGGATTCAATTAAAGCAGCCGAGCAAAGCAAGTGCAGACGTTAAACATTTCATTTGAATTTGTCATCCGGTTAAACAATTTAGCGACGAGTGTTGGGTATGGAATGAGTTCGCAGAGACCAAATTTTATGCGTTGGCTTTGACTTTTGTTAATTAAGAAAATTTTGTGCAGAGCTTTTGACTAAGGTGAGTGAATAGAATGAAATTTCTTAGCTGCTTTGGGGGAAGTGCCAGGACTTCAAAGATTCATTTATACGTACTTCGCGATTTTCAAAGGAATTTGTTTGTGTGTATTTTACTTCATGAAGTTTCAAATGTCTAAATATTTTCCCTAAATTGAATTTAAAATTTTACGAGAATGGTAGTTCTCTAGGCAATAATACGTTGTTTTTGCTTATCCTTCGTAAAGATTTTCCTTTATTAAGGATTAATAAATATAATTATAACTGTGGACAACTATGTAAGATCTTCATTGAATAAAGCTGCGTTTTGGTTTTTAATTAATTGAACTGATTTCTTTTGAGCAGTAGGGATGCATTTCGAAAAACGTCATTATTTTCGTTTGGATCTTACTGCCGTTATTAAATAAAAGTAGATAGAACACATCATGGAATTTATAGTAAAGATGAAACGACACACTGCGCAAAATATTAAATAAAATAAAACACATTAACACAGTTAAAATAAATACGATGGTTTATAGCTATTTCGGAAGCGCGTTTAGGCTTCCTTCTTCAGAACCCTAGTTACACTAATGTGACACACGTGCTAGAAAAACTATCGATGCCAAATTGCTAGTCCAAAATTAGTTCGGGTAAACCAGTTGTGGGTCCGTAGCCGCGTCTTTTGCTATGGGACGAATGAAGTTTCTCCAAATAGAGGACATAGAATTGAACGGAAGCTGATGACATCGTGGAATGTTTTGCCCTAATAAAGTAGGTTGGCATTGTCCACATCAACGTCAGTGTTACAATAATTTTTATCTTTCATTTAAGCATTACCTCATATGTAAGAACCACGATCTTGTGATAGATTTGCTGGTATTTTTATCTTTAAAAAACGTAGAAAACTGTCACTTCTTATATCAAATAAACATTTTCAGAATTTTGAAACATTTAGGGTATCGTCATTGTTTATATGAAGCGATTAATGCGGAAGCTTTGAAACGTTTAGAGAAATATCATTGTTTATATGAAGTAAACAATGCGGAAGAACCTTGTGCGTAGATTTTCATAGATAAAACATTGCTTTATCCGTGCTATTGCATAGTAGTCCTTTAGTTAAATTTTGAATTAGTTTTCGTCTCGATTCTCTTTCAATTTATTTTCCTGTCTATTTCATTTATATTCTCATACATTGTGCTTGATGACAAGAACAGTAATTACCAAAACGTTTGAAAATTTTCTTTTTTGCAGTTGGTAAATTTTACTTTTATTTATATTTCCCCCCTTCTGTTTTTCTTTTATTTTTCTGTATATTTCATTTCATTTTTTATCTTTATTGCTTTCCCTTTATACCTTTAACCTTCCGTCCAATTTATTCCTTTCTTTCTTCTCTTTAACATTGCTATTTTTATTCTTTCTTTACTTTTTCATCATTTCGTTTGTTCCCTTATCCTTTATTTCACATTCTGTCCAGTGTAAGATTTTATTAGTTTAAGAAATTGTAATGGTGAAGCAAAAGAAACTATTATAATATATATTAATTTTAAGGAAAGGGGTGTCAGATCTGAAAATTATTTTAAAGCTTTCACGAGAGCTAAAATTGTTTCAAAGATTTCTTTATAAAACGTTTGAAAAAGACCAACTTTGATATCAATAAAAATATAGCGACACTGAATATCTTTAAAAGATCGATAACTTTATCAAAGCCATTTCCAAGCCGAAGTAACTGAAATTCTCAAAATTTTTTCAATTCTTCGAAGTTCATTGTCATGCCTTTTAAATAAAAGTTAAAGCCCTTAAACCAAATTAAATTAATTAAGATCCAATAGTATTAAATATTTCGTTTTTCCAATGTATTTAAATATATAATAGCAGCTAGCTTGAAAGTCTTGTACACGCGCTCAATATGTAATAACCAAAGCATTGAACTTATGGCGTACATGGTCCATATGGATCTATAAAAGATTTCATTGGCTCCCGTAACATCTCTTCCCATTGGTTAAAATTCCAATAGTCCCATTGGATAAAGTTTCGGATGTATCAAAACTATAAATAAGAAATATACAACAAACTCAAGGAGAATGCCTTTGAATCTTGTCTGGAACCGAATGTAAGCGCGGCCGGGCATAGCTCGAAATGACCTCTTACGTTATTAAATGAAATATCTGTAATATCTTTTAATTTACGTGAATAAATTGTTGGTGTTTAAAAAGTGCATATTCTTCTCAACTTAACAATGGATACCACGAATCTTATCAACATGTAGTTATTTACGATGCTGTACATCCAACAAAAATGTAAGTACTTTACATTTAATTTCCGCTCAAGGAACTGTTTAAGTGGGAATGAAAAAACCCACCTATCTTTAAAGGGAAGATAGAACATTCACCTCTTATTTGTCTTAATTCAATAGAAAGAATCTCATCAATTTTAAAGTACTTGTGCATTAAAATTTTTCGATGAACCAATTCCACATTAAGATTTCAAATTAATCGCTTCATATATTTATCCCAATCTTATAATTAATTTTAAATTAATATGGCGCAATCAATGTGCCTTAACAAAAAAAGCGATTATATAAGCCAGAATTTACCCATATTTTTCTGCCAACTAAAGCCTAGATACATGCGTATACGTACTTGTGTATCATATAAATGATACAAAAGTATAACTTGGGTGTGGCAATCGTTTTTTATTCTTTTCACTGCAGCAATATGTGTAGTGAAATTCAATTTGACGGTTGTGAAGGAGCTAGAAATCTTCTCTATAATATAATGATTTCCAAAGTCAAAGAATGCAACTGTTTCGGAAGAGCTGCAACTTCTCTTCTTGCTCTTGCATAAAGATTTATTGATTCTCAATGTTGCGTAAACGTAATGCTCTAACATTGGCAAAACGAGATAAGCCGATGGCTGTTATGTTTGAAAATTGGGAAGCAAACTTTTCTGAAAAGTTGTCCAGGGCTTTATCACGTATGTCACAGATCCGCAAAATGAATCGATAACTCCCAGCGAAAACTTACTCTGAATAAAAGGGAACAATTGAGGAAATATATATATAAGAAAACCAGTCACTCGTAACCAAATGGAATATATCACATTGCAGAATTTCCTCATCGACATTTGGACCATTTCTTTCGCTAAGGTCAAATTGTTCTGCGAATATCTTCTTTTGTGTCTTATTCACCATTAAGTGGATAGATGATATTTATATCTAATTTTGCTTTGCTTGATACTAAGCACTTTACAGAACATTTTCCCGGCCATATCTATTGTCGCAACTGGGGGGGGGGCAAGGTGCTTATCCCCGCCTAGAAAAACACTAGTTCTTTAGAGAAACGAGAATTACAAATAATAAATGCTCTCTTCTGAACATTAGGTTAGCTTCTCCAAAGAGAAAAATTTACCTCCTAGACTTCGCGGCTAGTTACACCAATGGTTATGTCTTAAAATCAAACCAACATAACATTTTTCTGCACATAGTTGCTCATATTCAGTAAGTGACGATGTACTTAATGAAATATACACCATCTGTTTGTACGTATAGAAATAAAAACAAGAATAAATTTATTAAACCTATCTACAGTTTTTGATGATACATGTATTCCGTAATATTTCAACCATAACATTGATATTTTCAGATTTATAGAACGGTGAATTGTTAGCTTAGAAATGGAGAAAAACAGAAAGCTGTAGCTCTCTTTTTCAATGCTTTCTCCAGACATATATTGAATATTAGAGAAATAATAATAATATTTCACAGATCTTACTATTTCTGAATATAGGTCTTGAAGTGCTTTCAATAAATTTATATATATATATATATATTATTTCCATTAAATAAAATGTGATATATATATATCTGTTTTGTCATGACAAAAGATAAATAAAAAGGTAAAGTATAAATTAAAATGCTGGTCGCTTACAGTTTTAGAAATGTTTGTATGCAATTCCGGATCCGGATTTGTAATGCACGCAGTGTTGTTCAAAATTGGTTAATACGAAAAAATAGACGTCTGAAAGTTACCTTTAGTTTCTTAGTATGGTTAAACAGTTGTTTCATAAACGTGTTCACTACACTTTTCTCGTTTCAAATACTTACTTTCATAGAAAGCGAATTTTTTCCGTTTACAGATTTTTTCTCAAAATTATAAATACATGTCCTCTGTATTTAATATTATTTTTAATTGAAACAGTTTGAAATCACCAAAATTCTAAAAACAAACTAGATTATATTGCCAAATATAAACTTTGTGGGCTTCCACAATAGAAGAACTACGTATTCATTTTTCAGGCTTCTTTGGTTGTTTCCAACGAGGATTCCAAGAAACACAAACTTAATAATTTCAATTTCTAAAAGTGGCAACATGCCAAAGTATTTCTTTCATTTTGTGTTTTGCAAATGCTGTAATAAATTTCATTTTCTGCATCTGGCAACAATTTATATAACTACTTTTCCAATTCTAAATTATTAATCAGTCTTCCATTTACCATACAACTGTGCACACCCAATTATCGGAGTCTCCGCCAAAAAGGCGTATTAAATTTCTAAATTTCTTTAACGCTGTATTTGTATAATTTTTTTATTGACGTATTAATGAATTGTCTTAAACGTTTAAATTATTAATAAAATATTGTTTCCCACTGGGTAGAATTACTGCATTTCTTCAATAATTATAATTGCAACTTCATCGGATAAAGATTATAGATTTGATTTTCTATATTTTCTTAATATAGTTATTTAAAATTTTTAAAGTTTACTTTAACATTAATCCATAACTGAATTCTTTTGAATCCAGTAAAATTCAATTGAAAAATTAATTACATATCATATTAAAACTTTAGCTAAAGAAACAGAATTAACTTTGTCCAAGCTCAATTATAATTATCTAAACACCGGCATTAGTTAATGGGTTTTCTCTGAATCGCTATTTTAGTTTTCATAATGGGTCTTAACTATTCAAAACTACACTGCTTTGTTGTTCTTCCATTGTTGGTAATATTGGTTACCGAAATATTTCTGTAAAATAAAAAGATAGGATATCGTGGTTTGTTCGGTGTTTAATGGGGTTCCGGTCTCTGGAGATTGATTGCCCTATTCAATCATTTTTGGACAGCAACCAATTTGACATTGCCATTAGTTCCGAGTATTTCCTTTGTAATCTACAAACCGAAAAATATGAGAATTCTCTTTATTCAGTTCTAAGGGTTCGTACTCTAATAGTTGAGTATATAAAAGATGATCACTATTTATCATTAGAACTTTATTAATTTCAATCGTAAAGACATTACATTTATTTAAGAGTTTACATTTATTTAAATTATATATTTTTTGTAAAGTTATTCAATATGAATTATATTGTTTTATCTCGGTATGTTACTTAACTCATTTCAAATAAAATTGCATTTCAAAGATATTAATTGGTTCATTGTTGGGATATAATTATTTATCAAATTTTAGGCGCAAATATTTAAGGAAGCCAAATTCTTAGATGACATATTTTGACACCATTATTTATATCGCAGACCAGGGCAATTTTCTGATCCACTATCGCAAGATTTGATGAGTTGTTAAAAAGAAAAAAAAGGAAAGGCGTAGTTTCTGACTGGAATCGAACCTGTGACATCGGAGCCAGAGCTTCATATTTACTACACCACTGAAGCCCTGTAGACAAATCCTTACCTTCGTATTTATGTAATTTTTAAATGTTATTGCCCTTCACAGAAACAGCACAATTACAATGGGAAATGATTGAGACACAAGCTAACTAAGGCAGTGTTTTTTTGTAATTCTAACCATTTTCCTACGGAAATTATACTACGATAGAGATGTCAAAAGAAGAAATTTGTATAAAAGCATTCTGCAAATATATAAATATATTTAAAGTACCAATGAATTATAATCTGCATGTAACATATATTTATATAATTTATAGTTAGTGCAATTTCTATTTAAAGAATACTTTTGTTACGTTAGAAAATTTTTCTTCTGAGCAAAGGCTATTCATTAATTTTAAATTTATTTGCTTTTATATAATTTATAACTTTATTTATTTTAAAATAATCTTTATTGGAACGTGGTTGAAGGCTAGAAGTTTATAATGCATGTATATTAATATAAATAAAATATAAACATAATAATATAATATATATAGTATAAAATAAAATATAATATATATATATATATATATATATATATATATATAATATATAAATAAAAAAACTAGTTGTTCCAATACTTTTACAATATTCTGATTTTAATGGAAGTCCTCATAAAATTTATTAACTATATGCACCATTAAAATTTGTATCCATTTTCAATTGAAAATAATGACAAGATATTACAAAATGCACATAAATTTAATTAATGTATATTGAATGAATATCTGGTCGAAAAGTATGAATGTATTTATTCAACTAATATTACGACGTTGTAAGTAAACAGTAAATTACGACGTTATTTTCGGCGAAAATTGGTTCTTGGAAATCGAAGTAGTTCTAAAGGATTTTTATTTCTACGAATCGTCCCAATTCAGTATCTGTTTCTCGACGGATATTTTGCTGACCTGGATTGGCTTCCGCGAAATTGCATAAGAGGTATTCGTCAAATGGAGGAATCACTATTTCTTCAGCTGCGTTAAATTAAAGATTGTAAAAATTACTTAAAAATCGATATGGAAAACTTATACAGGGTTATTAAAAATCACATTCTGCACAAAACGCTGGATGGAAATAACTTGTTTACAATAAATTAGAAGATTTTAAATTTTTTAATGTAAGTGAAAACCATATGGCTAATTTTTCATTTAGATTACTAAAGAGAGTAGTAAGCTGTGCATGACGATATTTCCTTTTTAACTCTCTCACACAATTTTGTTACTTTCCTACCCATGGGACGTAAAATGGAATTTTATTGGTTGATGAAATAAATGTGAGAAATTTTAAACTTTAAATTAATATACAAATACTACAAATACATTTATTTTTCCATGTTCTCTGATTTTCAAAATATGTACAATCGTTTATACAATATTTATCTTTTATAATTCATGTGATATGGGAAGGCAGATGTAAAACAAAGCTAAGTGATCTGTTCTCGTTAAATTGGACCAACCTCCATATCCCAGATCCTGATCTTTTTAATATTTGTATTTTTAATCTTTTTCAAATTCCCTCTTTGCTTTGCTTTCTTTTATTAGTTTCGACAATTCATTCCATAAATTTAATCCATAATAATTCTTATTGCGTGTTTCCATTTTAGCAGTGCCGTATTTATAAATGGGCACGTTGGGCACTTGCCCAGGGCGCCAAATTTCTAGGGGCGCAAGAGGCTGCGAATATTTTTTTTCCTAATTTCAAATTATAGAACGTAGAATTCTGACGATCAGCTCTTCGAGAGAAGGCGCCCTCTACCTTTTTTTCTAAATCTGAAATTCTGAAAAATTGTGTGAAACAACCAACCCCTGCCCCACAAGACCGGATCCAGGTAAGGGGCGTGCGTCCGTTTGAGAATAATAAGTTGACATCAAAAATAATTATTTTTAAGTAAAAAAAGTACTTAAAACTCGTCTTACAAGTGAAATTTGCGAGCTTTGCGTCCTCCGTGAAATTTTGTTCAGCGTCCGCCCTTGCCTCTTCCCATAATATAAAAAAAAACCAACAAAAACTTCGTCCTCAAATAAACTAAACTTTTTTATAAAAATATCATTATTATATCTTATAATAACGCACATGAAGTACACTAATGATAAATGTAACCCCTTCCCTATCTGTTTTTCGTGGCATTTGAGGGGGAAATTTGAAAGACAGAATTTTATTTATTTCTACTAGTACAGTGGGGAAGGGCATGAGCGTAATTAGCTTTGAAGTCTAGGGCCTAATTTTATCTAGGGAGCTGAACCATATACCTCAATACTTAGAAGAAATTTTCTAGGGAGTTAGCCCCTCTGGTTACGGCAATGGAGGGGGCTCCAAACATCGTTGTGCCCAGGGCGCCTCGTACCATAAATTCGGCCCTACATTTTAGTACTTACAATTTTTTAGTTTTATTCCTCCTCTTTTTCTTGTGATTTTGATATTTAATTTCTCCTCTATTTATCTTCTCTTGATAATCATTTAATTTTATGCTTCTATAGACAATGCTTAGTATTTTAAATGTATATATTTCCTTATATTCATTATATTATTTTCAATTTTTGTTTCATATAATGATTTATTTGTAGATTCACCTATTGTTTTTAAACCTCTTTTTTTAATCTAATTTAAAATGTATCCTACATTAGATTGGCTATCTCTGTCTCTCAAATGTTTGTGCTTAAGCTAAAGGACAACAATTGTCATATTGTACCGGAACTTATAGTTTTTCAAGGAATCCTTACACGTCCCTTTAATGCCTATGGAACCAATCTCCGAACTACGGTGAACATTTAGACTGCAAGCAACTATTTTTTTATTCCTTCGGCAACACTGCCAGTTACATACACACACACACACACACATATATACAAGCTGGTCCAAAAGAAACTTTGTCTACTTACGGCTCTCTAGCGAATGCATATTTTCACGCGCTGAAATGGAATTTGAGATTCATAATTTTAAAAAATATGCGCTCGATATATACGCAGGTAAAAAATTCCCAAGATGCCGCAGTTCTGATTAGACAGCACGTATTTCGGAAATTTCCAATGGTAACATTACTTTTTTTAATGTTAGCCTGATCAGCATGTGCAGTAACCATAAAAAGCATGAACCTCTTTTTTCAGGATGAAAAATGGCTTAGAAATAGCATGTGTTCGTTATACTGGCGTCATTTTTTTATAATTTGGTTATAGCTGCAGTTTTTAAAGTAGGCAACAATCCAAATTGCTTTCTTCTATTTATGTTCACAAATCTTGTACATCTCTTTTCCTTTATTTCGTCTTTTGTTGTAAATTTCATTGGATTTAAAAGTGTTATTTCTGTCATTTTAATACTAAAAGAAGGTCTATGCTTTTTATGGCTACCATACACTAGAAGCGAAATTATTGCAAGGTTTGCGAACATAAATAAAAAAAAAATTTGGAATATTGTCAATTTTGAAAACTTTAATTACAACCAGTGAAACCAGTAAAACGAAAAAGTGGTATTTCCACGTCATTTTTCATCGTAAAAAACAGAGGTGCATGCTTTTTGTTGTTTCTGCACATGCTGATCACGATAACATTTAAATAACATTAAAAGAATCAGCGTTGCTTTTGGAAATTTCTGAAATTCGTGCGGTCTAACTATAACCGCGGATTCACAGGTACTTCTATTTGCATATATCTCGAGTGCATATTTTTTAAAATACGAATCTCAAATTTAATCTCAGTGCATCAAAAGTGCGTTTGAAAAAAAAATGTGATCACTAAAGTCACCGAATGCCTCTAAGTAAATTAAACTGCAATTACTAATTTCATAAAAGTTCTCTCAATTCTAGCAATGATATAGAATTTAATGTTTTATAACAATACGTGCAATAATGACAACAATACAAATATCATTTGTGACCATTTCTTGCAATGACTCCAAATATTCTAGGTAACGCAATATAAAGCCTACGTATTCACTTTGCAAGCTCTCTTTACTCTTGCCACTTAGAATAAGAAGAAAAGCAATCTTAATAAATTCAATTTCTGAAACTGGAAAATGCCAAATTGTTTCCTTGAACATGATGTTTTCCATGTGTACATAACCTCATTTTCAGTATCTGGCAATATAGTATATAATAATGATTTCACTTCATATATTTGGCAAGAGTGTAATTGTTTTCCGAATTCTAAAATCAAATCAGTCTTCCGTTTACCATCGAAGTGTGCACACGTAATATGGAATGCTCCACCAAAACTGTATGCAAAATTCCTTTAACGATGTATTCGAATTAATTTATTTATTGACGTATATTAATGAATTAACCTAAACATTTAAAGGATCAATAAATATTATTTCTAAATCGGTGGAACTGATGCATATCTTCAATACTTATATCTGAAATAGTACATAAAATCATAATGCATGATTTTATAACAAAACAATGCGAAATTTCACCAGGAGGTTCCATGACAACCATTATTTTAACACTGGCATAAGGTTTAAAGCACGAAGTTTCGAGAGTTACCAGCACTTTCCTCCGCGTGATTTTAAAGAAGTCTAAGCTCCGTGTCAAATGGACAGGGATTTGGAAAGCGCGGCTTAGTAAGTAATAACATTGTAATTGTACCTGACATCGGCACCGTGGCTGAGGTACGGCGTGGAAGGCGCCCGTCAGGAGTGCGCATAGCGAGGGTGGGTATAATCGATTGAAATAACTTACGGGGAAAATTTCCGTAAAATATATCAATAAATAATTTTTTTAAGTTTATAGATTTAATTATTGCCCCATAAAAATATTTTAAGTAGACTTCTACAATTTTTGTGTTTATACAAATAAAAATGCATAATAAATCATTAAAATATCTTAAATTAATCTGATTAGAACAGTGAATGCAACGTAGGAAACAACCCGAAAGAGAGAAATTGGAAACACACAGATATTATGAAAGTAATAGGAAGCTATATCATACAGTATTATAACATAAAGTTATCATTGTCAAAGAAATCAATTTTGATATTTGTTGTGTGAGTTCTATATAACTTGGGACTACCCATACATTGTTTTTCAACTCGATTAGATAAAAAATTTGTCAACTCGCATCAAAAAGGCATTTTCGTTGCTGAAACCTTTCATTAGAAAATAGCAAAAATTTAGTATTAAATTTTCAGTGAAAGAATTCATTACAAGGTTAAATGCGTGAGAAATAACAGAGGGAGGGGGCGTTGGAAGAGAGACGGAAAGAAAAGTTCATTTAGTCCGTGAGTAGGGGCGCAAACTAGACCGTTCGCCAGGGGCGCTAGATCGCCTGGCTATGGCACTGCCTGCCACACGAGGTCGTGCTTCCCCATCGTTTAATACTAGGCAAAGCACATTAAATTATAAAGAAGGATCTGGGGAAAACTTAAATCGAGCCTCACTTTTTTGTGCAACTGGATTTTAGAATGAGCCCGCGCTTAACTTTCTTAATAAATAAACTAATTTTTGGGGATTGAGAATTAGAAATTTTCTGAAAATGGAGAGTTGGAGTTCCTTTGGGAAATCCAATGGAGATAGAATAAGAAGAAAGAATTTTAGCTCGTCTATGATGCGAACAAAGGGAAGATGCAATCCTAAACTCAATGCAGTGAAGTTCTCCGGTGACAAAAGATGTTCTTTTTTCCAAGATGATACATTAAAGAATGATAAAGAAAGACCTTCCTTCTCTGCCCTTTTCAAGCCGCCGTTGCGTTTACCCAAACCGAAGAATAAAATATTGTTTTCTGTCTGTTTAATACAGTTTTTGAAAAGCAATGGGGACATATTTTATTCGAGGTTTCCGTTATCCGTCCCATTGTTCTACGTAAGTAACTTCCATTTTTTCAATTTGGTTAAAATGATGGTGCAGAATGAGATCATATTCTTCAATGACGGAGGAGCAAATTTTTATTTATTGCGTGGGTTTTCTTTCATAAAATGATGCAAAATTATAGATATTGATCTCCCTTTATATATATATCTGTGTAAACTTTCAATAAATTCATTATAAAATGGCACATTTTGAAAATATAATTCGTGAAGTGCCATTTGATATTCTTACCTTCTAATACTTTTATTTTCATATTTTATGTTTCTTGTGGACGGTTTGTGCACTTGAACCGAAGCAACTGTTCTGTGATACATTCGAACAAGGGCATATCCATAATATATTTTCTTGGCCGACGCAAAGATCAAACACCAACGGAGAAACATATAAAAAATGCAAGATTTTTCACCTTTAATAGAGGGTTCAGGCGGTCATAGACGCTACTTGGGATTAGCCCTTGTCATCGAACTATTATGCATTCACTCACAATCCATCTCAGGGGGAAATCAAATTCACCTCATTTACTTTAAATGAGACGGTTATAACTAAGGAAACCCAAATTTTCATGCATAAAATGTAGCCCAAATAATATGCGAATGTGCTCAAAATTATTATTTATTAAATAATAATTTTATTAAATTTAAATTTAATTATATTATTAATCGTCAGTTTGCTTCTTTTTTGAGAACACTATGTGTGAACCCATTAAATCAAAACTTTGCATTATGCATTTTTTAATAAGTCGCAAAGCATAAAAAATCAGGACGAGAAATGTTTGTTTACGAGAATGCTAGCACTTTAAATTTCAATCAACTATAATTATGATTCGAATTTTACAGTGAAAAAAAATCGTATGGTTATAAATTTGGTATCAAAATGTTCAGAAAGATGTGGAGATTCTTTAAGATAAAAATAAAAAAATCTCTTGTTTTTATCATTTTTCATCAGGATCTCAGCCCTGTACCCCCTTAACCGGTAAGATTACGCATCGATGATTTCCTTTTTGGCTATTATCAGTACCAGTATGGATGCAGGTATTTCTGTAGTCTTGCACTCGTATTACCGAAACAAACGGACGTCGGTGTGTTCGGTATCGATAATCAGCTCAGCTTGTCATCAGAAGATAGAAAATTTGCGAAGACATGAACACTTTTCACAATAATCAACATATTTAGCCAATCCAGTGATACCCTTATTTTGTTTGTGATTTAAGACCAAGGATAGAAAAGGCTTTGCTATGCTGGAATCCACAGTTTCCCGAAGGTTCCGAACCTCTTAACTCTTAGGGAATGAACCATCGGATACAGCCCAGATAGCAAAAATACGTCCGGAGGAAGTCCCCTGGATGTCCGGAACGGATATCCCCAACGTCCCCAGGACATTCAAAATGTACCTTCGGGCGTTCTTGCGGTGATTCTTATGCACGCTTAAAGTACGTCCTTTTAAGACTCTGAGGATGTCTCCTTGAATGTATTTCGGACATGTTACGGAGATTTTTAGGACAAAAACTGGAATTCCTTTTAGCATGTTTTAAGACTTGTTACTGCGGATTTTAGGACAAAAATTGGATTCCTTCAGGATTCTTTACGGATATTATTTAGATATTCTTAAGGCGTGTTACGGCAGTTTTTAGGACGTAATTTGGATTTACTTCTAGGGCGTATTAGGGACATTTTTTGATGTTTTCAAAATATAAAACGGAGATTTTTAGGACAATAGTCGGATTTTCTTTCAGGACGTGTTAAGGCGGTATTTAGGACAGAAGTTGGATTTATTTTTATGATGATTTAAGGACATTAGTTGGATCTTTTCAGGATTTGTAACGGTGGTTTTTAAGATAAAAGTTGGATTTTTCCTGGGATGTTTTAAGGACATTCTTTGCAAATTTTCAGAACGTGCTATGTCTGTTTCTGGGACAAAAGTTGGATTTCTTTCTAGGATGTTTTCGGTACGTGTTACGGCAGCTTTTGGGGATAAAATTGGATTTCCTTTTAGCATTATGTGATAGAAAAGCACATAAATTTAGTCACTTGGCGGACTTGAATATCATACGAACATCGAAAATTTATCAGTATTGTACTACATCCTAGGAGCGTCCGAAATTAATATCATACTGGCGTTCCCTACGAACGTCCGAAATATATCCGCGTTAATCTACATCCTAAGGACGTCAAAAATGCATATCCTAGGAACGTCCGGAATGAATATCCTAGGGACGTCCGAAATGAATATCCCATGGACATTGCAAAATGAATATTCTACGAATGCCTGAAATAAATATCCCACGGATGTTCCAAAGCGGACATTCTGGAAACATGGGAACTGTATCCGCATTTTGTGCTCCACCCTAGGCACGCCCGAAATGAACGTTCTAGGGACGTCCGGAATGAACATCCTATGGACAGACATTCCAAAACGGACATCCTACGGACTTCCGTTTGACACGATATGGATATAAAGGACCAAAAAAAGGACGGCCTAGGGAGTTGTTGTGCTATCTGACAGTAAGAGGTAGTTGATAACCTTTTCGTTTCAACCATTGAGGGAAAAACACGGGAAAATGACACGTCAAATGAAATCGTCATAACTGCACCTCGAATGGCCCTTGAACCCTTATCGCCAAACATAGCGAGCGTAACAAAAGGAAGATACAAAAACCATTTCTGTGCGTTCGTACAAGCAATCCAGATTTTAGTTGCCCAATATTGCACGGGCTATCCTATGCGAACGACTCGAACCAAGTCCAGTGGCCGCAAATGCGATATGCTCATACAAACTACATATTCTTATGGAAGTTGTTGTAATATATATAAAGTAACACTTCAAATGAAGTACTATTGCCAGGCCACACATTTGCAATTAAATTTATAAAAGAGATACTTCAGTATTCACCGGAGAACTTCACTGCGTTGAGTTTAGGATTGCATCTTCCTGTTCGAATCATGGACGAGCTAAAATTCTTTCTTCTTATTCTATCTCCATTGGATTTCCCAAAGGAACAACTCTCCATTTTCAGCAAATTTCTAATTCTTAATCCTCCAAAATAAGCTTACTTATTAAGAAAGTTAAGCACGATCTCATTCTAAAAGTCAGTTGCGGAAAAAAAGTGAGACTCGGTTTTAGTTTTCCTCAGATTATTCTTTATAATTTAATGCGCTTTGCCTAGCATTAAATGGAGCTACTGGGGAAGCACTCTACTTTACTCTACTCAACTCTACTTAAAATATTTTTATGGGGAAATAATTAAATCGATAAACTTAAAAAAAAATATTTATTGATATAGTTTACGGAAATTTTCCCCGTAAGTTATTTCAACCGATTTTACCCACCCTTGCGATGCACTCGTGATGGGCGCCTTCCACGCCGTACCTCAGCTGCGGCGTTGATGGCAGGTAAAATTAGAACGTTATTATTTACTAAGCCGCGCTTTCCAAGTCTCCGTACATTTGAAATGGAGCTTAGAGCTTCTTTAAAACCACGATGAGTGAAGAGCTGTCAAGTTATCTACTGACATAATATTATGCTGACATAACAGTAAATTCCCTCTATCCCAGGTGCCTTATCTTTCACGCAGCTACCTTTCTAAGTGCATCTCTATAGTTTTCCGTTTTTTTTTTTTTAAATGAACTTTTCAAATAAGCGGATATTTTTGGGACACCCTGTATATATACAAAAGATTTCCCTTTTAAAATAACAGCAATGTAATTCACGTTTCATTACGATTAGTTTATAATTGGTAACTGGAAATGGCAACTTGCATTAAACGGACCTCTGAGAGAAGCAGATACAGAGTACCTTTAAGGAAACAATATTCTTTTAAAGTTTACAATTTCTCTCTAAACATTAGCACTGCTCATCCAAGAATTGTGTAAAAAATATTTATAATATTATCTTTTAAACCTGCGTTTCTAAAATTCTGCTTAGTCCTGAATCATTTTAAGTAACTTTGGTGATCACGGATCATTTTTAGCCTTCCTTAATTCAGAGCGGACCACCAAAGGGGGAAAGGAACTTCCCTAAATAAAATTAAAAATACATTGGCCGAAACTATGGCTGCCAACTGCGATTAATAATACTACTGATCATTATAACATATAAGGTAGACAATTGTGTAGCATCTGCACCGGTATTTAAACATCAAAATTATTCGGCATGAAGTTTTACAATCCAATATACAATTATATAATTTTTAAATTTCTTAGGTACTTGCATGAACTTCAATTTTACAAATTGTGTTCGTCGCATCAAGGTTCTACTCCTTGCTGACCAGCAATTTTTAGAGCCATGATATTAAATGCATTATTAAAATATTTTCTGTCTCTAGAAGATCCTGCATTCCACTTGCTAGACCACCATGAAGCACACTTGGTAAACCACTCTTAGAATAATATTCATTTATTTTAAATCAAGGAAACTAAAATATGATTCGCAATTTGAATATTTGGATAGTATTTACAAAAAAGTCTTATCAGTATTGAGAAACTGACCAAATTAAAAAAAAAATCTATTTTTCTCTGTGTCAATCTCAATATACAAATTCAATTATCTGCCGTAAACTATCATTACGTCTCCCAAATTGTTATTTACAATTTTTGGAAAAGGTTTGAAGGAAACATCAAAATTTCAGAAAATAATTAAACAAACGGAATTTATCTTTTATTAGACGAGGTCTCCTTCATTAATTTCTGCTGGTAGAAAAATCTGAAAGAACCATGCCAAGTGATACCGACATATGAAAAATCTTCTAAAATTAATTTCGATATTTTTAATTAAATCCGTTTTTAAAAATAAACTTACAACAAATGGAATAAATCAATAGCTAATTTAAATAACTAATTATGTTCAATAAAAAGATGAAAAATTCTGAAAGAACTAGTCCCAGAACATGATATCGTTGTCTCCTTCCAACGTTTATTAAGCAGATGGTGATCCCAAAATTGATTTATTTTTTACTTTGTCAGAAAAGTCATTAACTTTTCGGAAACATCTTCTTCCCAGATTTTAAAGATAAAAGGGAAAATCTAACGTATGATATCTCTGACAGTTGTTGCAAATGTAGAAAAAGTTAATCATGTTTCCATGCTTCAGGCTTTCGTAATTGAGTTAGGGATAATGTGCATTACGGGACAATGGTCCCTCACCATATCGAATTAGTTGAATTAATAAACCTGATTTAATTAACTAATATTAAGATGTTTCAGCTGTACCTACAGAAGAAATTTTGGCATTTAAAATAATATCAACTAATGCATCCTAAAATAAACAATACATACATAAAGTAGAAATTTAATTAGAAAACTTATTTTTTGCGCTTTCCAATTATATATATTATTTGAAATTTCCATTCTGAGAGTTGTTTCCATTATCACGAAACCTTTGCATAGGATCATCTGAATTAAGGACTTCACTTCATCGTGGGACGAATTTTCACCCATGGACCCAAGGATATATTTACCTCCATTCAGGGTTCAACAGAAATCATTTTTTCTCTCGAAGAGCAAACACATTTTAAAGATTCAGAAGAGAATAAATTTTATCTGCTTATTTTCTGATCTTGAACAGGATAAACAATGTATCAGTGACCATCTTCTTCAATATGTTTTCATTACATGAAGCACAGTTTAATATAAAATCGAATTTTAGTTCTAGAATCCTTCTTTTCTATCCTTTCAGTCCGATTCTAATGAAGAATGATGGTTGGAACTTTCACAGATGAAATCTCTGCAACATCATCACTGGAAAACTCGAGAAAGTGAATAAATTAATGGAAACTTTAAAACACGTTAAAGGGATTAAATTAGTTGATTAATTTTCTGAATTTAAAAACTGTCTAGTAAAAAAAAGCAGTAAAAATCTTGAAGCATAAAAAATACAATCCATTGTTTTTTAGGTGTTTTAATTTTCATGGCGTCCAACTAAGTTTTCAAATTACAAAATCGTACTTTTCAATTTTATATTTTATATGCTAATGGGGCACATATTTAGCCACACAAATATAACTTCAATTGTTTTCTATTTAATTTTCTGTTCTTTATATGTCCATCATAATCCTCCATTAAAGACCCACCTTTCTGAGCAACCACATTTTTATGAAAAATTGGGGTGGTTGCCTTGAAGAGGTTTTACAGTGTTTCGTTATCAAACGTATGCAGAATATCTATGTTTGAACATGCATAAAATTATATACCGTACAATAAAATGCAAACTTTATGTAGACAGGTTCAAATTTCCGACTTCATTAAGAAAGTTGCATGGTTAGCTTTTTTGTTCCGCCTTGGCAGCAATGGGTAGACAAGCGTCTAACAGAGCCTATGCTGCCTGCATTAGGACACTTACTTTTAATGACACTAAAAACGATTTACCATAAAGATAAATGCTACGAAGGAAGAAGAAGTCTTAAAGGAAGAGATTTAGGAAATTTTCCAAAAGCTCCAAAATCAAATTCGCAAGAATTTTTACAACATGGATTTTAAAAAATAAACATGCATCCATATGATGGAGTAAGATAGCTTATATGTAGCGTTTTTGCTCACGGTGCAGAAAATCTTAGTTTAAAACCCACATTTAATAACACACACTGCTATTGCCAAGGCTGAACTTCACTACTGCATCATTCATTCTTAATTCAGGCAGAGGCAAGGAACTCTTTTCCGAGAGTACGCGATTGGTTCCCGACGAGTAAAACATTGGGTTCTTTAAAATTTGTACGATCACTTATCAATTGACCAAGCCTGTCCATGAGTATAGGAGTAACTTCACCCGGATTCTTAAAAATATATGTTTGGGAGAGAAATGCCCTCAATCTGCAATAGATTGATAAAAGGGATATGGATGAATATTTTTCTAAGAAATTGTTTATTTCGGAGTTTGCAAATACCTTACTATAGTTTGGCATAGTACTTGGCGTCTAAATTTTTGAATAAATAAATAATTATTTATTTGAATTTAAACTTTAGGTCAGTTGTTAATAGTATTTATATAGAAATGTACACCTGTAGAATATTAATTTTGAAACGATTTGAAGTAAACGGAGTGAAATTTTTTTAGCTCATTATATCACGATTAGGATATTTTTTTAAATTTATTGTTAAGGATAAACAAATAGTCAAAACTATAAAAGAGCTGCAGGTTTATAGTTTCCTGATTTGTTTTTGAGTTTCTCCCCCAAGTCTTTGCGGCAAACCAAAATGCAGTAAAGTCTCGAAAATACGAGTCCTGGAAGATCAAGGTTTTGTTAAATTCAATGCGATGAAATTTTTGGAATTTGCCTTTGAAAATTCTTTTAGGGCATTATTTTAAAGAGGAAAATCTAAAGAGTTTCAGTTTGAAAGAGGATTGACATTTTCTTTTAAGTTACAAAACTTCTGTTCATCGTTATTAAAGAAATAAAGGAATGTAAATGTTTTTCCGACACATTTTCAAGTGCAGAGGCGTTTCTGGCAGGGGGACAAAAGGTGGCCCCATACCCGTGCGGATAATCTTATCGCCAGCCGAAAACGTTTATTTATGTTATTTTTGATTTTTAATTAAAAAAGGCAATATTAGGAATTTTTGTTTCATTTTATTGAAATAAGAATTAAAAAATATTTCTCCTTTTCATATGACAAATGTTTCAAATTATGTGTATATAAATAAAAGTAGACACGTCATATATAAAATTCTACAGCTGAAAGATATTAAATTAATAAAGGCGTCAGGATATTCATTTGCACCAAGGCGACCAACAAACAAATTTCCCGTTAAAGTGAAATAACCTATTATATATATATTTTTTTGATTATTTTTTCGAAAATCATAGGCATTAGTAATCTGAGGTGGTTTTAGTTCTATTTAGTTCAAATTATCGATAATATACTGTACTGAAAATACATTAATCAATCTATTGCCGTAAGAAACGCTTTTGAAATATATTTATTTTAAAATATTTTATAAAGGCAAATATATAAGAAAAAGAAAAATTTTGGATATATTTTGCTAAAGAATACTTAATACAAGAGATCTTGGTCTGGTTTAAAATAATGACTCAAGAATATGGAGCCCGCATGTGATGACGTTTGGGATTATGCGAAATTTGTTTGTTACAATGTTAAAGTTAAAATTTATAGAGTTGACATTCACGTTTTATAGAGCATGCTAGAGCTTTTTGTTTGGTATGGCGTTAGCCTTGAGAAGGATAATAATATCTTGCAATGTTAAAATATATTGAGATGTATTCTCTCTGGACAAGCAAGATGGCGCTTCCTGGTATGAACCAGGACAAATGGCCAATCGGCTTGATGTTTAGAAGAAACAATGACTTGCTTATCACACAAAAATATGAGGAGAATTTCTTTTGCGGCATCAACCATTTCGCTTTAGGAAGGTTACCGAGCAATGGATTGCGCGCATACTAGATAACTCGTCCGACAAGTCAGACTTATCCCGTGCATAGACAAGCAGGTCAACAGATGAGCCACAAAAATGAACTGTACGTAAAAATCTCAATTTTTATGAACGATCGTTCTCGGTCATTAATTCTGGTTTTGTTATTAACACGTTTGAAATAACATGGCCCTAAAAAATACGTTCATTTTAATTTCAACATGTGTTTCAATAAATTAAATATATTAACATTTTTCGACTATGGATATTTAAAATGTGCAAGTACTGATTATATTCGAATTTTAAAAAATGCTTTAAAACATCAGCAAAGTACTTTTATTTTATTGTGAGTAAATACTGAGATTCAACCTTTTAATTTTGAGATAAATATCGATCGAGAAGCCCGGGTAGCGTACACTGAGACATCTTTGACTTACCTGTCTCGAGAATAATTATAATTTCCCGACGTACTTTAATATTGCGCAAATTAATTAATTAGTTATTAAAATGTTATCAAGTTATTGATTTTAAACCAACTCTTGATCATTTATGCAAGAAATATTCATTTTGAAATATTAATGCAATTTTAAAATTGGTTTTATGAAAACATTAAATATCTGTATAATTAACATATAAGAATATATTTAATTGTAGAGTTTAGAGGAATACGAGAAGCGAAATTCGGTACTAAATCTTAATCTATTATGTCATAAATGCATATATTTCATGAATTAACATAAATAAAAAGCACAATAAAACATCACATGTACACATATTATTATTATTATTATTATTAATATTTTATAGAAATTGATTTAAAAGAACCAACCTAAAAGTGTACTGTTCTTAAAAGAATCGTTCACAAAAAGTTCGCAAAGTCTTTCATTTTAAGACTTCGCCCATCCAAACAGAAGGTGTCCGGCACATTTGTCTGGACGTGCCAGCATATCAGCAGCAGCGAAATGGGTTAAGAACAGGCAGAATGACGTCTCTAAGTACACAACAATTTTACAATGTATAAACAATTGGTCTTTCCTAAAGGCTAAATGCCTTAACCAACAACCGTCGGAAAACTGTAAAAAAGTATGTGAGAATACCCTTGGCCGGTTACAGATAATTCATTGTTCTTTCAATTTTAAGCTAATGTAAAGCTGGTTATTATTGTATACATATTATATACCTATATATTAACAACAAAAACTTTATTTCTAAAGTTTTGAATTTTAAATTCTAAAGGGAATATAGCGAGGCTTAGGTATAGCTGGCAGTTTCGGTAGTCCTAAATTCCTTGTTACATAATTGTCGCATTGCATAATTTATAATAAATAATTTCTAAAAAAAGCGCCAATCGTTATAAACATAATATAAAATTTTCATGAGCAATAAAGATGCGAAGATTATGACTAGATCAGAGCCTCTCCCTTTTTTTTAATCACTCATCCGTCTGATCAAGACTCATTTGAATAATAGATGTTGCAGTTTAGAAGTGATAGCTTAAAGATGTGTTTTGCTTTTCTTATAGAGTATGAATATGTATATAATGGTTTTCTCTCTCTCTCTCTCTCTCTATATATATATATATATGCCATATCATGAGAAATAAGTTGATAAATAGATGCGTAGAACGGAGACAAAAAATTGATCAGTACTGGATGAAGTTTATTGTAGGCTTTAGGCCGAAAGAGTAGAATGGGTCCTTAAAATCTCCAATGGTACATGGCTGAAAAAACACCCAATACTCTTGCGGGAGTTCAGGCGAATATGTATTTTTAATATAGAATTTTGTCGTTTCAAGTTAAGTTCCAAGGACGCGGCCTCCTGGTGTTGTTTATTGCCATCGATTTAAAAGGAAAAATGAAGTAGAAAATAAAAAAAAATATATATATTGTGTCTGTAGACAACGCGTCTGTTTCCAAAATGCATGTGGCTATTTTACGTGTAAGCATATATATATATGAAGGAAATGAAGAAAATTATACCCGAAACTTTATATTTTATACAGCAATATGATGAGAAAGTTTTAATTTTAAATTATAGAGCAATATGGTGAGTGATGTTCCAAATATTAATATGCGAATTTAAGAATTTACGTAAGTTTTAGGCTAAAAATTAAGGCTAAAATAAGGCTCCACCTTAAATAACACCAGGACCCTGCGGGGATCCAAAATCATTGGGCCCTAGCCCTGGGTTAATTTGGCTTATGAACAGATCCCGTACTGATTTTAATAAACTGTTTCTTTGTTCAACAACAACAACGATTTTGTAAATGATGAACAGGATAGCCTGAAATTGACTTATTGTATCCCTTATCGTCCCTTTTCTATTCTTTTGAAGCAGTAATTACAAATAACAACTGCAGTACATTTATAGAGATAATGCGTGTCGATTGCTTTTTAATTCTGCTGAACATTTAGCCCCTAGGCAAGGTGACATAAATCAGAGATCAAATGTCCCATATGTAGTACTTGTTTTTTCCGGTCTACCAGTTTTGTCCATTCAGTTTTGCTTGTTATTAGGTGTGTATGAAAAGAGAACGAAGCCAGTCATTTATAACTGCGATGTTTACTCCTGGTGACGTCGACAAGTAGGTTTCTTTCTTCTAAGCATGTTATTTATGAGCCATTCTGAGTGATCGTTTCCGCTGTCAAGGCCAGGATACAAAAATGATAAAAACGAAATTGCAGATCGAAATAACTGGAAAACAATAACAAAAAGAAAAGAGGTCCAGGCGACTAATGCAGAGAAGTTCTTTGCACGAATAGTTTTAAAAATGGGTATAAGATGAAAAGTGCCGTGATATTAAGAATCATCTATAGTTCGTAGTCATAGTACACGAGGTGGCAAAAGTAACTGTAGCTTTTCTTTTGAAAATCGAGTTAAAACTTCACTAAAATCCTTTTTTGAAACTTGAAAAGGAAATTTTGTTATCCTGGATTTCCTCAGTGGCCGATTAAGTAGCTAGTGGACCTGGTCTTTAATTCTTTTGTTGATTAAGAAGCCAACACCACTTGTTCTTCCAGTTTCCGTTCCTCTATAATAAAACAAATGTCCGCTTTTCAGTTCCACCAACTCTTCACCTTTTCTTCTAACTTCACTGAGTCCTACAATGTCCCATTTGATCTTGTCTAGTTCCTCTTCCAATTCCTGAAGTTTTGCTTCAGAAGCAAGGGATCGTCCATTAAACGTAGCCAAGGTCAATAACAAACGGCAGCCTGGGCCATTCCAGTGATTCTTAGCACCCCCTGCTTTCATGCCACACTGACCGCTGCCTTGATCAGGAGCACTCCAGCACCTGGAGACTAGGGGCCATGTCGCTGGTAAATAATCAATCAATCCAACTGAACACTGTTTCTTGTATAATCAGATTATCATTAATTTTGAAAATGACATGATTTAAATTTATGATTGAAACAGACATATTTAGAACTATCAAGTATACGGTGGTTTCACGTCTGCCTCAAAGATATTTGTTTTCGTTGAAGCTAATATATACGCATTTGCAAGTGTTTTCTTCGTGGAAATCAATGTATACCTATTTTGCAGTTGTATTTGTCGAAATCAAAATATCTATTCGCAAGCCTTTTGTTTCGTCGAAGATGATATATATTCGTGTTCACAAAGTGTTTTGTTTCGTTGAAGCTAATATATACGCATTTGCAAGTGTTTTGTCTTCGTGGAAATCAATATATATACCTATTTGCAAAAGTGTTGTATTTGTCGAAATCAAAATATCTATTCGCAAGCCTTTTGTTTTCGTCGAAGATGATATATATTCGTGTTCACAAGTGTTTTGTTTTTATCGCAGTTCGTATATACGTATTTGAAAGTGGTTTTTCGTTCATCGAAGCTGATATATACGTATTTGAAAGCATCTTTTTTTCATCGAAGTCGACATATACGTATTTGCAAGTTTTGTTTTCGTCCAAGTTAATACAGTATAGATATACAAGTGTTTTGTTTCCATCGAAGCTAATATACACATATTTGAAAGCGTTCTTTTGCAGCCGAAGCTGATATATACGTATTTGCAAGTGTTTCATTTCCATCGAAGTCGATATATACTTATTTGCACGTGTTTCCTTTGGATACTTTCTGTTTTATTAAGATATTCAAGCGCTTTTATTCTTAAAATTTGTTACTGTCTCCAAGGATGTACCTTTATTTTATGACTTGCACTTCTTTTTATCGCCCGGTGGTACGCCTGAAATTCTGTTTTGTAGTTAAGGATTTTAAGCTCCTGGACCGGCCGGGTTAAGGTAGTCGGTTTTAGAAACCGTAAATACCACCCGTGATGACGTACAATTTTTATTGTGTGCTAGGGATTTAGAGCAACAGAAAGTATGGGGGGATTCGAAGATATCAAATAGCAAACTTACATAGTACCCAAGTCAGGAATATATGGGATAATATTAAAAATGACCTCGTCAGAATACAAGTACAAAACTTTATTTTGAAATTAGCTCCAGATTTTTTCTTGTCAGTTTGTAAAGATTTCGAAATGCCACACGCCGTTCCAAAGACTTGCTATTGTAAACTATCGAAATTTTCATTTCGATATTTACAATAGCAAGCCTATATTTTATTCTCGAGATCAGAAGGGGATAAGCAGAGAAGATCTGGACGAGACCACTACTTTTACACCCAACACAGCCCTGTTTTTCGACGATCCAGATTCTTTAAAGTGTTAAGTTCGCGTGTTTCCCTATTCTGTATATTTATTCAGCTTTTTGTTGTGGTTTATTTGAAATTTACATGGTTATGTGTTTTTGTGCGAGATTTAAAAATGTTTTCATTTATTTATGACAGAAATTTATTTGAACGTCATAATAAAAAGATTAGCGACAAACGAATAATGAATAAATCAGGTACGAAATGCAAATATAAAAAACACGTTTTGGGCATCAGATTTAGACAGCGAAGACCAGTGAACTTGAATTTTGTAACACGGTGCGCTTTCCACATTGAAACAAGATTTATGCATTTACAAAGTTTGCATTGGGACCACTCTGGAAAAACGATTTACATGGTTTACAACTGAAATGCGAACGGCTGAAAGCAAACTCTCTTGGATTAAGCACGATCCAGGTTTAAATCGGGGATCTTATAACGTCTAAATAACTATAATATACCTGCACTGAATATGAAATATAATATAAATCGGAAATAAATTCCACGTACCATCTTTTTCAGTATTGACTCTAAACTAGTTCGATTCTGAACGAGATATTTCCAGAGAAGTTCTACGTTTACCCGCGTAAGGAGAACAAAGCCACGCTGCAATTTTCAAACGAATGCGGACTTCTTAAAACCCAGGGAATCAAACCCGAGTCTACAATGGGCAGCTCGTCGTCAAGCGCTTTGTTTTGGCACCGTGGACATTCGAACCCGGATTAAAGACAACCTAGGCGAACGTGTTACTCCTGAGCTACACCAGCGCTATTTCCCAATGGCAAATTTGGCTACATCACATTTAGTCTTTCGTTCATATTCTGAAGTTCATTTACCTGAACCTACCCTTTCCGAAGTTCATTACATTAAGATTAGCTTAAATTGTGAGCTTACGTTAAGCTTCCTTATTTATCTTGAGCTCACGCAAACGTCCTTATAAAATTGGCATGTTTGCAAACATCCAATTTTGGTGGGATTCCAATCTAGGCCTAACAATCATTGGCGCCTAAATAGGGGCGGAGGAGGCTGTCCCCTTTAGCTGTTTAAAAATTTTACTTGCCTGATTCCGCTACACATTTATTTTCTACGTTTTTTAGAGTCACATTTTAAAATAAGGTACTTCCTAAACCATTATTAATTAACGAATATTTTCAATTATGTTTGCAGCATATAAGTATTGTGTACGTTTACAAAATATTGGAGAGCCTTGATAAAGAGGAATTAAGTTTTCTCAGCCCCACCTATCCACCAGAATAATCATATGGACGTCCATGCTATGAACATAAAAACTTCCATATTATTTGTTTACAAACTATGTTGCATTGATTCAAAAATGGTATGGAACGCACGCATAGGAGATAATAACGGAAATTAATATATTCGTAATTAGTAGCACATGTACCCAATGATTAGTTTGTATTTCTCAACTCGGTTCTTCAAGCGTAATATAAATCAATTAACAGTGACATCAAACTACCTACAGATTATGCAAACTTATAGGAAGCAAGTTTAAATTTATGATAGGTCTTTAAATACATCCCAATAAGAAAGAAAGAACTTTACAGAGATATTTGTTGAAAAAATAAAAATTTACAAAAACATTTCTACAGATTCTTCTCAGCAATAGGAATTAAACTTTTAGCAAAAAGAAATTAGTTCTAAGGAAAGATATGAAACAACGTAGCTAAGTATATTATGGGCTTTGTGTGAAATTTTTTTAATATTTTTGATTTATAAAATCGACATATAGATGTCACACGTTGAGCGGTAGAAACTAGTTTGATGAATCCAGTTCTCATTAGGAAAAAGACGAAAACGGGCGAGAAAACTATGAGAAGCGGAAGACTGTAAAATACTTAAAATTCAAGCCTCAATGATCAGACTCTGAAACATGTCATTTTACTCATATTTTATCATTTTGATAATGTTTAATTCATGCTTTATCATAAAATATTCTTTTCGCTTCATTTCTTTACAGGATTCCATGAAAAGGCAGTAAAAGTGGGACAGAGAGAGGAAGTGAAGAAAAACTTCCCTTTTATCGTTTGCTAGACCAACAATAATTGCATATTCACCAAGTGCGACGAAGGGCTGAAGCACTTCAAAGTTACAGCGATTTCTCTAAAGTTCATGAAGCTGAGTAATGTATAATTGAACACACCACACACTCACAATCAGTATACTATAAGTAAACCTTGAACCTTTTGTCAATCTGATTTTTTTCTTCAGACCGCATAATGTATCTTATATGGGTTTTGTTTTGTATTGGTAATATTATTTCGAATACTCGTATGTTAATGCATACATAAACTAAAATAATGTCATACATTATGTTTTAAGCTTTTCCAAAATGCAGAAAATAAAATTTTAAGTTTTACGTAAAACTAAAAAAAAAAATTAATCTACTTTCACTGAAATTAAGAATGTTTTAGGAAAAAAAAAATTGGAGGGATTGAATTTAAAATAAAAATATAAGTGGAGAGATAAAACAAATTTTTAAATTGATTTCGAAGCCGAGAGAACATTTGCCACATAAAGCAGAGATGCAATTAAGGGAAAGAAATCTCTGAAATTATTATCAGTTGTATTCGGATAATTTCGTAAAATTTAGAAAATTCCCAGTATTGTAAATTACTCCATTATCTTTGTAAAATATTTGTATGAGAGAAAATTCTTTTAAAATAATCGGCGACTTGGTAAAAATTCGCCAAATCATGGAATAGGAAATACAAAAGATTATGCCAAAGTTCTAATTTCAGTATTTTTAAACAATCACGCCAAAGCCTCTCTTATATCACGATCTTGTATAATGTGTCTTCAACACATGGGAGAAGCCGCTGCTTTAGAGAAAATTCACGCATATCCGTTTTATCTATTAAATTATATTTGCTTCATTGCCTTTTGAGATTACTTCTTGAAGATCTATAGAAGCAGAACATAGAAAATATCTATACAAATTTTGCAAATATTGCAATCTTGGGTATGTGTGTATGTGGGCTCTTTTATATTATAGTTTTTATATTGGAATATTTTTCGAAATCTGCAGGCTTAAATTTACATGAAACCACACTTAGTAACCAAGCCAACAAAGATTAGATATATATTCATATATTAGTCTAATGTGACAGGCGTATATTGATAACTTGTAGTTTTATATTTCCATTAGGTTCGATACATTCAGGCAAAAGCGCCGAAACAAATACATATGTCTACATTCCAAAGCATGCTGTACGGATCTCGTTTCGCAATTATAATTGCATTTGAAAATTTCAGAAGTTTTGTAAAATACAGAATTATTTTCTAACAAATATTTGCGAAAAAAACATAATTTAAGAAATCAAACAATATAGCGTAAACGGTGAAAAATTTTAGCGCAAACTGTTTGAATTTGTGGAAAATATATTCTCGTTTGCGAAAAAGCAGAAGCAGAATACTTTTTATATACTTATCCAGAATATGATTGATGTGAATATCCATGAGTTTCCGCGTCATGCAAAGAAAATATGTAAATAATAGCGAAATATATGTTATGTGATCGTAAGTATTGATTAAAGCTGCAGAGAGTGAGAGAGAGAGAAGAAATGAAGAAATGCAAGTGTAAACTCGTGACAGCAAATTTAGTATATGAGTTAATAATCCCCATCTTCCGTAACTCGTACGCTAAAGGAACGCTTCTGATAATTAACGGACACATATTGACGTAAATTATAATTTAATTTATTGCGACACAATTTAGTTGATTAATAAAAATTTGGAACAAAAAATTCTTGATTGTGTGAAGCACTTTTTCCTCTAGAAAATTTCTTCACACACTACCAATTCCGTATAAACTGAAGTAACCAAAACAATTTGGCCCGCGGAATGAATGACAGAAAATGTGAAGGAGCAATTGGGTTCATACTTAACTCAATTGTGTTATTTTAATGTTTCATTCGGATCTAATGAAGGACTTTTATCCTTAATTGTAAACCATTGTTGTGGCCTTCGGCCCTGTTTCTCCTAAAACATCCACAGAAAAGTCGTTTGGCATTTCGGTGCCTCCAAGGAATTTAAATCTTGTGTCACGGGTGCGCATTAATACACTCACGTAACAATTGTTTTCACAGACTTGAAAAATTCCTTTTTGGAAACTACGTTTTAGAAATTCCCGGATTCAACTAAAGCACGAGGGCGAAGCTGATGCTGCGATAAACATTTCATTTGAATCTGTCAGCCAGGTAAGCATTCAGGAAAGAGTGTTGGGCATGAAATGAGTTCGTAGCGACCACTTTTAGGAGTAAACATTGACTTTCGTTAATTAAGAAAATTTTGTGCGGAGATTTTGGCTAAAGTAAATGAACAGAATGAATTTTCTTAACTGATTCAAAAGGACTAGAACATTAAAGGTTCATTTGTATAAATCACGAAGTGTTCAATGAAATTACCTAGGTTGTTTACTGCTACAGGGTAGGTAATGACTTTAGATTAGAAACTTGAGTTTAAACCTTAACTGGCAAACAATTTTTCTCCATATAGTGCATTGTCTACAAGGGTCTTTGCTTTCTAAAGAGATTCGGTCTACACCAAGAGATACAAATACAAGCATAAATATGATTACATGTATTCAAGAATTTCATTTTCTCAACCTCTTTATGGGTTTTTGTTTGTACCTTGACGTTCGATTGCGGTGTGGGGAAAAGCACTAGGTAAAAAATATAAGCTTCTTTCATAGTAACACTACTGGATGGTGAGAAATTAACGACGTGAAGTCCAAACGTGGTCGACAAGAATAACAATTTTAAGCAAATATCCTTAATGATCTGAGAAATATTCCATGTATGCCTTGAGGGTAAAAACTTTGAGAAACGCTGACCGATGCTAAACGAAACGCATATTAGCGATAGCTAGTCGCTTCAAGCTAGGAACTTTTCTTTAATAACTGCTTTCAAAGCAGAAAGCTTTTGAATTTCCCGAAATTATTCAAATTCAATTAATTATTATCCATATTTCACTTTAAGAGTGAATTTAGAGACGTAACTCCTATCATGTTCTTAGAAATAAATAATTTTGAATTGCACTTTATGACATAAGCATTTCATTAAGACAGATAATTTAAATTGAGCCTCAACAGTGTAAAGACAATTGTATAACCTATTGTTTACTTGTACATTGCTCCCAACTGGATCTAAAGATTTATGTGTATATAGATACCACATAAATGATATAAAAGGATGACTCAATTGACAAAGCATGATGCTTTACCCTTTGTCAATGAAATGATGCTCATCATCAGTTAATTCTCTTTATCAATAATTCTGTATCAATTGCAATGATTTGTGGGCAGGAATTCGAATTCACTGCTGTAAAAGAACAACTACACTTTACTATAATGTACTGATTTCCAAAGTGAAATAATGCGATTGTTTCGGAAAAGTTATAAAGTCAGCTCTTGTTCTTGGAGAAGGCTTTATTGATTCTCATTTGTCCTAAACGTAATGTCCTATCATTGGTAAAAAATAGATAAGCCGATCTCTGCAACGCTTGAAAATTGGGGAACAAACTTCTCTGGAAAGTGGTTTAGACCTTTATCGCGTGTGGTACAAATCCTTGAAATGAGTCGATAACTGTTACAACTTACTTTGAAGAAAATGGATAACTAAAGGAGTATATGGGACCACCATTAGGCTCCCAATTGGGACGGTTTGTGCACTTGAACCGAAGCAACTGTTCTGTGACACCTTTGAACAAGGGCATATCAATAATATATTTTCCTGGCCGACGCAAAGATCAAACACTAACGGAGAAACATATAAAAAATGCAAGATTTTTCACCTTTACCAGAGGGTTCAGGCGGTCATAGACGCTACTTGGGATTAGCCCTTGTCATCGAACTATTATGCATTCACTCACAATCCATCTTAGGGGGAAGTCAAATTCACCTCATTTACTTTAAATGAGACGGTTATAACTAAGGAAACCCGAATTTTCATGCATAAAATTTAGCCCAAATAATACGCAAATGTGCTCAAAATTATTATTTATTAAATAATAATTTTATTAAATTTAAATTTAATTATATTATTAATCGTCAGTTTGCTTCTTTTTTGAGAACACTATGTGTGAACCCATTAAATCAAAACTTTGCATTATGCATTTTTTAATAAGTCGCAAAGCATAAAAAATCAGGACGAGAAATGTTTGTTTACGAGAATGCTAGCACTTTAAATTTCAATCAACTA
The DNA here is from genome assembly GCA_006491805.2 of Dysdera silvatica. Lineage (NCBI taxonomy): Eukaryota > Metazoa > Arthropoda > Arachnida > Araneae > Dysderidae > Dysdera > Dysdera silvatica. Next base: position 65,402,156 of record QLNU02014802.1, read on the forward strand.
TAATTATGATTCGAATTTTACAGTGAAAAAAAATCGTATGGTTATAAATTTGGTATCAAAATGTTCAGAAAGATGTGGAGATTCTTTAAGATAAAAATAAAAAAATCTCTTGTTTTTATCATTTTTCATCAGGATCTCAGCCCTGTACCCCCTTAACCGGTAAGATTACGCATCGATGATTTCCTTTTTGGCTATTATCAGTACCAGTATGGATGCAGGTATTTCTGTAGTCTTGCACTCGTATTACCGAAACAAACGGACGTCGGTGTGTTCGGTATCGATAATCAGCTCAGCTTGTCATCAGAAGATAGAAAATTTGCGAAGACATGAACACTTTTCACAATAATCAACATATTTAGCCAATCCAGTGATACCCTTATTTTGTTTGTGATTTAAGACCAAGGATAGAAAAGGCTTTGCTATGCTGGAATCCACAGTTTCCCGAAGGTTCCGAACCTCTTAACTCTTAGGGAATGAACCATCGGATACAGCCCAGATAGCAAAAATACGTCCGGAGGAAGTCCCCTGGATGTCCGGAACGGATATCCCCAACGTCCCCAGGACATTCAAAATGTACCTTCGGGCGTTCTTGCGGTGATTCTTATGCACGCTTAAAGTACGTCCTTTTAAGACTCTGAGGATGTCTCCTTGAATGTATTTCGGACATGTTACGGAGATTTTTAGGACAAAAACTGGAGTTCCTTTTGGGATGTTTTAAGGACTCGTTACGGCGGATTTTAGAACAAAAATTGGATTCCTTCAGGATTCTTTACGGATATTATTTAGATATTCTTAAGGCGTGTTACGGCAGTTTTTAGGACGTAATTTGGATTTACTTCTAGGGCGTATTAGGGACATTTTTTGATGTTTTCAAAATATAAAACGGAGATTTTTAGGACAATAGTCGGATTTTCTTTCAGGACGTGTTACGGTGGTATTTAGGACAGAAGTTGGATTTATTTTTATGATGATTTAAGGACATTAGTTGGATCTTTTCAGGATTTGTAACGGTGGTTTTTAAGATAAAAGTTGGATTTTTCCTGGGATGTTTTAAGGACATTCTTTGCAAATTTTCAGGACGTGCTATGTCTGTTTCTGGGACAAAAGTTGGATTTCTTTCTAGGATGTTTTCGGTACGTGTTACGGCAGCTTTTGGGGATAAAGTTGGATTTCCTTTTAGCATTATGTGATAGAAAAGCACATAAATTTAGTCACTTGGCGGACTTGAATATCATACGAACATAGAAAATATATCAGTATTGTACTACATCCTAGGAGCGTCCGAAATTAATATCATACTGGCGTTCCCTACGAATGTCCGAAATATATCCACGTTAATCTACATCCTAAGGACGTCAAAAATGCATATCCTAGGGACGTCCGAAATGAATATCCTATGGACATTGCAAAATGAATATTCTACGAATGCCTGAAATAAATATCCCACGGATGTTCCAAAGCGGACATTCTGGAAACATGGGAACTGTATCCGCATTTTGTGCTCCACCCTAGGCACGCCCGAAATGAACGTTCTAGGGACGTCCGGAATGAACATCCTATGGACAGACATTCCAAAACGGACATCCTACGGACTTCCGAAATGTGTCCGTTTTGACACGATATGGATATAAAGGACCAAAAAAAGGACGGCCTAGGGAGTTGTTGTGGTATCTGACAGTAAGCAGTCTAGTTGATAACCTTTTCGTTTCAACCATTGAGGGAAAAACACGGGAAAATGACACGTCAAATGAAATCGTTATAACTGCACCTCGAATGGCCCTTGAACCCTTATCGCCAAACATAGCGTAACAAAAGGAAGATACGAAAACCATTTCCGTGCGTTCGTACAAACAATCCAGATTTTAGTTGCCCAATATTGCACGGGCTATCCTATGCGAACGACTCGAACCAAGTCCAGTGGCCGCAAATGCGATATGCTCATACAAACTACATATTCTTATGGAAGTTGTTGTAATATATATAAAGTAACACTTCAAATGAAGTACTATTGCCAGGCCATACATTTGCAATTAAATGTATAAAAGAGATACTTCAGTATTCACCGGAGAACTTCACTGCGTTGAGTTTAGGATTGCATCTTCCTGTTCGAATCATGGACGAGCTAAAATTCTTTCTTCTTATTCTATCTCCATTGGATTTCCCAAAGGAACAACTCTCCATTTTCAGCAAATTTCTAATTCTTAATCCTCCAAAATAAGCTTACTTATTAAGAAAGTTAAGCACGATCTCATTCTAAAAGTCAGTTGCGGAAAAAAAGTGAGACTCGGTTTTAGTTTTCCTCAGATTATTCTTTATAATTTAATGCGCTTTGCCTAGCATTAAATGGAGCTACTGGGGAAGCACTCTACTTTACTCTACTCAACTCTACTTAAAATATTTTTATGGGGAAATAATTAAATCGATAAACTTAAAAAAAAATATTTATTGATATAGTTTACGGAAATTTTCCCCGTAAGTTATTTCAACCGATTTTACCCACCCTTGCGATGCACTCGTGATGGGCGCCTTCCACGCCGTACCTCAGCTGCGGCGTTGATGGCAGGTAAAATTAGAACGTTATTATTTACTAAGCCGCGCTTTCCAAGTCTCCGTACATTTGAAATGGAGCTTAGAGCTTCTTTAAAACCACGATGAGTGAAGAGCTGTCAAGTTATCTACTGACATAATATTATGCTGACATAACAGTAAATTCCCTCTATCCCAGGTGCCTTATCTTTCACGCAGCTACCTTTCTAAGTGCATCTCTATAGTTTTCCGTTTTTTTTTTTTTAAATGAACTTTTCAAATAAGCGGATATTTTTGGGACACCCTGTATATATACAAAAGATTTC
>QLNU02014802.1:65405107-65456871 GCA_006491805.2 Dysdera silvatica
TTTTGCAAAATCGTAATATTTCATGCCACAAAAATATAGGTGCATATAAGGTTTAAACTGAAAAAAGAATTGTTGTAAAAATTATATATAAAATTAAATATTACTTTTGGAAATATTTATTGAACAATTTTTTGTTTATTGTGTCTGGGTTTAACTAAATGTTTAATTTTTTTCAAGAAAACATCAAACTGACTCGTTCAAAGTTATTGGACGTGGAACAGAAAATTAAATTCCAAGCCTATGAGGATTATGGATTATCTAATCGCCAAATCTCGATAAAAACCAATTGATCATCGAATGTAATTAATCAGCTTATAAAATTAGGTAATAATTACGGCACAAGGAAGAGTAGCATCCTTGCTACGTAGGAAATTACACGAACAATTTTTTGACACATAATTTAAGTGATTGACCTAATAATGCAGCAGAGGCAAAAAAAAAATCGGAAATTCCCTTCCCTGGCCCAGGGTAGCGTTGCAATTTAGTTATTAAAGATATGAAAAACGATTGTTTTACCATACTGGAAGCAATATTGTATTGTCAAGTAAAACGTGATGATAGGTGAAGGAGAACAAAAGAAACAACTTTGGTCCAGTGAACCAATGTCCGAAAATGAGCCGTTCTGGAACTATAGGGCTGCTATTATTTGCATCCACATTAGTCGATCATGTAACAAAATTTGAAAAATTTGCCGTTCCGGCCTAGAACCATATTAAATAAGATTCCAACACTTACTACAATCCAAAAGAGGTTCCCATAGCCAAATTTATGCAATTGGGCGATTCATGGCCAAAACGTGAGCCTCACGCTTGAGCCGTCTCAAACTTATTAATATCTCACGTATATAAAATATGGATAAGTTTGAATTTAAAGCAAATCTTTAATATCTTTACATTATAAACCCTTATCTGAGGCCAACTGAAATCAAACTTCAATATTCTTTGCTTACCTTCAGCTATTTTCAAATTTCACATAGAGCAAATAGCTGCCTAAATGAATGTATTTTGGAGGATATGAAATTGGAAATTTACTGAAAATGGAAAAGAAAAACCATTCGAGGAAAGCAACGAAGATAGAGTAAGAAGAGGAAAAGAGTTTTAGCTCATGGGTGGTCTGAACAAAGAAAGATGCAATCCTAAACTCACTCAATGAGCATCTCCAGTGACAATAGAGGTCCCCTCTTTCAAGATGCTACGTTACAACGAAATAAAAAATATATCTCCTCTTATCTCCCTTTGTTCTCCAGTTGCGTTTGCCGAAGAATAAAATACCGACTTCCGTCTGTTTAAGCAACTTTTTCGAAAATCAGCGGGTCTTACTTCATTCAGGGGGGGTCTCCATTTGTCGTTCTATTCTTCTAGGTAATTAAGTTCTACTTTTTCTATTTAATTAAATTTATTGAGCGTGATGAGAACGTTTCTTTTAACAGCAGGGGGAAATTTTATATATTACATGGGGTTTCTTTATTTAATATTGCCAAAGTCGTAAATATCAATCACATGAGTTTTCTGTAAATACCTTAAGTAAATATATTGGTAATTTTGCATTTTTAGAAGAGACTCTGAATTTTGCATTATATTCGACTCCACTATAAACAGCACTGAAAGTTTTAGCAAATATTATTTGATTAAGTGGGGTAGTCGATTATCCCCGGGAAAAAATATACAGCTATACAAATGTAATTAAATGTATTTGTATACAAATATCGATTGCACAGATAATTGACCTTAAATGATACCATGAATAAAAAAATGTTATGTGTACCTATATATTTTGATAAAAGTGGCGAACAACGTTATATTTGCATATAGAACTAAACATACGGGAAGTCTAATCCATTCAAGTAACCTCAGATGCTCTGTCCATAACTAAGGACGTTGAGATATTGACGATATGAGTAATTATCGATTCTCTGCTTTAGTCGGTGACAGTATCGATATGGATAATTCAATAGTATCGTAATACTGAAACAAGCATGGGAGTATCGCATAAGCACAGATTAGCCATGAAAAACAACCATGAGAAAACATGGAATTTTTTAAAACTTGCACTATATTAAACCAGTAGAGCAAGCCCCTTTACATCCACTTGAACAACGTAAAGAGATGAAAATTATTTTCCTGGTTTGGGGCAAGAACGCCAGGTTTTACCTGCATACTGAAACTTCATTTTTTTTGTGAAAATCTTTCCTCAAGGGCTGGATCAAATAATATTAAAAAGAAATTGCATTTTATGAAAAGTGCTAGAAATATTAACTATTAAACGGCGTGTCAGCTCCGGAAGAGTTTAAACAAGGACGGAGTGTTCAGAAGCCCATTGATGCTCGAAGACTGTGCAGATCAAATAATGTCATGAGATATTATTACAGCTCATCATCATCATCATCATTTGTTTTATTGTAAAAGTTCAGAAAACTGATGAAGAACTGATAAATTTCCATATAATTGTTCTTTGCAACCATTTTAATTACTACTAAAACGTAATTACTGAAAATCACATAAAAAAATTTGGGAATTTGTATTAAGCAGATGATTAATTTTCTCTTTATGTAACTTGGTCTGATGAATTTGGCTCATCTCCGCAGATGTTGAAGACAAGCGCAGTGGAACAAACAAAGTTTAAAATGTAGCCATCATGAATATAGTGGAAAATACTAAAACAGTTTAAGACAAAAATTCACAGCAAGTCATTTAGATGGTTTGGGCACATAATGAGAACGATCAGTGTGGGATGGTCGAAGAAGACGATGTTGTAATATGTGCCGAAGGATTGAAGAAGATGTTGTAATATGTGCCGAAGGATTGAAGAAGATGTTGTAATATGTGCCGAAGGATTGAAGAAGATGTTGTAATATGTGCCGAAGGATTGAAGAAGATGTTATAAAATGTGTGCCGAAGGATTGAAGAAGATGTTGTAATATGTGCCGAAGGATTGAAGAAGATGTTGTAATATGTGCCGAAGGATTGAAGAAGATGTTGTAATATGTGCCGAAGGATTGAAGAAGATGTGGCCCGAGAGAAACATGGATGATAAAGATACATGATTCCACGGAAAAAAGAAATATTAATTCAAGTGCTTGGAGAAACAGAGGCCAATGGCAGAAATGCACTCTATGACGGAGGGTACCACCAGAGGAGAACGACCCCGTAAAGTGTAAACAAGAGGGAAGTCATTATATTAATTCATTATCTTTATGTTATATTTCATTATCTTTATATTATATTCATTATCTTTATATTATATTTTTATTATTATATTAATTCATTACCTCCGTTGTATTTATGAAATCATTACAAGAAGGCAAATCATATACATGCATTTAACCATAAGAAGAATGAACATTGTTATTGTGACAAGATATACACAAAAGAAACCTACCGATATCTTTGCAATAATTTTTTTCGATATCCTAATCTAAATGAGTTTTATTCTACCTCTTTTTCTTTCCTCATCTCTCGGCCTACGTCTCTTCTTCTCCAGGAAACACAGTGCTATTTGCTCCACCAACATTTCCAGATTATTTGATTAATTATTTATTTTTTTGCATACAAAACAAACAATGATCTAAATGAGTGAACAGAAAATCTTAACGTAGTATATATATAATTCAGTGTACTGATTTCAGCATAATAGAATTATGCTACTGTAATATTTTTGGGTTGATATTTAATTCTCATTAATGCTAAAAACGCTTTATTAATAAACAAAAGTTGGATTTTAATTGTGATGTTTTCGCAATATTTTCTGTGTCATTACGTTTTATTAAAAGCAGCAAAAAGCCCTTCAGATGTCTTTTCATAAAGCGCTCATCTTTTTTTTTTCTTTTTTTCATAATGATGATTATAACGAAGAACGAATACATTCTCACCTTCGCATCCTCATTTTACCACGCGGAAGGAAATGAATACTTAAGCGCCCTCATTATCATCAAAATCTCAGGGCGGATAAATTTAATGTTATTGCAGTGAATGAAATATGCCATTTTTTGTCCGCTTGTAATTTCCACGTCATTGGATTTTTTCAGTTTAGAGGAGGGGGAATTTTCTTTTTATTGCTGGTCATCAATGTTCAATTTATCATAAATAAGCTTTTCCAGCTCTAATTAAGGGCTTCATTGCTGCTTATTCAGCTTTTTATTTCATGTTTTTAAAATTTGGATGAATTTCAAGTCTAGGAGTGCAAAGTCAGTGTAAGCGTAAAATATGTTTCAATAAATACAACTTACTTTAAAAATAATATTCTATATCCCATGAATAAAGGATATTATTATTTAAAATATTAACGTAGGGTAACCAAACAAGCTGGTTGGCTGCATTTATACGGGGCATTCCGCGTCAACAAGGTGAGAGAACAGGTTAGATTAAAAATGTTAAGTATCCTAATATTTGTAGCGGATGTTGTTTTTAGACTATAAATAAGTGTAAAAGAAAATTTTCGAAATATTTATGTTAAAGGTAATTCTAATCAGAGAAAAGATATATCTCAAGGATTAAGTGATTTAAATTTTCTATGTATATCTATGTATCGGGATACAATTTTCTATTGCTGGAAAGGAATAATTTGCTGTATTCATTTATCCGTGTTCATTTGCAATGTCTATTTGTTGACATAAATATGTATAACCACCGCATGAAAAATATGAAAATTTATTGAAGAACAGTGAGGATGATGGCAATTTTATAATTATAATTACAATTAACTAAAAGGTTATTATTCGTTTCAGAGAGAGAAACTATACAGTAGAACTTCCAAACATCTAACTTTCGTACATCGTAATTCTTTATACTAACTTTCTCATAAAATTTCCGAGACAGAATTTATATTTCAAAAAAAAAAGTTGCGTTATATTGGTTGTATTTATTTTATATAAACCGAACACTACGCAGATTAAATTTTATATTGGTTTGTTGTATTTTTATGGCACAAAGACAGCTGGAGTTGTGTTACAATGTTCGAATATGTTGCTAATATGTTACGTTATATGGTATTCAATTTTTGGGAATGGGTTGCATATTCAAGTGGCCATCAAAATGGACTCTCGAAATTCTGCTAGGTGTTAGGGCATAGCATAGTGACATGTTTGTTCCTGTGGCAACTTTTTCCTGGTGCAAATGAATATGAATGTTGAACAGCGAATGAACATTAAGTTTTGTGGATATTTAGGGAAGACAGCCACTGAAATATGGAACCTTCTCCTCCATGCCTATGATACAACGGGTCTTATCTAGTGGTCATTCGTTTGAATAGCGAAAGATGTTTGTTAAGCATAGAGTGTCAGTGAATATATGATCCAAAATCTGAATGGGGCCTTCATCAACACACACACCTCTAACAATGCGAATCGCAATAGGAGCATGCCAGGAGAAGATCGTAATGTCACTGTACATTTGTTATTTAAGAAATTTGGTATCAGCAGGGCAGTGATCATTCGCTGCAGACATGACATCCGGATCATCTGGAATAGTTCTCATGGCACGGCAATTCAAGGCTATACTATTGCTTTGTCAGTCCACGAATTTCTTTCAAAACGTCTTCGCAACTCTCTCATATCCTTCATATTTTAACAATATCTCCCGGTGTGATTTTTCTCTCATTTCTCCAGCTAAAAAACTTCGAAAGGAAGGTGGGACGAGAACATTGCAACTATCCAAATGGTCACCAGGGGTGAGCTGAAAAGTGTACCAGAGGAAGTTTTCTCAGGCATTTACCAAAACATTCAGAAATATAGGCAGAAACGTATCAATTCCGGAGGGGGGACTGTATTGTGAAGGAATAAGAATTATTAGTTCATAAATTTAATATTTTATTTCTGATAGCACCGGTTCTAAAAAATTTGTGGGAAAGGTATGCTACCAAAATTTTCTCGAACCCGTGATTTAAATTCCTCGTTTTTCCTTTTTGTTTATATGTGTGCGATCAAACGGAATTTTTTTTTCTCTATATATAAATTTGTTTATGGAACCTTGGGTTTCTTATCCCTCGTCTTAATTTTTTATAGGAGTGTGCATTATTATATATATGCAACCTTTAAGGAACCTATGCTTGCTTTGCATGTTTTTCTTTTTTTATTTTGTAAAAACCTTGATTTATAGCCTCTGTCTCCTGAATAACTTAAATTCGCAAGACTTATGCGATTCATTTAATCACAAAAAAATTTAAGAGTGTTCTGATGTTAATATTTACATTGACATCTGATTTTATAAAATAGCTTTTTACAAGCTTTTATTATATGCAGGTTATGTATAAAAGCTCATGCATAAGATGCTTACCTTATCTGGCTGTTGATACACACCTTGTATGGCAGATGATTCACTTTATCCTGAAGATGATACATATTATCTGATTGATTAATACCTTAATTGGCTGATGATCTTTGTCTGGTGTATAATAATTCTTGCCATTCTAGCGCCGTAAAGATGTAACTAACTTTCCTGCCACTTCGATATGTGGAGGCCTTACTGCAATTTTAAAAACGTTATCACGTTGCAGACTCGTTATTTTCACATCAATATCTTGCGTCAACACAAGCTGGCGGAAACTTCCATAATTGTCAAGCCACATGCATTTGCATTCATATACTAAGGGCACACGTTCTGGTCACCCCTAGTGGACGGACAGAGCACATGTACGATGAAATGCGGACTTTTTTAATGTACAGATGACCGGAGTAAGATAAGGAATACATTCGATCGATCTAGGCTGGAGAGGAGGGGTGATGCTAAGTCGTTTTTAGCATCTTGCCCAAACCGTCGTCTCTTACTGACTATGGCATTGGGTTTTCAAACTCGCTTGGCTCACCACCCATTTCACCTCTTATAAAGTATCGACGTGTCCAAAACGCACAGGAATGTTAAAACACCTATTATATATATTCATATAAAATGTAAGTCGACGTACTGACGCTCTTGATAGAAACTTGCAAAGCCCAAAAAGCCGAGACGCACAGTTTGAAGACTTCTAGACTACCGCACTAATAAAAGTAAATGGCCAGAGAGGTTTGCGGAGCATGTAGAGGCGGTATCGTAGCTTTTTAAACATTATAGGGAGGCTCAAGTGGATTTAAAGAAGGTTATGTGATGAAATGTGAGAAAATGTGTTTTGATTGGCGAAGAAAAAGGGGGGGCTGGGTTATCAGGAGATTCTTGATCCCCTAATCACCCCATTCCAGCGCCAATGTGTGGAGGTACAGTCGGACCCGCATAGGATCATACCGCAAAGCCGCCCAAACCGCATAAAATATTAAACCTAGAAATTGCCCTATCTTTTATGTCATTTAAAACCGCTGAAATGCGTATTTAGATGCGTGAGTAGATATCGAAACTATAACGAATTAATATTATCCAAAATAAGAACAGAAATGGGAAGATGCAACATAAATTACATAGGACCTAAATATTAGAATGGAATACCAGATAAACTAAAGCGGTTAAATAATATAGTAAAATTTAAAAAAAAAGCTTAAAAGATACTGGATAGTCAGTAATGTCCAACAATTTATCGATAATTAAAAAAACCAATCAATTAAAGACAAATTATAAAAACAACTCACATAAGAAGTGCATTACATATGCGTGATCTTTAGTAAAGAGTGAGGGGTGTTGAAATATGTGGAAATAGCCTGATGGCCGAATTTATTGTTTGGGTGAATTGTTATATTGAATCAGTCTGAAGTCTTCAAGCCTGTTATATTCGTCATAGATATTTACTTAGGACCTTTCTTTGTGTGGTCATGTATTGTCACAACGACTGTTCCAAGAAGAATAAATAAAGTATTATTATTATTACCGAACGAAGGGTACGAGTGATTTATTGTACGTAAAACTGGTGATTTATTATGGAATTTTAACCTAACACAGGCACAAGGAAATGACCAAAACATCACGCTTGTCTTTTTACAAAACTGTCACAGCTCATCAATATTCGAATTCGGAGAATTGCATGGGGAATGCGACATTTAACACTCGTGTCACATGATTTCATCCCACAATTTCATTCATTTACAGTAAGTTGTTGATAAGAAAATATCCTTGCATGTTAAGCACTTTTAAGTGTATGCCCACGTGTCGTTTACTTTAGTTTTGACAGAAATAAAAACCTATTAACCTGTTTCATGTATTTCATGTAATGTTTGTGATTTTAAATTCTTTGAAATTAAAAATAATACTTCTCTACTTCTCCTTATGAATAAAATAATGGGCAGGTACTGTATAATTATTAAAATGCATATTCTAGATAAAATATACTATTTTACAACATGATACAAACTTCATTTAGCTAACTACGCACAAGCAAATTCTATTCAAATATACATGTTTTACATACTAAAATGTACAAATTCGTATCCGCCCGTCCAGCTGAAGGTATGACCATGCCTGGTTACAGTTAACTTAGAAATGGGTAAAGGCAATTTAATTTCATCGATAAATTACTATATAAGTTTAGCGAAAAAATACTTTATATGAATCACTTTGTAAAAGTCCTCTTAAATGTGCAAACTTTCCACAACTACACACAATTTTTTTATTGCATCGATGCCAGTGGTATAAGAAAAGAGCGGCTTAAGCTCATTGATTGATACCCATTGGATATCAAACATTATTTTCAAATAAGCCGCAACAAAATGCATTTTTTAACGGCTCATGAGCCCCACTATAGCCACTTGAACCCGCATGAGTTTTGAATTGCTGCGCTATTGATCGATGTACGCTTATTTTTTTTTTTCAATTGAACTCTCGAAATCTGGCAGACCAAAACGTGTCCTACCTATAAGCCACTTCATGCAAGAAAAGGACGTAAGAATAAAGACGAAATAATTGTAGAAGCTATTGTATACAAAAGGGAAATAAGAGTTTGTTCATAAATATTAAGCTTATCAGGTCATTTGTAGCTGAGTAGAACGTATGTGGAGAACAATAAAATTAAGCTTGGAGTAATTACATTTAAGATAAATATTTTCTTCTAAGTGGACATGTTAATTACGAAAAGAACGAAGTGTTTAAAAACAATCAAATAACGGTAAATTTAGCGGATAATTGCTTTCTAGGTAATTTGTCTCGGTTTGTTTACTTTGAGACGTTTATTGTTCCAGACCATTGACTTTTTTAACTGTATATGGCTGTGTCGTTGTTGAAACAAGTAGAAATCAACAGAATGGCTACAGTTTCCTCCAAATTCCCAGTATTTTTAAAACTCTAATGCGCGGTTCTCAAAACATTAAGTTCTTTTGAAGCTTACTTTGTGAAAAAGCATAGCTAACTATGTTAAACTCATTTGATATTCTATTCTCTCTCTCTTGAGTGAGAAAAACGAATCAGAAAAGCCGACAAAGCAAATAAAGTTTTTGCGCTGTAAAGAGTAATATTTGGAAACAATGAGCTGATAAATAGATTTTACTAAAGAAGTTTTATCCGACTATCACCTTGTCTTTAAGGACGGTGCTTCGTTTGCACATACATAAAAATCCTCCTCTAATTTACATGGATTTGTAGCAATAAAAATGGAGAACAAATATTTTATGGTGATCACGTCTTTGTTTAATCTATTTCTTTCCAATAAACCAATTCAAGAACCAAACTGAATTTCATTCTTCATTTCCTTAGAGTCCTTTTGTTTCATTCGATTTAGGTTGACATGTATTTGTTGCCGAGAAGAGCAAAGTACAAGTATGGTTTCACTGATTAAGTATTAATTTAAAAACGTCAATATACCGTTATAAGCGTTAAGATTTAAAACATAGGCCTGTTGCATTTTTCTACACACTTACTATCCGTTCTTGTTTAGATATCAGTATTATTCTGAATCCAATTTCCGTCAAAGGGAATTTAACCAAATTAAGGTACAGTGCCAAATGAAACGTTGAAAAATTATTTAAATTTCTCTATTTACTTTATAAAACAATACACATGAAAATAGTTTTGAATCAAAGTTGTCCATTATTTATTACATTCAATTTATTTCGTGGTTTTAAACATGAAAGCAAATTGAAATTTAAAAAAAAAAAATATAAATTTCGAAAAGCTAAATGTAGAAAAGGAGAGATGGAATTGATTATATTGAAACTATGAAATAAATATGTTACGAAAAATAGGAAATTCTAATCAGCAATATTTTGCTTATACCGCAAAGGCATTAAATGAAATAGGGGCGTATATATTAAATGCTGAAAGAATCAACGAATAATTTCTGTAATGTTTATGTTTCAAAATAAATTGTTTTACTAAAATAATTATTAACACGTAAGCAAGCTTTTTAAATATATAAGAAAACTTATATTGGACCCATAAAATCCATTTTTGCAAATAAGCATCACACAATAACCTTCCCAAAAGGGGGATCACTTTAGCGCCCTTCTCACGAGAAAATCCACAAGAATGATTGACAGAGCCAACGGGTATAAACTCTAGTGTGTAAAATAATATTCGTGAATAGAGTATAGCGGCATTTTTCCGTTTAATCCTTTTCATTGTCATGTATGTTTGTTTGTGGTTTTACGGCTCAAGGACTACAGTGGTCATGCTGCGCCAGGACCTATTGTTTTCCGAGGAATCCGAACCCTTAAGGCCTGGGAACCAAACCCTGGATCTTCGGCAAGTGCAGCGATCTCATGAGCTCCCCGGAGTAAAAAGGTTTCGGTACAACAAGCGGATGAAAACGGATTAGCCGCGCAATAGGAGAACGCGTTACCACACTGCGCCACCGCAGGGCTTTCATTGTCATGTAAGCAAGTAGTTTAACTTTCCTCTGATTTTGGAATTTTTGAAAAAATCAAATTTATTATTTGTAATCTCTGCTTGTAAGTACTTAAAGAGAACGACAGCAACAGCTGTGTTTATTTCAAAATCTACAGTTTCATATTAAACACATTATTATTTTTATTACTTCGTCAAACATAATATTTTTTCAATACATAACGATACAGTCCATAACACATAATATGCTACACGCATGTAATATGATATAGGTGTGCAATATACTAATATGTGAACAAATAAGAATATTTTAAAAAAGAACACTTGTAAACACACACATGTATTTATAACTATTTTATAGAGAAAAATAAATGCAATGACAAATATCACAGCCCAAACTGGCTACCTTCTATTTCGACTGACACCGTTTACATCAACTTCCTTCCAAAACTTTCGAACAAGATCACATTTATCGTCCGTAAATTAAATTTTTATTCCAGTTTCATTATAACTCAATCGTCATAAATGAATTGAATTTTTTCAAAAGTAAAGATATCATTCCATACTTTGACTGTTGCAGACTATGTTCCACTATCGAAACAATACAGAGTTTCACCAGGAGATTCCATAACAAACAGTTATTTTTGACACTGAAGGCAGAATTTCTGCCTTCACTTGACAAAGGGAGCAGTTGGCTCCCGAAACGTCGTGTTTTTAAACCTTACGCCAGTGTCAAAATAACTGTTTGTTATGTTCCACTATGTGCCAACTTGACCGATGATATACTGTTAGAACACTACGTTTTCTAACAATATATCATTTGTCACGTTGATAACGCATCATAATATTCATTAATAATACATCACATTGTTCTTTAGTAACACATCATAATGCTCATTAAAAACACATCATAATGTTTGTTAATAACACACCATAATGTTCGTTGATAACACATCAAAATGTTCGAGATTAAAAGGGCATGAAGCATATGTGCGGGTACAGAAATCTTATAAATCCGCTCTTGTTAAACGAACATGGGAAACTGATCACAAATTCTTATTTTTTCTAGACAAAATTAAGAGGGTATTGTAGACGCCGCAGACAGAATGCTTAAGCTTCGAAATACCAATCTATAATGCAACTCTGACTTGGTCAGTGCTATTCAGAAATGCTGCAGAGGGTCTAATACTGACTGTTTTTCATTAGCAAAATCTCTGCTACAAAAGGTGCAGGCTGCCATTGAAGCTCATAAAAGGGTTACGAATTATTAAGACGCACAATTTAATTTATCTCTTTTGGGCTTACTCCATACTTTTCTAAGATATATATTATCGTCAATCATTTCCAATCTACTGCAGGATGGAGGTCCCTTTGCTACCACACCCATGCCTAGCAGTGGCGGAATGGGCCGCCGGCCAACATGCCTCCGGGCCGGTGCGTCCTCATGGGCGATAGGACTTGCGTCCTCATGGGCTATAGGACTCGCACTCCTTTAGATTATCGGGGGGGGGCACCCTTTGAGAGGACCAAGTCCGCCCCTGACGTGTAATATCGCGAAATAAACAAAGAGGTCAGCTTTAATCTCACCATGCTGTAAGCACATGTTGGTAAACTGGACCTACAATTTGCCTACAGCTTTGTGGTGACCGAGGTTTCGAATCACGCTCACTACAGCAGAAGTCTCGCGTTTACTGCGGGACCCGTTATGTCACCCTCCTAGGGAGTGACCGTTATCTTGGCTGCTTCAAATTTGGTGCTCTGTCGAGAGCTGGTATTATTGCAGAGGACAGCTATGAAACCTGTATGGCATATCAATCTGTCTGTATATATGTATGCTGAATCTCAGTTAAATTTTATACGTTTATTTATATGTTATTTTCTATATATGCAGTTTTTAATAAAATCTATTTTTATTTCCCTACTTAAATTCTGTTGAGAGTTGTATGTACTTTCAATAATACGCTTCCATGTTTATCTCTGGCTTCCGATTACAAAATTTTTGTGAAAGGTTATAGCAGATTTAATAATCCGTTTTGTTTGGGACCATAATTTATTGCAATTTATGTCTTAATATAGTCATCTCTAGCACGTGTTTGTGACGCATCTTTCCTACATCATAGTTGCCTCCTTTAAAGTGAGTTTGCATGATTCTTCAATAATGATACAACTATAAGTAATGAGCAGAAAATGCGACTTTAACTAATAATAAATGCACTTGCGAAATGAATTCCTAGTAGCATGTTCCTCTATTATTGACGCGAATTAAATTAGTTTTGACGTTGATCGATTTCGCTTTACAAAAGGGACGGGATAACAGCTGTTGGAAGGAACAAGGATTATCAATGCTTTATTCTTTAGCACGTAAATTTCTAAAAACTTTCACCTTATTTGCGAAGTTTTCTCAAATTTCTTTCTTTTCTGCGTTTTGCCTCAAGACAAATTAAATGCATTATATTATAAATGATATTAGTATAAGAGCACTTTTTATAATCAAAATTTGTTAGTTATTAGCCTGCTGCACAGTTCCGTTGCTTTGCGCAAACTAAGAGTTCTTCTTGACTATTGTAAATGACTGAAAATAGTTGCGTGTGGAAATATCCAAGTTATTCACGCAAACTTAAAATGGGTTTTCAAATGTTTTTCTAAACCTACCAGTTCTAAACGTTCTTCTACAAATGTCTCCTGTTCAGAAATAGCCTACGCAATTCGAAATGTTTTGCGTATCTTGCGTTCCTGAAACAAAACAATTTATACTCTTTTGGTATAAGAAATAGGCAAGCGAATATTTCTAATCTCATGTTAATTTATAAAAGCGAATCTCCTTATATTTAGTTTTCAATTTCCCAACTATTCCTATGTGTTTTATCCCCAGTAAATAAAAGTGTTCGAAGTTAAAAGAATATGGAGTGCAGTGTTGCTTTCCGTAAGGGTTACCTCCGAATATAAGAGACACCTCCATTTAAGGAGCAAAATGTCCAATCTTATGTGTGTCACTTATTGTGAGGTAACAACATACTTTTCAATAGCTATGAAGTTTGTTTATTCGCTCTAAAATTATATTTGATCATTAATTTATCCAAGTATAGCCTACATGATTAAATTATTAATTCATGACGCTAAATAGAAAAAAACTCTCCATATTAATGCTTTAACTATGAATATTATACTCAATAAGTTTTCAGAACATTAACGAAAATTAGCGGAAATCTTGCTGCTGTAGAAAAGTGATCAACAGCTGTTTCAAGTTGATAAACTAAACTTACTCTGCGGGGAAATATTATATCAGGGCAGAGCAAAAACCAAACACTGACCATGAAATAAAGAGTAATTTAGATTACATATCTATGATTTCTTCCTTTAGAATGGTTTGGAAATCTATTTTCTAAATTATTTTTCAAAGAAATCGTTTATTCTACATCAACTACCTCACAAATTGCCTTGGAAACACATAATATGTTTCTGTATACGAGTTTCTTATAAGAAAGGTGACAATGTATTTTAAATCCACTTTTGGACAGTCTTAGTGTCGACTTCATCAGACTCGCCAAAAATAGAGTTGCAGGATAAATTGTATCTCTTTTGAAATCAGTCTATCCAACCATTTGAAGCTGTGAATCCTTGAAAAGTTGGGAAGCGATTTCCATTGCTTTCTCTTTCAAAACGGGGCCATTTATAGGAATATTTGTTTCGGAATCTTCGTCGAACCATTGAAAGAATGCATTTTTCCAATGGCTCAAACTGTGACGACTTCAACATTTCTCTTTTCTTTAACCAGTTTTCTCAGGTTTTCCGAATTGTGCTCCATTACATCTGCTTTCTTTAAAATCGCTTGCAAAGTTGAATATGGAATTCCAATTAATTTAGCGAAATCAGTGTTACTGCCGTTGTAATCTTTGGTTTTGCTGATAATGTTCGCTTTTTCGACTAAAGGAAGTCGTTTTCTTTGTGACACCATACCTTCACTATCTAGAGCTAACAAAAAATGTTGAAAGTATATATAATCGCAACTATGGAAGACAACTAGCAATTAAATCCCAATCAGTCAAAAGAGAATCTGTTAGCCGGGAAGAATCCATCCTTTGTCTGTTCATATGACTGAGAGGATAGTGGTGGAAAGCTAGAGATGTGGTCTTTCCTCCTCAGAGGAGGCAGTTTTCGAGTACCATGTATTTCACTTGTTGGCAAGAAATGTTTTCGTCCTTATTTTGCCTTCACAATTACTGACCTACTTTAGGAAAATTTCATTGTTATTTCAGGGGAAAACGTGAAGTGAGAGACATGTTCAAAATGACTGATATAAAGACGAGGTTTTTAAAATTACACGTATTGGAAATTATTTGGTACCAATAAAAATTACGTTATATTCGGGAAGTGTTAAATCGGGGTTTCACTCTATATAAAATTGAAAATAATCATTTTAGATTTAAAAACGTAAGTGATGTTTATCATTTTCTAATAAAAATGATGTCTGAAAAAATCGATTTCAAAACATCGAGGTTTATAACCCAAAAATCGTAGATATTTCAACTTAAAAAAATAAAAGATTTGTTTAACCAAAAAACAATATTTAAAAATTAGTGAGAGAAGGTACACCCAATATTACTAAATTAGTTCAAAAATATTAATTTATTTCAGATAAAATGTGAGTTCCGTTCCAACAGTTCAGTCTACAAACTTTTCACCATTTCAAGGAGCTCTGACGTCACGTTCAAAACTTTCAAACCCATCGTTGTAGCCAACCCTCAAGTAATTTATTTATTTATTTAAACAAATTTGGCTCGATATCACATGAAAATATACAATACCAAAGATTTTTATATATTATATAGTTGATATCTCTCAAGGGCAGCACCAGAAACAAAGCCGGTGCTGCCACTATGAGTCGACAATATCATAATCAAAAAAATCAAAAAAAATCCCCCCCTCCTTTTTTTATCCACTCTTTTTCTGTAGACGTGACAAAAACATAATACGAAAATACAGGCAACATCATACACTATAAAAATGTTGCATGTAACAAGAACTCAGAAAAAACACAAAACACAATAATTTGTTCAAACTCTTTTAAAATTCAGTATACCAAAGGAACGTATTCCCCCCCATCCCTTAGTATCCCCTATTTTGCTCATCCACCCCCTCCCTCTATTCCCTTCAAGTTATCCACTATTCCTTTCCCATTATTTCACTACCCTTCCCCATCCCATCACAGTTTCCTTTTTTTTTCAATTGATTCCCCTCATTTTCTCCCCTCCTCCTCCTTCACATTCTCTATCCTTTCTTCCCCTCTCTTCCTCAATTTCCCCACTTTCTACCCATTTCTCTTTCCCTCTCCTTTTTCCCCTTCCTTCTTCCCCCCCCCTTTTTTATCTCTATTCTCTCACAGTTTCTTCCCCTTTTTTCCCCATTCTCTTGCATTTTCTTCCCCTTTTTTCCCCATTCTCTTGCATTTTCTTCCCCTTTTCATTTTCCCCATATTCCCTTCCTATCCCCTTTCTCATCTCTCCCCCTTCCATCACCCCCTTTTCCCCCTTACTTTACCGGGTCTCTTAACGTATTGAAACATCCTTTGTTGTTTTTTGAAATTTTAAATTCCTGCCAATGGTTTATATAAATATACTTGTTTTTTATGTACAAATAAGAGATATGAAGAGCAATTTACAGAAATTGCTAATGCGCTTTACATATGAGGGAACATAGGGAAACATCTGTGATAGATTTTCCAAGATCAGCTCTTCCTATAGAACGTGAAATCACGTAAATTATTAATACCCTTTACATATGGAAGAACCACACACCTGTTATAAATTTCTCCACGATCTGCGCTTATTTTATAGAAGATCAGTGCCATATGAACGTTTTGGCTGCTTATATAGATAGCCAAATAATATATGTTGCTAACTTAAAATTTCGGCAGTCCATTTTCACGATCTTCGTTATAACGATAGATGGGTTTTCGTCGTTGAGCATTTATGATACTCGTCGATATCATAACTCGTCATTATGATATACGTCGGAAGGTGCGGTATCCGGAACGATGGCTTCGTTTACTGGTTGCCACAGGGTCCTCGATTATCGTCCGGTGTTGTGTCTTCGCGTACGTGAGTTCTGTCCCGTGATTACTGGATCGGATGACAAGGCTATGGGATGACGCTATGAACCAAACGTGAGTACAATGATAAATTTATTGGATCTCCTTGATTACAGTTCAGCTATACATCGCTTACTAGTTCATGGCGGAGCGGAGCCTCTGCTCCCGTATGTCGGAGGGCACCTTCGACACAGCGGTCCCGAGCTGATCTCCCCGTTTCCAGTTCGGTCGCCCGCTCTTTCTGTAGGGTGACCTTGGCCAATCAAGGTCACGCTTGTCGCCCATCGACTTCCCCCCCACCCCCACCCCATACCTGGACATACAGCCATTCACATGACATTCGTAACTCCGAGTTCCCGGCAAAATTCTATTCACAGCGCCAATCAGCAATAAAACACATGTGCAACCGATTTCTAAGAAACGCTACCAGAAACGTCGAACATAATACTACAAGAAATAATGTCAAAGTTTAACCCTTCTCCAATACATTTCAATTTTATGGGCAAAAACTGTCAAGCACTGTTTTATTGCGCCAGCAGTGGACTAACCAATCACGGGGATATAAAATGATACCAAGAAAACATTCGGTCCAACAACACATAACTCAAGCTCTAATTCTCAATCATTAAACACGGTTGCGGCAAACGGACTAAATGTGACTGATACTTAATAATGTTTCACGCCCGGCTTTAAGCTGCATCCTACTCAAAGCTTAATGCCTCCACTTGATACAAGCAACTCTGTCTTCTCTCAACACTCTCTATAGCGCTACAACATTTAACCTTTCAATAAATATTCGTGTCATTGTGCATATCCATTTCCAACATCTCTCCATTCAATCTGCATTCTTCATCTCTCAACAAAAGTAAATCCTTCTGGCAATGAAGCCCCAAAAAGCGCCGTGGTAATCTTTGCCCATATCCTATTAATTCGCTTCTCAATACAATACCAAGAATACCCAGCAAAGTTTTCTTGACAAGGGCATCAAGGTTCATATCGTGTCAAATACAGAAGACATTGTTCACAGGTTCCACTGTAAATTCTTAGTATGTGACAACAAAATTCCCTTATAAATGTTCAGATGTTTTTAAATTTGAGTTTGGGTATAGACACTTTTGCCCAGGGCGTTTACTTCGCCTTTCCGGATGCCTCAACGGCAGCTAACTGCCAGCTAAACAGTAAACAGGGTATAAACGCTCAGAAATCGATGATTCTAGATGATTTTATTCAAACTAGGATTTTAGTTGTGAAAACTTAAAGCTGAATTGCAAGTACCTCGTATCATTAAAAAACACTCTATTACAGTAAAAATATTCGTGGTTTCGAATCATCGAACATAAAAAGTAAAACAAGGACGATCATCCTTACTCTAGGTCTTAATTTTTAATTATTAGCATAAACATAAAAGCTTCATTCTCATTTCTTAGTATTTAGACTGTTAATTCTGTAATCGTGTATACCATAAACGCATCAAATTTTGTTAATTGAAAATAACATCCATATACCGATATTAATCAGTGAAATCTCTGTTAATGAAAATGCATTTAATATAGTTCATAGGAAACAGGTACTGTTAATGCAATGGTATTCCAAACAAGTAAGAGAAAATATTGGTATTAGTAAATAGAGACATACATTGATCTGCAAAATTAAAAAGACCAATTGATTTCGTTAACAATATTGATTACTTTATCATATAAATTCCATTGCCATTCCAATAATTGATTATATGCTCTCTCAAGAAATGGTTCTGTAATTTTATATATATATATATTTGTATATGTATGTCGTCGCATCATATGCTTATTGTAAAGTCAGCTGGGATTCGAGATTCTTCTTAATCTGTCAAAGCTATACATCAAATGCTGTAAGCGTAGTAGGAATTGAAATTTCAGCATAAATTCAACATTGTGTCATCTGCAGAATACATGTAAATTAAAGAAACAGAGTGTTGCCGAGAGACATTTCAGTGTTGGTTTATTTCTCATGTATTTCTGATGATGTAATGTTCAACCGTATTCTTAACTGATTTCTCTTCTATTTTTTTTTTAATTGTGATTTTGTTCGTCGTTTTGAATGGTGAGCAGCCGAAGACGGCTCTGTTTTCCCAGAAAGGCTGTAGCGGGCAAAGTGGTTCTCAGCCTCATGGAGCACGAGGTCTCTAGAAAGAAGAGTTCTCGAGAAAAGTTCCCAAATCAAGATATGTTTAACCATAATATTAAAATGTATGTTGAAATTGCATTCATCAATTGGCAGGCCTGTATCCAGGATGAAGGTGCAACTGGGGCAAGACAAAGGGCATATGGGGCAGAGAGTACCCTGGGATTGTTTTGTATATATAGAAAGCCAGATAGGGAAACTGGGGCATAAGCATGGCGTAACTGGGGCCACGACCCTTCTGCCCCTGACTTGGCTACGGGCCCGCAATTGCCACTCTATCTACAACGTTCGATTTATATTTTAAATTATTCTACGTATGATTACATCGTTATATTACTTTTCTAAACCTACAAACATTTATCTGAATAATATCGTATTTTCTAAGTGTTCAGTCAATTTTGCCGAGGGGTGTATAAAGATAAATATGTTGCTATTGTTCTAAGAAATTAAACTTTAATATTTCGACGGGAGTTGTACCACTGACTTCAGTTCAATCAGCAAAGGGAGGTTAAATCGGTGGGAGAGTCATGGGAAAACGGTAAAAGAAATACTGGGTCGAAACTTGGAATTTGATGCGGGGAAGAGAGTTCCTTGAACTAATGGGCAATTATTGGTGCGATTGAGGCTTACAGAGTCAAGATAATCGATAAGATCTATCCCTAAAGCGAAATTCCATTACCTATTTGTTTCTTATAGATTTTGGTGGAAAAAACGTTTATCAGATCAAGTGAAATAAAAATCCCTCTTAAAATCTTTCTTGCGTTATAGATTTTATGGGATTTTAATATTTTCAGCATTTGTTCTTAGGATATCGATAATTCAAAATCGATATTTTAACTCCCTGATACACTACAAGGGAACGTGAGAATATATAGCAATTGTAGTACTACGACTCGTTTTATGAAAATACAGTAAATCCTTCATAAAGAATATTCGCGAGTAGTGGACGTTTTACACAATTCCCAGTTCTGAAAAGTATTATGCCTTAATATTTCCCAATAGCGGACAAATTCTAAAGTTCCATCGTGTCAGTTATTCGGAGGTTTTACTTTAAACATATAATTATAAATTAAAAGTCTCATGGATAAAAAATGATCATATATATGAACGGCTGTGAGAATGGTAGAAATCCCAACTAAATAAGATTACCGGCAAGAAACAAAATTTACATTCAGTAGTGCAAACTTTAAAAGAAGAATCTAAAAATATATTTCATTTTTTTTTTGTAAACTAAGCAAGAGAAAACGAAACGGAAAAAAGTGTATGCACAAATCGATGAAAGAGTTAAAAATGCCGCTCAGAATTTAAAAAACACAGGGACTTAAAAAGGCGCTTTAAAACATCGTAAAGAGATTTACATATCTTGGAAACAAATACAGACGGAACGAAGGTTACTTGGCTACTGTAAAAGTAAGTCGCGGCTTGGAAAAGTTTGAGAACCACTGCAATAGAAATATGTTAATTCCCATTTTATGAGATTTTCTATGGGTTCATAAAAGCGAGAATCCACTATATTGAATTTTTTTCTTGGGCTCTTCAACACATACAGGAGGCCTCACCGCATTTATTTTTAAGAACTTAATATGGAGTACTACGGAGATGTGAGGGAAGAGGGACCTTGTGAAAGGAATGGTTATATTTCCCTGTTTGTGCGCTTATTCAATAATACTGATGTTTGTTTGATTGTGAATGCGAAAAAGCTGTTCATGTGTTTTAGACGGAAAAATTTTGACTGATTTTTCATTAGTCTATTCCCATACGTTGAACGTCCCACTTTAGTCCAAATTTTATGACAGTGGTGCCATTGGAACCGTTCCATGAATATGGTGACATTGGAGCCTTTCCATGAATATGGTGACATTGGAAACTTTCCATAAATATAGTGACATTGGAACCTTTACAAATAGAAAAACAACGTTTAAAAGCGTAGTAGAAACTTTATTCGACAAAATTCAACGCGTTTCGCACTGACTTTGGCCCTCCCTCGTCAGTATACAGAGTCCTTTGTCAGGAATACAGACGGAGGACGGCCAGATTCCGTCCGCAACGTGTTGAATTTTGTCGAATAAAGTTTCTACTACCATACGTTATTTTTCTATTTATATTTATTTTGCGTAGTGCTACGTCATCAGATTAATCGGAACCTTTCCATGAATATAGTGACATTGGAAACTTTCCATAAATATAATGACATTGGAAACTTTCCATGCATATATATAGTGATATTATAACCTTTCCATGCATATATATATATAGTGATATTATAACCTTTCCATGAATGTGGTGACATTGGAACCTTCCCATGAATATAGTGGCATTGCAACCTTTCCATGAATATGGTGAAATTGGAACCTTTCCATGAATATGGTGACATCTGTATATAAATATAAATTCCAAGATCCCAATAAATATAGTGTGTATCAGTTTCAACCATGTTTATAAAGATACCTTTCTCCGGTCTCTAGAATATCATCATAAACTTCACTGTATCCATTTTTCTGCACAAACTGTGGATAAAACGTCCATGTCAAGCTTCTCATTGGAATACTTTCTAATTAGTTTCCTATGGACTTAGCTATCTACCTTTAAATCCATCTGTTGGAAAAAGCTTTATGTAAGAGTTTACATTCATAAAGTTTCTCCTTGGTGTTATCTGATGCGCCTTTAAATCATTGTTCTGGGTAAATATCGTTTGGCAAATTTCACATCTGAAAGACCTTTCCTGGTATGGATTTTTGCGTGACTCATCGAGATTTCGTTTCTAGTGAAAGCCTTATCGCAAACTCGGCATTGGAAGGATTTCTACCCAAGTTGTATCAATTTATGTCTGTTTTATGTACAACTGCGAATAAAACAAATTGGCAGACCTCGCATTGAAACATTTTTATGTTGCTCAAAATGTGTTTGGAATGAAGTATGACTCACCTTGAAGACGGGTGTATTCCCATTTATCACGAACAAACCTGCTGCCCCTTTAACTATCACACTGCTCCAATTCCATATAAGGAAGGAAACCCTAATGAATATGTAGCATTAAATGAATCGGATTTACTTACATATTGCACCTTTAATGGGAATAATTTCAGCATAGGAGATATATTGGAGATTCTAACTGCATAACTCCTCCTGACATTACCTGCGAACAGCGATCATATAAATCACCACCAAATAACGATTATAACAATTGTCAGTGCTGCCTAAAACACCATTGTATTCGGCTTTAATATGATGAAAAATGTTATGGATTTGAACGATTCATTTAATTGATTCGGGATTGATTATTATATTATTAATAAATAAGTGCATTTGACGATGATTTTTATTTTTTAATTTTTTAAAGCGGAAAAACAAAATTGCAGAAAGAATTCAATCAAATCCATTTACCCGAATAATTGTCCACATCTAGAAGAACGGACCTTTCCAATCTATGCAATTTCGGTTGATCCGCAAATGTCACGTCCAGAAAATTCACGGTAATATTGAGTGTTGAACCGGATTGACAATACGTTAGGTGAACGCGCAACTACTGCGCCAATGCAAGGTTCCTGAAAGAAAGGGGTAATAATAAATTACAAACTTCATGAATTCAGCATATTACTGTATGATTCAAGAACATTTGTGTTTTACGGTGCAAGAATAGTAAGGGTTATGACTATCCAGCAACTACAGTTTTCCAGTTAATTTGAACCTATTCGAACTCAAGGAACCTACCCCGAACTAAAGTGTTAGTCGGTAACCTTTTGTTCTTTTCTCACAGTTAGTAGTCGGACCAGGGATAAACGTATTCATTACCACTTCACCACCGCAGTGTCTGTTTCAAAAATAAATTTATTTCATTGGTTGCATTTTAAAAAGCCTTTCTTCCCTCGGTGTAATTTTACACAACTAATGTGAAAAGCGTTGGTCAGGAAGACAGTGAAAGAATAGAATCAGGGCCGCCGAAAGCGGGAAACAGGGGCTGCATCCCGGGGCTCGAATAAAGTCTAGGGGCCCTCGCTGGCAAGGACCTATGCTGTGGAGACCCCGGTCCCCTCCCCCGTTAGGCGGGAAGTCAGAAGAATTGTTCTCTAAATCCAGATTAATGGTATTTTATGTACTTTTAGTGTATAGATTTTAATTATTCTCCATTAACCACTTTCGATTATTGAAAAAAAAATTGTAGCTTATATTAGTTTCTTTTTACAACTGCAATCTTGTAAAGTAATGAAATAATAAGTATAAGAAAATACGTTTTTATTTCTTACTTTTTGTTCGTTTGGGGGTTTATCCCCCTTCTGCAAAAGTAAAAAAAATAATTGTGCCACTGCCCAGGAAAAAGTTATGAAGGCCCGCGTTGGCCCTCAGGACCCCTGAATAGACTATTTGGGTTTTTAAGGCGCAAGGCAGGGAAAGGTCATATAGTTCTGGGACCTACAGTTTTCCGCAGAATCTGAATTCCCTAAGGACTAGGGAACTAATTCCCTGATTATATTTAGCAATTAATAAGTAAGCCTAAGTTTTTTGATAAAGCCGGGAGTCTAATCTAGGTTAAAGGCAGTCTAAGCGAACGCGTTACCACTGCACCACCATAGAGCCTGCAAGGACAGACAAGTCGAACTTAAACTGTGTAAACTGTAAGCAGAAATACATGGTTTTAGTTACATTCCATGCACGAGAAGCCCCACACCTAAACCCATGTATAAAATAATATATCGTAAACGTTTATGATGTTGTAAAGCTGAAAAAGGTGCACTTTAATAGGTATTCTAGGTAGCCTGTTTTTTTACGAATTTCGGTAAATTGTTTGTTTTCTATTTGTTTGATCGTGGTTTAACGGCTCAAGGACTATAGTGGTCATGCTGCGCCAAGACTTAATGGTTTCTAATTAATCCCTAACCTCTTAACCTACAATCCTCCGAGGAATCCGAACCTCTAAACCTGTAATCCTCCGAGGAATCCGAACCTCTGGACCTAAAATTTTCCAAGGAATCCGAACCTCTTAAGGCCCAGGGAACCAAACTCTGGACTACAGTGAACACTGCGATCTTTATAAAATCTCTGAATAAGAGTTTTTGCACCGTTGGGAATCGAAACCCCGTTAACGGCACATAAAAAAAAACGCGTTACCACACTGAGCCATGGCAGGGCGAATTTCGATAAAATGTTAATTCTGGGACTATTATTTAACGATGCGTTGACACGTAACGTTGTACATTTTGACACACACTGGATATA
Source organism: Dysdera silvatica (assembly GCA_006491805.2). Lineage (NCBI taxonomy): Eukaryota > Metazoa > Arthropoda > Arachnida > Araneae > Dysderidae > Dysdera > Dysdera silvatica. Next base: position 65,429,258 of record QLNU02014802.1, read on the forward strand.
TTTGAAAGGCATTGTAATTGTTATATAATTTTCAACCAATTTGTTCCTGACACATAATTTACGATGGCTGTGTTATGCTCTAATCTATAATGGGATATGGTTTGATAATCAAATCGCATCAAACGGATGAAATCCAACGGTGCTATACAAATTTTGAAAATTAGTAGCTGTTGGAAGCAGAAATTTCGCAATGGTGAAGTGTTTGTGTATTTACGGAGCAGGGACAGCATAGGCCGGGCTGCGCCGGGACCTAAAGATTACCGAGGAATCAGGACGTCTTAAAACCCAGGAAATACACTTCCAGACTACATACAATAAGCAGTTAATTGGTAAGATATGTTTTTTTTTTCTTTTTTTTTTGCTCGCCGCTGGAAATCATATTCTGGTTAACCCGGCACTAAACGAATAAATTCGGACTGTTCAACAAGTTCCAATTGTTCAACAAGTTTTCAACAAGTTCCATTTGTTCAACAAGTTTTCAACAAGTTCCAATTGTTCAACAAGTTTTCAACAAGTTCCAATTGTTCAACAAGTTTTAATCATTCAACAAGTTTTCAACAAGTTTTCAACAAGTTCCAATTGTTCAACAAGTTTTAATCATTCAACAAGTTTTCAACAAGTTCCACTTGTTCAACAAGTTTTCAACAAATTCTAATCGTTCAACAAGTTTTCAACAAAGTTCCAATTGTTCAACAAGTTTTCAACAAGTTCCAACAACGAGTTTTTAATAAGTTCCGACCGTGCCATCTCGGAGCCAATGGTGAATAGACGGAAATCAATATATGTACGTGCACAGCAATGATGTCGTTTTAATTGAGGATGTTCTATTTAATGTGCTGAAACTTCAAGTACTTGATTTTAAAGAGAAGGTCTTAAAAGCGATAATACCTGTACTTGGAAAAAACATGTTTAAATATATCGATATATTATTTAAATCCATGCCAGCCTTTGGGATCACTTAATGTTTAACGAGGATAATACGATCTGTTGCTGAGTGATAAGCTGACTTTATGCGATTCAATAACTTCGACAGAAAAGGTATGGCACCCCAGGGAAGGGTTTACACACGCGAGCTGGATGGCTAAACTTTTGGAAGAAATTGAGAAGATGAAATTTACTTTTCGACATCCAACTATTGTTTGAAGTATACTGATTTCTTTGACACTTATGTCTTCAAGCGCCACTGAACTGTAGATCGAGAAACTTGATGCGTGTTTTGTTCTTCAAGAAAAAGTACTAACTTTTAGAAGTTCAGTTACGAGAACCTTTGCTCTCAAAACTAAACAGCAACTTAATGTTTGATGATGCTTAAATTGACAAGGGATGTCTATAATTACTTAAGAAACATGCTGTTGATTTCAATGATCTTCTGTAATAAATAGTTAAATATTCGGTCTTAGAAAGTGAACAAGAATTCAAGTAGGATTAAGTAATGAACGTTTTTAAAATAAAAGTATAAAATAATGTTTCTTTTTCCTGCAGGCTCCAGACGATATGCGAGTCATTTTTGGGCCTGAAACATCAAACGGAAAACCAACATAAACATGACTGATGAAAGATGATACTTTCGGAACCAATTCAGTTGCCTCATTTACATATTTTTGTTAAGATTTGAAACTAGCATGTTGCTTGTCAAATAGCTCAATGAGAATGTTGAGCCTCCGATCTTTTTCCAGGTGGAAATTTGAAAATGCAGTACTCAAATTCAAAGTCTTCTCTTAACGCCAGATTTGCATTTTCTACGGAAAATATTTCAATTCATCGATATATGTACAAAATTAATTCAATGTATCAGAAATCAGAAAATAAAAGATGTAGGTCACAGATATAGCATAGATTGTCAATATACGCATGAATATAAATAATAAAATCAAATACATGTATTAATATTTGAAAAAAATCCCACTTCATACATTTCCATTTACCTATTTAACTTTTTGGAAGTTCTAAGAAAGAATGCTTCCAGAAAATATTCTAAGCTCTCATGATGTTAACATTCAAAATCCTTAATATATTAAGCACAAAATTCATAATGTGTATGAAGCAAAATCCTTAATATAGTAACTGCTCTCAGTCTAAATACGGCTTTTTTGGGGTTTTGATGCGTTCATAAACCAAATGATGGCTATGGCATCATACGGCTTCATGAAACAATTATGAATTAGGCTCTGCGAAAATGGTTCAATCTGTATGGACTATAAAAGTAAAATTACACAATTATCTAAATTTATCAATTATATTTTATTATTTTATCTGTTTTCGATATTTTTTTTTTATTTTCATTTTACACCGCAAAGGTTGCGCAGATCACTGTGCTCCTGGTTAACCTACAGTTTTACGAGAGATCCATCTCTCCTACCCAGGGAATGAAACCTCGGACTACGATGGACAGAAAATGATATGCGTTCTACGATATAATTGAGAATCGAACCCAGGTAAATTGAAGCAAGGAAGGAAGTAGGAATTGATATATGCTTGTGTTATATTTGTGACATAATTTGGAATAACCCAAGATCTCAAGTTAATTAAACATTCGGCGTAGCGACATTTGGTTTGGATGTGATAATAATAATAATGATTGTAATAATGATTATAAAAGCAAAACTGCACAAGTATTATAGATATAGCAATCCAAAAAAACACAAACATACATACCCCATGCACAAAAAAATCATCAAATATCCAGACCTCAAATATGAAATAAAAGACATGTGGCATACGGAAAGCATTGACATTGTATCTGTCATTCTGTCAGCCACAAGTCTAATACAAACCACACTGCACAGAAGTCTATAACACTTGAAATCAACTGCAACACCTATTTTCACCTATGGAAGGCCACGATTTTAAAACACATGTTGAACAGTCAGGAAGTCCCTAGACACAACACCCGAGTAAGCAAAAAAATAGAGTATTGAATACCTGACACTGCCCGTGTCAAGTCTCTTCCACCAAGAGCGAGAACACATACAAATTATAACTCTATTTTAGATAGATCATTTACATTTATATGGTAATTCAATATGTTTGTAATTATTTTAATCTATAATTTTATAGATAGATTATTTATAGATATATGGTGCATGTCCACTTGCGAAACAATGGATAAGGGCAGAGTAATGTGTAATGTGGATAAATGTGTAATGAGAATAAATATAATGTGTCATAAAGGATGTGCATTTGTTTATTCTTTAGACATCAGATATATAAACCCTAAGAAGATTTTATTACGAGTTCCAGCATTTTAGAATTGGCTATACTGAACAAATATAATTATAGAAAATTATTAATGTTTACATCTTGCCTGATCTTTCTGCAGACACCAAAGGTATATTTTACCAGGCATAATGATATATGCTAAAAAATCAACTTTAATGGATTGGCGATAGAAAACTTAGGTTTGCATATGTAGATCATTTCATAAATAATAAAAACTATAGATTTATTTATACGTATGTTTTATGAAGTTTTTCTCTCTCTCTCTATCTTTATAATCCTTCAATGTAGTCCCACCTGCCTCTCAATGGCTGTGTTCTAACGTTTCGGAAAAGTAATTGTCCTGTTGAAGATACTACGTTTGTGAAGTCATCGAATGGAAGGACAACTGCTGCAGAAGCCTCTTTCATAGTGGAGAAACGGTATCCACATGTGGTTTTTTCAACTTCTGGAGGTAATTGAAGTTTATTGGACTCATGTATGGGTTGTATGGGGCATTAGAAACCATTTTCCACTAGTATTTACATAACACATCAGTCACAACCTTTCTGAAATGAAGGTGTGCATTGTCATGCAAAATGTATGGCCCATCGTCAAGAAATATAGATTGGTTGTTGGCATTTTTTGGTGCAATTTTTTGCATCCAATAACAATCACAGACTGCTGTCTCATGGAACTCTATCTGCTATGATGATTTCTTGGTGATCATATACATCACTTGTTTTGCCTTTGATTACACTCGTCGAGTTTTTTCATTTTGATTTGGTTGATGGATTGTCAAGTTGCTGAAACCAAAATACACATACATAAATATTCGTCAAGACCTGAAGGAATTGCAATTGAAATGTTCATTTTTGAGCATTAATGTCGTCAATTAGAAATATTGCTGCGAGGTATTGCTTTTTTCAGAGAGCATCTGCTTTAGAAGTACAGAAAACACCATGGTGTAAACGAAGAATAAATATTTAAAAAGACAAAGCTTTTGTGTAAAGCAATGCCATGGTCACAATGAGCTAGGTACATATTGAAGAGATAACGGTAAACGATAAAGAAATTACACGTTGCGTCTTCTCATTCGCCAAATTCTCCTTTGAGACGAAGCGAAAGGCAATACGTCGACATGTATTATTCCCAAGAAGAAATATTGAATGGACGCCATTAACTATGTACAATGACATTATTCCTGTTAGAATGGATATCAGAATAGCCAACATTCGGATTATTTGCTTTGGTAGATTTATGGCCGGGTATTTCGGCCGTTATCTGTCCCTAACTGAAGGCTATTTTGTTTTGTTTAGATTTTCACTGCCAGGTATTCTTGGAAAAAAGGTGTTGTACCTTATTCACAATACTTAGAAAATACCACTATACCCCTTCCAAGCTGATACGAAATGACACCTGGCAATAGTGTGGAGTTTAAGAAAAATATTCACGGCGACAAAAGTTTCTTTTGTAGGACTTCGATTGAAAAAGAAAATAGTAAAACAGTAATCCAGGAAACGATGCAGGAACTCACATGTTATTACAAGTATTTTTTTCCTGCTTTTTACTCATTTTCCAATTATTCTACTATTTTCTCTGACGTTTCCATTATCCTATGATTCTTGATAACTCTAATCTTTTTTCTGTTATTCTAAATTCATTTTTTTAAAATTCTTTCAGGTTTTATAATAGTTATTCTTTCTATTCTTTTAGGACAGTTTGGAAGTGGACGGATTTTGGTAGTTATTATAGGCTCTAATCCAACGGTCCTTGATTGTTTTTTACCAAGAATTTCTTTTAAGTAACTTTGGATGCCACATAAGCCCAAAACTTACAAGATTCAAAATCTTAAACTTCATCAAATATCCATTTAAAGATGCTCATCAAGGTATTCAAATTTTGAAGCAAAGGAGAAATAAATGGTTGATTGGTTATATCTTTATGGCGCAAGGACTGCAATGGACATTCTGCGCTAACGAAGGTGAGACCGTACATGCGCTTTAAAGGGAAATTAAATAAATCGTTACATTTCTTGTTACGTTTATTAAGTTGATTACACTTAAATTTCAAAATAAATATAATAAAAACATTCTAAAAATGGAGCTAATAATGTGCAGATTGGGGGTGTTCCGGTGCAGAGACAATAAGTATACTGAGGCGTAAGGATGTACAGTTATCCGAGGAATACGCACCTTTTACTTAATTTATTACTGAGAAAGAAGGTTTGTGCTTCTTACAAATGTGTTTAAGGTGTAATGACAAGGGGCATGTTGTGCAGAGATATAGAGCCGATTCTATTCCCGAAGAATCCGCTCCTCTTATAAGTTATTAATGACAAAGAAAGCTGGTTATCTATTTTATCCACATATTTTTTATATTTTAAAGCGCGAAGGTAGAAAGGAACGTGCTGAATCTCCTAGGGAAGCAAACCCTGTACTACAGCGAGCAGTTTGTCGCTTAGCATTTTAGTTTTTCTGGCATCGCTGGGTGTCAAGCCCGGGTCATAGGCACGCTAGAGCTATTTAACTTACATCGATGTTATATCGGGATTAACCATCTGACCTCCGAAGCCGTATACAGGGTGATTCAGAACTAACAGACTAAACTGAAAATGGGGGTAAAGGACGTAAAATAAGCCATATTTGGCGAAATTTTCACGTACGCAAAAGACCCGATTTGGCTGTAGAGTGAGATCATTATTTATGCTCACATCGTTTCTACATGGACGATTACATGAACAAAAAAATTTTTTTGACATATAATTTAAGCGATAGACCTAATAATGCAGCAGGGGCCAAAAAAATCGGAAATTCTTTTCCCCTGACCCTAAGCAGTGTTGCCATTATTCATCAAAGGTATGGAAAACGATTGTTTTACCATACTAGAGTCAATTGGGAATTATCAAGCATTCGTAATAAGTGAAGGACATTAAAAGAAGCATCTGAGAACCAATGTGTGAAAATGAGCCTTTCTGGAACTACAAGGATATTATTTGCATCCACATTAGTTAATCATGTAACAAAATTTGGAAAATTTGCCGTTCCAGTCTAGAATGATTAATTAATATGGCTGCAAATAATAACACCCCAATAGTAGCGGAACGAATAATTTTCGGGCTTTGGTTCACTGGACCAAAGCTGTTTTTTTCATGTCCTTTAATTATTACGTATACTTGACAATTTCTAATTGTCTCCAGTATGGTAAAACGATCTTTTTCCACATCTTTGATGATTAAATGGCAAAACTACTTAGAACCAGGGAAGGCAATTTCCGATTTGTTTTGTCCCCGCTGCATTATTAGGTCAATCTCTTAAATTATATGTTAAAAATTTTTTTTTTGTTCATGTAATTGCTCACGTAGCAACGACGTGAATGTGAATAATAATCTCACTCTACAGCCAAATCGGGTCTTTTGCGAACGTGAAGATTTCGCCAAATATAAGCTTATTTGATGTCCTTTACCACCACTTTCTGTTTAATCTTAGTTCTTAATCACCCTGTATATATTTTTAAGGTGAAGGTTTGTTTATTTATTTAATTTTGCGGCGCAAGGACAGCAAGAGTCATGCTGCGCCGGGATCTACAGTTTTCTAAGGAGTCCGAACCTCTTAAGGAATAGGGAACCAACCCCGGGACTACGGAGAAAGGTTAGTCGTGAAGCTTTCTACTTTCGGCACAGTTGGGAATTGAAGCAGGGATAACTGCACGCTGGGCGAACGCCTTGCCACTGCACTATCCCAAGGACTTAAAATTAAGGTGGTCAGATTAAGATGTCCTCAAACTTTCTGGGACACCTTGTATACGCGAGAGTCCGCTGCACTTATGAATTTATGGGTCTCTCTTCTATTACCGATATCTATCTTTTTCAATTTCAATTTATGGGTCTCTCTTCTCGTTCCGGTATCTTTTGCTATTTCTTTTGAGGGTTACGCTAAGACAAGCGTCCAATCTCAGCGGATGCCATGAGAGGTATTTTAAAGTAATGGTGGAAATAGCTACTGAGTCAAGTATCGCCAATGGCGAGTACTTTATCACTATTGTATCGTGTTGTTCTTGTTGTCGACAAGTTCTTGGGTCTAACGTGCTAGAATGATAACATAACAATGAATGAGCCATTACCACGAATCAACATTTAAATTTACTCTTCAAGCGCGTTTAATTATCCAAGAGATTTAGGCTGATAAAGGCTTAAACACGATCAAACAAAACTGTTCCATAAATAAGTTTGAAGGCGCCAATATGTCGGTCTTAACCGGTGCCTCTCCGGATTTTTTGCGCCCTTTTACATAAAGCAATTTGCCGTGCTTTCGAAGAGACGCAATTTAATTCTTATCGGGGCAGGAATAATCGAGTAAATAGGAAAAGCCAGTGTCAGAAGCTGTTATTTCAGCAAAAAGTTTTCCTTTAACACTTTGGACCAGGGCAGAAGGCCCGTTAAGGGAAGCTCACTTCCAAATATTGACTCGCTTTAGAATAAAGTGAGTACGGGAAAAGTTAATGGGGTAATTTAGGTTCGGAAAGATAATAAAATTGGAGTGCTGTTGACACTAAATAGTTTTCTTCTCGTCTTTTACAGACACTTTCCGTTCTGTTGATATCAAAAATATTCAAAGACAAAGAAGACAACGTCTATGTTCGAACATTGATTTTATGACGCCACTTTCAACACCCTTTCTTCTCGTTAAAATTCAAAATGGCGACTGGAGAGGAAATACATTATATGCAAATATTTTTCTGAAAGAGCTTTCTGAGACATAGCGAAAAAAAAAATGAAAGTAAAAGTCGCCTATTTTACCCATTAATCAATCTGTGTACATAATTTTTTTGCTTAGAATTTTATCTAATTAACATATGTTATAACTTATGGCTCTACTGAGTCACTAATTTACTTTACACAATAAACATTCAAGTTACTCAAGCAATCACTCACTTTACTCTATCAATCACTTACTCACTCAATTACTTACTAAACCAATGAACAATTAAGTTATCAACTAATCATGGCAAAATGAGCATACTGTAAGGTAAAGCTATTAAGATGAATATTAGTAAGAGCTGTAGAGTCAGATAATAATGAATGTTAGAGTCACATAACTGGCTCTTACCGTGCAATAGCTCTTACCATGCCACGTCCGCAAGGGGCCTCATGGCCGCACAATAATTATTTGCATCGCTCTCCATTTTTACACTTTAACTTAATGCTCCTGATTTCATTCCATCTAAAATTAAAAAAAAATTCTAATTGTCAACGGTTTTCAGCAAGCAAAATGGTATTTATTTAGCAGAGCTGTAAATTATGTTGGTTCTTATTGATTGTAGGTTTTAGTTTTGAATAACAGTGCGCTTTATACTTATTTAAAAACAAATCACCGCTTTAGAATCTTTTAACCATTATTTGCATCCCGCCTTCTGTGAAAAGTATTTTTATGTTTTATTTTGTTTCTCCATAAGTTATCAAACCAAGCTTTTCATCTTCATGAGATCGTGAAGTCATTTTGGCTTAGTCGCTTAATTCCTGTGAGATATATCTGCAATTCAAAATCGAATGATATTTTGCAGTAAACGTAAAAATAAACTTTAATTTTTGAAAAAGAAAACATTTTTAATCACTTCGCTTTTATGTTGATATCTGGTGCGAGATGTTTGATCACAAATAGCGTTTGATTTTTTTCAGTAAAACTGATTACCACTTGACATTTTTCAGTGTTCCATTTACTAGTATGACTTAGTATTTTTGCACTGTTGAAAAATTCTAGAAAACAAATAAAATTGATCTATTTTTTCAGAAAAATTAAAAAGGAACAGATTGGTTTCGATTGCAATTATCAAATTAACAATTTTTTCATATTATCTGATGATGAAGCAACAATATATTTACTCGTAAGATTAATAGAATTACTCGTAAAGAAAAGAATGATTTTCCGGCGCCTGGTGGGACCCGAAACCTCGATATTCGATAGCCGGTCAAGTGTTCTACCAACTAATCTACAGGTGTCAACCAGAATTATTCTTTTATTTACAAATAATTTAAAATTCGATTGCAATTGTTGAAATTGTCATATAGTGGACATTATTTAATAATAGATCATTTAGACAGTATTGGCATTATTATTTAATAATAATGACAATACAGTCTAACTTGGATTTCACTATATTCAATTAACGATCGTTTTCACTGGCCCCGTGAAAATTGTTAAATAGAGGATAGACTGTATATAAAAATAAGTTATTAATAATTAAGATATTATTACATGATAATTGTTTTTACAAATTGAAATGTTAACCGATGTGACACCATTTCATTTCAAACAAAAATATTTATATAAATACTTCATTTATTATGGGACCATCGTTTCATCAAATTCAATTGCTCTGAACCCTTGTTTGTAGTCATTATCACTAACAATAATTATCCGTCCACTCCAGGGTGAATGCCTCACTGTCATTATCCTTGACATAGCGATGGAGGAATAGAGGCTTTGACCTTAAGCTCGCCACGAGGACAACACGTTTTGGCAAGCTGGACCTATAGTTAAATGAGAAATTCGATCCTCGATTCTCACAGACGAAGTCCTGCATTATGACGGGCGTCGTGTCATCCTAGGGTGGGACACCTGTCCAGACTACATTGGATGTCCAGATGAGAATCAATATTGTTAAGAGAGGACGGAATTTGAACAATCCTTGTTTATACAAGCGTATGTAGGGAAGTCCGTTTATAGTCAATACATAGTTTATACGGAGTTAATTCGACCTTAGTCAGTTTTAGGAAATACAGTTTCCCGTCCACTAAATGAAGTTAAGAAACACATGCGAGGTCTATTTTTTGCGTGTGACTACTCGTAATCGCCTGTGGGCTGAAGGTGAATTTATTCGCATGATAGGGTGCCTCGTATATCGATAAATGATAGACAAATATCGATTTAATCGGTTCAATGGCCAAATATTTACTATTAGCTGGGAGTTTGACTGCCGAGCGCCAATGATCTGAAGATTGCAGTCGGGAAAAAATTGTCATTATTTTAAATTGATTTTGAATGAAAATATTTGCCTGGTTATTTCCTGAAAGTTCTTTAAAATTTCAATCTAAGCTGTAAATTCAATGGGGTAATGTGTAAGGGCAACAATAAATGACTATTTAAAAAATATTGAAATTGTACTTCAAAGCTAAATAAGTGAACTATTTTATTTTAAAAAATAAATTAATATACATATAATTTATTTTAAAAATGATCAATTGAATGAATTTGTTCTTCAAATTTAACTGTAAATTTCTGCGCACCCTACATTTGACCTAAAAATTATTTCAATTTGTAATGTTTCCCCAAATTAAATGTCAGTATATATATATATAGTGATAATAGCATTACATTATATATCCTAAAAGAAGTTGGAGAATATATAGAAGACATACTAGCAAAATTCCTAACAGCGGTAACGAATCAAACAAACTGAATTCTGCAACAGTAATTCTTTTGCAGAAAAACTATGACAAAGAGGATTTGAAAAATTAACGACCAATTAGCTTGTTACTTTCTATTTATAAAATCTTCATAAAATTGCTAACACACCGTCTGCAGGAAAAATTTGATGCACCTTAACCAAGAGAACAAGCTGGATTTCGAAGTGGATTCAGTACAGTGGACCACATTCAAATATTAAGAACTAATTAAAAGAACAAATGGATATAAATTACCATTGTGTGTGGTATTTATTGACTATGAGAAGGCCTTTGACTTTATTAAAACATCAGTAGTCATCTACTCTTTGAAATCAAGAGACAACGAATATGTATACGTTGACATGGTCAAACGTTCATATAAAAATGCAAATGCAAAATGTCGATTACATAAAGACACCGAAGCCACCAAAATTGATAGAGATCTGAGGCTGGGAGATACCTTTCCTCCAATACTTTTTACTTCAACATTACAGATGATTTTTTAGCTCATGAACTGGAAAAATGTTGAATATTTAAATCATCTGCCGTTTGCTGATGATAACTTTATTGTTTCAACCGACACATCAGGACTTCAGATTTCAAATAGAAGAAAAGAATTTGGACTTAAGATAAACATACAAGAAACTAAAATCATGTTCAATAATTTCTTTGAGAAAACAACAATACAAATTGACAGTATTGATCTAGGAATTGCTGATTTATATATTTACCTTGGCCAACTAATTTCAATAGAAGGAAACATTATGAAAGAACTCAATAGATAGATTGAACTAGTCGGGAGTGCATTCGAAAGAAACGGTTTTATCCTGAAGGGAAAATTACCTTTGCTTCTAAAAACAAAGTCCTTCAACAAGTGTCACGAATCAGAGACGTGGAGGTCTAATAATTGTAGAATTGCGGAAGTTACAAACAACCTAAAGGAGCAGTGAGAGGTGCATGTTTGGAATAACTAGGAGAAATCGAAAAATGAACACTTGGGTAAGAGAGCAAACAGGAGTAAAGCATATTACACTTGTTCAAGTAGAGTTATCATTGATTAAGTAGTCATCATATTAATAGTTTTCGTTATTTAAGTAGTCATCATATTAATAGTTTTCATTATTTAAGTAGTCATCATATTAATAGTTTTCATTATTTAAGTAGTCATCATATTAATAGTTTTCATTATTTAAGTAGTCATCATATTAATAGTTTTCATTATTTAAGTAGTCATCATATTAATAGTTTTCATTATTTAAGTAGTCATCATATTAATAGTTTTCATTATTTAAGTAGTCATCATATTAATAGTTATCACTGTTGAAGTAGAAGGGTTAAAATGGCGATGGGCTGGGCATATCGCAAGAAGAACAGATCAAACATGGACAACTGAAATTCTTAACTGGATTCCAAAAGATCACCGAAGACTTAGGAAACGTCCATAAACCAGATGGATGTATGAAGTAAGAAAACAGGTTGTAATAGTTATCACTGTTGAAGTAGAAGGGTTAAAATGGCGATGGGCTGGGCATATCGCAAGAAGAACAGATCAAACATGGACAACTGAAATTCTTAACTGGATTCCAAAAGATCACCGAAGACTTAGGAAACGTCCATAAACCAGATGGATGTATGAAGTAAGAAAACAGGTTGGGGTGACATGAAAGACAATTTCTCAGGATAGTCATGTCTGGAAAACATTTGAATAGATCTTCATCAAGCAGTGGATAATAATGGTTGAATATGAAGATGATGATATATTTTTTTCCATTCATTTTAGCTTTATTTTAAATTCCACAATTGCCACGAATTTAAAACTTTCTAATAATAACATTTCTTTAAGAATGCAAGTAAATTTTAGGGTAAACATTCTAAATCAACCGAATCCTTCTTTAAAAAAAAGGCAATGATCTATTGTGTATGTTGTGCAGTCTGAAGCTAACCTCTTTTTCGTAGATCTAAAAGTAAAATTAGATAGATATCCTTAGAGAATATTGTCTTCATTTCTTATTTATGTGGTGACCTAGAATGCTGAATGCATCGTCCGTAATTCATATCTAGGTGGTTTTTTCTTCGTGACAAGTTTTTTGATACGATATCGAATGCTGACCCATTCTCAGAAAGTTTGTGTATTTCCACTTCCACACCCCTCTAATACAGAGCATTTCTTTTCTGAGATGATGATACCTTTTCCCCAGTGATTCAAGAAGATGATGACCTACATCTTTCTAGAGACGGGATAAGTAGGGGTAAGCCATTGGTCAACCACTCGACGATACTTAATATATATTTCCTCTGATTCCAAAGATTTTATGGTTGCCTATTTCTTGCTTCCAACACAAGACTAGTAATAAACGATGGCATGGAAATAAATATCACCATCACATCTCATCTCCCATCACAAAAGGTAGAATAAACACATTCGCGAAACAAAAACCGGAATATTTGTGCATCAAGTTAAACATCTGATGGAAAATTTAAAATCTTAAGTACATTATTGTTGCTATAACTCCAGACAAAGCGCTCGGCGTGTAATTTGTAGAAAAACTTCAAACAGCAATTCCAAAAAATTATTATTTTTTTTAACACACAAAATACGTGTGCTATTGTTAGTACTTGTTTTAATAAAATTAAATTTTTCTACGTACTACAAATTTATACTTACGTCATGTTAAGTTACTTAGCTAGGTTAACTGATTTTGTAATATATATTTCGCCTTTTATTTTGAACGAATTTATTAATATTTTGTTATTCAGACGTATGTGGTCTTTTTTCTCATATTTTTTATTTAATTCACCGTGTATTATATTGTAAATCATTATGTATAATTTTATTTCTAATAATTGTAAACGTTTTCGTCGTATTTCATTGTTTTTATTATTATATATACCATCGGCCAATAATTATTTGGAAACTAAAAATAAAAATATTTGAACATAAGGCATTGACTTTAATATCTGATATACTCATATTTGAACTGGTATACAACCACTATTTGTTGAAAAAGCCTTTTCTACCAATTTGCGAATAAAGTCAAATGATATTCGTCTCCATTCCTCCTGCAAATCTACAATAAGTTGAGCAAGAGAGTTTAAATATGTTGCTCTTGACCTTAACTGCTGTTTCATTTCGTTCCAAAGGTATTTATTTATTATTAAAGGAGGTTTCCAAAAGTTTCATTTGATGGGACTGATATCAGGACTCTCCACAGTCCAAGACAATCGTTTTATATCCATCACTTTATATCAGCTGCACCTTTGTGGCGGGAAGGGTTATTGTTCTAGCAAAAAATAATTATTTATTCTATGGAATCGTTCCAGTGTTGGGATCACAAGCTTATTGAGAATATCAAGGTAGTCATCAATCTTCAAGTAACATGGGAAAAGGCAATTGGTCCAAGACCATACCAGGCGAACACGCCTCATACGAGAATTCAAATTACGTGATTGATAGGGGTGTCCTGACAGGTATGATGTTTGAATAGAATATATATATATACAAACATATAGGTGTCTATGGATGCGCTTTACAAACTTTGAAGGGTAATAGATGACGTCAGTGTGTCGCTAGACCTGTTACAGTTTTTCAAACTAGAATTTCATTCTGGAAATAAAAAAGTTTAAAGATTTATGACGTAACTTCCAGTTTGAATTAAAATTTGGGCAGTTTCCTGAAATGTCAGAAATTATATCAGCTGAAAGCTGACGCAAAGGTGTTTAAACCGGAGATAAATTAAACAACAGTAACGATTATTAGAAACAAGATACAAAGTACCACAGAATAAATTTACATATAAAAGATTAAACACTGTTAAAATAACAAATGAAAAACATCGATCGAGCTTTTGGGCGCGTCAGCTGCAGTCCTTCATCAGGAGTAATGCCGATGTCCTGCCTTTTTCCATAATTGAAACTTTTGAAAAAACACTTTATCAGAGCAGTTAGTTCCCGCAGAATAGATATAAAACTAGTGAGAACCAATCGGAAGCCTCCAAAAGTAATCATGCAAAATCAAATGGGGGCCACTGAGAAATCAATACTGCGAGGGATCTAATGCTGTGGGATTCCCTTACATTTAAAATAAGACTTGTTTGTAACTTTCTGGATGTTTCTTTGCTTGTAGTTTTACAGCTCAAGGACTACAATGGTCATGCTGTGCCAGGACCTACTGTTTCCCGAAGAATCTGAACCTCTTAAAGCCTAGGGAACCAAACACCGGACTGCAGTGAGGTCTTTATAAGATCTCTGAGTAAGCGTCCATTGCACCGTTGGAAGTCAAACCCGAGTTAATGGCGCACTAGGCGAACGAATTACAACACTGCGCCACCGCAGATCCTAAATTTTTCGAAGTGGTGGTGATGTGTTAATTGTCCTTAAAGCTATTAATAAAACCTCATGAACAGTTTGATGAAAACACGCTGTGTTTGACTACTATAGTAAAACTTCCCTAACGTACACTCATGAATAGTGAATACCTCTATTTAACGGACACTTCCCATTTCTCAGTCTTAATGGTTGTTATTATGTTAATGGTTGCCTTCCAGAACAGACGAACAATATTCAAAAACCGAGTCATTCGCTCTTTTGCGGTCTATTCGAAGGTTATATTGTGTTCACTACTATTTTGTGCGCTACATTAGTTTTATATAAACTCACTAGCTTAAGAGTTTAACTATTGTATGCATACATATGCAAGGTGATATTTGAGGAAAAAGTGGTTTTAATTGTGTATAATAAAAATACTCTTAAATAATATCTATCCTCGTTTTTTAAGCTTAGTTTTATAGAATGATATAGGTTATGTTAAATTGCATTTTTGCTATCAACATTTCAGTTGGTTTTAACACAATGTTAAACTTTTGACTTTGAAATTTTTTTTTATGCAATTGAGTGTGGTAAACTTTCTTCCTCCTACGACATTTATGGATCGAAATTTTAGAAAAGTTTTCTGTGTTTTGCCCCTTTGCACGTCGAGAAAACAAGAAAACCAACCTGCAAATAAATTCTTTATCATCCGAATCGACTGAAACAAATGGACAAAGACTAACAGCAAGAATCCGTTTCCTAGAAAATCGCTCTAAAATTACTTGGGTTATAGGACTTTACACGTCAAACCCCGAGATTGAAGCTTAGATGGAAGGGGAGAAACAAAGACAAAAAATGTTTTCCATGTGACTTGTTTCCCGTAGATTTTACTTCCTCTGCTGATCACCCACAGATGAGATCTTTGCAGAGATGAATAGGTTTCGAAAGGATTTATATTACTGTTGTTGCTGTGTTATTTTTTTTTATTTCAAACTCATATATCTTAAAAGGAAGAAATTTAAAGAAAATTGTTAAATCTGTGAAAAACCACTTTTGTTTTGCTTTCAGACCTTCAGTTCAGGCTAATATATATTGATAGCGCCTTGGCAAATTTTTCGAAGTCTAATTTATTTTAAAATCCACAGCTGCCTCTTTTCCATGTATGTCATTTAACAAAATTGTTCTTAACTTCGTTTCCCCGTCAGAACAAAGAAACAGCTATGCAAGAAAAGAAAATGATTGAGAAGACAACAAATTAACCCTGTTGAATAGTATAGTTAATCGATCAGATGTTTCAATAGCCGTAGGCTATTGTAGGGTTTAAAAAGCAACTGATACAATACAACATGTAATGCCAACCCGTTTTACAAACGGGTAAATGTACAGGTGCGTGTAATACCAACCCGTATTACAAACTCTTACATGTGCAGGTAAAATTCATGGCGTACAATTAATTAAACCTTGAGTTAGAGGAAACGTCTCTGGTAGAAGAATGAGAATTTGAAGAAACATCCTTGGCAGTAGATGTAAGAAAGATCAAGGGGTTTTGTGGAAACTGGATTAATAAATATTTAATAGATATATTATTTAATCCGAGGAAAATAAAACTTTGAATCAGAATTTTATATGATATTAGACTTACTAATGTAAATTTAAAATATGTGAAAAAGTAAAAATTCTGAGTATTTTCTCTTTCTAATGAAATAAATAATGTAACGACACTGCTCTCTGAGACATGACCGAAATATTTTTACACTCTTCCGGGTATACATGTGTGAAACAAAAAAGAGAATTGAAAGTTTGTCCATATTTGGCGGCTCTGTATGAGCGGATGAGAAAGTCAATTCTATCCCCTGGATGATGAATAACCAATAAGAGACGTGGTGTCACTACATACTTCTTAGAAAGTGGGGACAAACCCAACGATGAAGCTTGATGAAAAAAATCGGAAACAAGAGGAAAAAAAATACTAAGTTTCACTGAAGGTTTCATTTAACACTAGAAAAGGAGTCCAAGGCCTGTCAACATTCATCTCCTGAAACGCTTCAAAGCAAATATACTCCACCAGAAGACGATATGTAACAGCTTTCGAATCTACATGTCGAAGATGCTGCATCTATTTTCCTGAAGAATGGAGCTAAACGCAAAGATGATAAGGTAGGAGTATAAAAAGTAACGAAAAGACTTAAAACAGTGAGAGAAAATTTAGGCAAGCCAGAAGTGAGAAGGGCGGTCCGAAGTAATGCAGAGAAGGAAATTCCGATCAGACTAATCGCAGTGAATGGATAACAACTCTTGAATGACAAAAAATCCGGCTGAGAAACCAGAATAGTTCGACCCATACGCGACGAAATTCCATCCAACAGATAAGTGGGACCTTACAAGAGACAACAACGTCTCCACCAAAAGAAAGGGATGCAGATAAAATGCACATAATATTGGGATCAAAACAGTTAACGATCTAGGACAAAAGCCGAAAAACTGGGGAACTCACCATCTTTCCTCATAAGAGCTGCGACCCCAGAATTTTATTTCAACGTGAATGTACTTTTCAATAAATGTAATACAAATATGATTGTAAAAGTATAGTAAATAAGGTGATGATTTTCAGAAAAATTCGTTGAGTATTGTAGGGATGGAATACTTTATTATTTCTAGGTTTGAATATCCCGATTTTGCTGCTGTTGATCTTAGTTTCTCTGTGTCATGGCTTCCTGGAAGAGGTTATTTTTGAATTATAATTCAAGGGTATCTACTAATATTTCTGTAATATTACTCTCTTTGCCCAAACTGAACCATGAGGCCTTGATATTTGAGGATATTTCTTTACGCGCCTTTAACATTTTCAAGAATTTTTAAGAAGTACTGCATTTGAAACCAATTATGTGTTTAATGGTCTTTGCCCTTCAACAATTTATAAGCATTTTAATTTTATTCTTAAAATTTCTATTTGCCCTATAGTGTTTTTTTGTTGGTAAGTCATTTGCTTACTGATAGCCTCGAAATTTCAGGTTCTTTAATCTTTTTTTTTTGAGACCAAACGATAATCTAAATTTGGTCTTTAAGTAACATTTTTAAGGGAGTTCTCTAATGTTGTTGCAATATTATTGTTTTTATCCTTTGTATAATAAAGGGAACCTGCGCATTATGCAACTGAGTATAAATCGAAACTGAATATCCAATGCAGTTGAACCTCCTTGAAACGAACGCGCTTAATACGAATTACTTTCGAATACGAATCGTTTTCTGAAGTTCCATCAAATTGTATAGGAATCCTCGAGTTATTTTTTCCTTTAACACAAACATGGTTAAGACGAAATACCTTTTACTACGAACTGATAAACAATGGCCCTTGAAATATTTCATCCGCTTAATACGAACAAAATAGGCCTTCTAAGGTGAGAGTTTTCCATTGATAATTTCAGCAGACTATGGATGCCATATTAAACATTCGGAGTGGCGACATTTATATAGAATTGAATAACAAACATTTCCTCTTGTCGTTTTCATGTCATTGGAAGTGAAAAATATTTTCTGTTATCATAAATTTATTGGAATCGGCATAGAACAGTGCTTACCAAACCATAGGGTGCGGAGCAATTTTTGGTGTGCCGCGAAACGTTTTTCAAGTGGCATATTTTTAAAAACAGATTTTAGAAATTTGGAAATGGACGCAAAAATTTGGTTTTTATGGAAGCTAAGCACGTATCCAGGAAATTCTGTTTTGGGGGCAGGCCCATCCTATTAATACGTTCCTGGTTAGAGCTAGGTGGAGACCAAAAGGTCGGGATTCTAAAAAGTGGGTCGTGGGTTTAAAAGTTTTTTAGCCACTGACATAATAGAAGACATCAAAAGGGAGAAGAGGGTTGAATTAGAGATGGGCAAAAAACATCACACTGATTCGATTAGTGATTGATTTTACGCATCCCCAGGTTGAATTCGATATAACCGATATACGATCTTGTGGTGTTTTTCTTAATTCCGTTACGTTTGATGAATATGTCTCAACGGACGAGAACGTCATAACGTACGATGTGATTAACGTCGAAATAGTTAAAGCCGTTTAAGGTCATCACTATTTTTTGGTTACTGACAAAGGCATTGAAAACTCTGTCACCTCAAAAGAGAATCCTATTAGTATGATGGAGGCTTTCACGGCGTTGAAACTGTGCGTTGTTTTGTGATGCAAAAGGCAGAGTCTAGGGCTTCCCTAGAAACTGCGGACAAATCTGACGACTTTCGAAGAAATTTTGTAGACAGAAAGTGAAAACAAACTGCAATTACTGCATTTCTTAAGTACACTATCATAAGTTAAAATTTTTTATTTGTACTGTATGTTGTACTGGAACACGCTGGTTTGTTTTGCGTTTTTAAACGTTTATTGTTATAGCAAAATATGTATTACATTAGCCAAGGTATTTACCTTTGTAAACTATCAAATCTTCTCATTTTTCTGGCAGAAATTGAATGTCATAGCGATAAAATGCTTTGTTTTTTAAGCTATCCACTCGGCAACTCATTTTTCGACTCCTTCGTATTTAACGAAGCTGTCATCTTCCAGAGCATGCTGCATCGAGAGAAACAAATGGTAATCAGATGGGACTAAATCTGGGGAATCCGCTGGGAACGGAAGAACCTCCCATTCAAGCTCCATCAGTTTCTATTTAACAGCTAAAGCCACCGGTGGCCTAGCGTTATCATGCAAAAGAATAACTTTTCGCCGATTCGATGCAATCGTTGGTAGTTTTCGCATCAAACTCTTATTATAACGTTCCATTTGTTGTTTATAACGTTTGGCAGCGATTATTTCCTTAAGTTTTAGAAACTCATAATAAATCATATCCCTCATTGCACATCAATGCGTTATGGCCATAAATAATTCACCTTGGAGCCAATGTGGATGATTGAACAAGATCAGCCCATGGTTTTCTGTGTTTCAGATTGTCAAAATATATCCATTTTTCATTGGCCATTAAGATACGCCACAAGAAACTTTTCTTTCTTTGCTTTATGAATAAAGAAATATCGGTGTTTAACCGACTGGTAATAGAATTTTAGGTCAAAACATGTGGCAGCCAATTTCCTTCTTTTCCTATCTTTTTCATGGCTTGCAAACGTCATAAAATAGTTCATTTATTAGCTCGTAGTTGTTCAGCCAATTTTTTAAATGTTTGAGATGAGTTTTCTTCAAATAGCGCACTAATAGCACTAATAGCGCACTAACTTCAAATAGTGCACTTCAAATAGCACTAGCATATTTCGACGGACCAGGCCCCTGTTCGTTGTGAACGTCAAAATCACCACTTTTAAATCACAGAAACTAATCTCAACATAATATTTCCAATAGAGTCGATTTACCATAACTTTTTACCAGCAATTTATGAGGTTCTGCTGCACTTCTGTCCAAATCAAAGTTGTGTTGAAATACACATCGGAAGAACAATTTACCTGGTCGCATTCTTATTTGGTTGTAAAGAAACCACAGTATAAAGAGGGAATGATGTCTGTTGTCTGAATTTTAGTGGGAAATGTTCAGACTTCCCGATGGCAGTTATATCAGCCCAGGAAATATTAAGCCAGGGCCATCTACATGTGAACAGCGGATTTTAATGCAATCATCTAATAATCCGCAAAAAATAATTTTTACTAAATTGCAATATGTGCAATGTGCATACAGTAAAATAAGGATTCTTTAAATCCATTTAAGAAACATCATATCCTATTATATTACACAAAAGAACCTTAAAGATGCGTAATATAGAGACACTGCGTTTAAAGATACGTATATTTTATGGTTTTGTTACAAAATGAGTATGCTATAATGGAATAATAATACTAATAAAATATTATATGATAAAGTACAATAATAAATCAATAACATATACAGAAGAATCTTCCTAATGTGACCGTCACCATAGAGAGGTGGCCAATATATACGACAGACTTTGGTAAAAGCATATTCTCTCATACAGAAAGTGATCATTTAATTCAAGTGGTCGATTTACCAAGGTCATGGCTTTACCAGTTTCCACAGAGCGGCCCTGCGGTGGCGCAGTGTGGTAACGCGTTCTCCTATTGCGCGGCTAATCCGGGTTCGACTCCCAGCAGTGCAAAAAGAACGCTTACTCAGAGATCTCATAAAGATCGCACTGCTCACTGTAGTCCGGGGTTTGGTTCCCTAGGCCTTAAGAGGTTCGGATTCCTCGGAAAACAGTAGGTCCCGGCGCAGCATGACCACTGTAGTCTTTGAGCCGTAAAACCAAAAAGAAAGCGAAAGAAAGGTAAGAGCAAATTATGTATGTGGTAACCAGAGGTGGAATAAATAACTTAGTAATACGTTTTCCCACCCCCATCCTATACGGATAATACGAATTACTGTTAATACGAACATATTTCACCTTGAAGTTCGTCTTAACAAGGTTCGACTGTATAAATAAATATATTACCTAAAATATTGATATGTTGACCAATATATGACGAACATCGTTTTCTTCCCGCACAAAACGTAATATCCATGCGGCGACATTAACAATGTAAAAACCTAAATAAATTTAAATAAGTTCATGGAAATAGTCAAGTAGTTTATTTAATGACAAGAAAGGTAAACTATTTTGTAATAATATAAAATAACACTTATTCACCTTTATGTAATAAATAGTTGCCGATTTACATATATCGAAACGCTACTAATATAAGTATAGAAGTAATTAGTTTCTAATGGACAGATTGAAAATGGGAGAGTGTATCTAGCTTTGGGATGTTGGAAGATTCCCTTCCACAGTAGTGAATATGCAACGTAAATCGGATTCGTTATTACAAATGGTGAATACATAGAAGTGAAGAGGATGAAGCTTTATTACAGTCGTAAAATATATTCGGTTATAATTGTTAAATCAATAACAAGATAACATTTTGAAAAAATAATAATCATCCACAATGTATTATACCTATGTAATAAAAGATGTAGCTACAGAAAGGAGGCAATGATACTGCATAAGGCTAGATATGTAGGGAGTTGAAAAATGTACCTCACGCCAGCAAAACAAATTTCAATGAAATAAGTATAGAAATGTGCATTTCATTTGAAAGTGAAATTTATAACAGTAATGCAATAACTTATCGTAAAAGAAAATCATGGGGATAAGGTCAAAGAAAACGAGAATATCGGTTAGAAGGAATATGAATTTTACTCAGGGCAGGTCGTGATTAATATAATAAAGATAGGTGTGGACAAGGGTGTGGTTCTAAGCACGACCTTACAAGATATAAAACTTTGGACTTTTGGAACATCGGAAATATTTCTAGTTCAAATTCAATTCCATTGCATCGCATTTGACTTTGTTGATTGATGTTCACTCGCTTGCCGAACGGTCATTTGTCAAAAGTGATGTAGTTCGGAATTTTGTGACAATTTTCGAGCACTTCCTTAAAAATTGATTAATCCTTGTTTTATGAACTGAAATTGCTTCCATAAAACTCAATTAAGGCAATTGAAACAGCTTTGGTATTTGGGCCAGACACAAGCTCGTATCACCCTTTTCAAAATTAGTTGTTACTGCATTCTTAATTGTACGTTACTTTATCCCACGTCTCTATTTCCAAGAATTTTTACAGTGCAGAAATAAAAAGTTTAGTGTAATTAGTGGAGTTTAGCGTTAGCCTTCTGTGATAAAGCAGGCAAAAGCTGAGAATAAAATTGTTGGTGTTGCTGATCCATCGCATGAGGAAATTCGTGCTTAATAAATGTGAACATAAAAGAAATGTTTTCCAATTTTGAGAATTTCTCAAACAAAATTTTAAAAAATGCAAATGATAAAGCAAATTAACTATAAAAAAAACAGGGGCAAGAGATTCTTAATTTGTTTTCCGAATAATCTCCAACGCAATTCTAAAATTTAAAGTAAAGCACATTCAAATTAAAAATAGGATATAATTATTTCGGCATAAATTCAAACAGTCGTCCCTGTATTCGTACATTACATACGCAATTTTTTTGGTGGTTTTATGGCGCAAGTGATATAATGTTCATGTTGCAGCCGCATACACGTGCGCAAAAAGTTCGTAAGGGAGAGTTACAGTCTCAATGGAGAGTTACAGAGTTGCAATTCATATATCCCTACGTTAAATATACAAAATTTCATTGCAATGGGGGGTTACAACCCCCATCAACACCCCCTGCGTACGCCAATGTGCAGCCAGGACCTACTGTTTTCCGAGGAATCTGAGCCTCTTAAGGCCTAGGGAACCAAACCCCTGGACTACAGTGAGCAGTGCGATCTTTATGAGATCTCTGAGTAAGCGTTCTTTGCACCGTTGGGAGTCGAACCCGAGTTAACGGCGCACTAGGCGAACACGCTACCACATCACACCACTGCAGAGCGCTTAACTATGTATTCCGAAGATAAATTTTATCAAGAATACCATAACTATTCTAGCCAACCCTTGGGATGATTAGTAATCAATAGTTTGTATAACTTCAGTACTGTTTCACCGATTAATATATATGTAATTTTAATTAATAGTAATAAATATATGATACCTAGGACAGTTGGGTATTTAGCCTGGTTTTCGGCTACAGCAGAGACTTGTTTTTGCCTTAGAAGTAATATAACAATCTGTTTTGACCTAAACCCGTTCTGCCATTGAATCTCCAGCCTCATTTATTTATTTTTTATTTCTGTTGTACGGCGCAAGGACAGCAAAAGTCACGCCATCCCTGGACCTATGGTTTTCGGAAGAATCCGAACTTTTTATGTCCTAAGTAACCAACCTCCAGATACAGTGAGGAAGCTGCCGGTAAGTGCTCAATTTTTGCACCACCTTTCTGGGAAAACAGAGCTGCCTTCGGCGATTCGCCATTCCCAATCACGATGGAAAAGACACTATAAAAAATTGTTTTTTGCATCACTGGGAGTCGAACCCGGATTAACAGCACGCTAGGCAAAAGCGTTACCACTGCACTATCTCAAGGCCACCTCAGTTAAATAATGGCCTTTCAGTTTTCCTTGTTTTGCCGAAGTTGAAATTCGAAATAAAAATTCCGTCAACGTCTGTTCATTTTGAAATTTCTCTATCCTACTATATATCTTATTTTGTACCAACGTTTTCGTCTGAAAACCTATTCAATATGTATGATCTCACAAGTAACGGAGATGTGACTTTTTAAAAACACTGTAGCCTTTCCATCAAAGTAAGTTTATATTGGAGTGAAAAACGAATAGCGTGATATTTAGATATTTAATAATTGAAAACATTTATACCGAATGTTTAAAATGTGACGAGAATTGGGCAAGAAATTCGCCCTTCTGCTAATGTGACAAACAAAATCGAGCAGACAAGCGTGTTTATTTCTATGTCAAAATCAACGTCATAAGCGAAAAGTGAATTAAAAATTTTGTTTCCATGTTAGTTTTATAATTTGAACATAGACATAGAAATCTAATCTACGTAGTACTACTTCAAATTATCTTGCAAAGCGCGTTGTTATTTAAGATACAATCTTATTTTGTAAACGACTAAGGTACGGAAGAAGAGTGACAGGACTGACATAACATTATTCCATAATCACTGGCAAGGTTGAGGAAACAAAAAAGTTCTCAGCGTGTTTTAAATGTAATAAAGCCGACTGGGAAAATTCAGAATCAGGTGCCAGATATTTCAAACAATGAATTTTAAATAAATCACTAAATTAAGTTCATATTAACTGGTAAAATTAACCACGAAGATTTATGAAAATATGTTTGTGGGTGTAATAATCACGGCAGCTGTTAAATTCTGAATCGTGTCCTTAATACGATGGTTAAAATTTAAATTTCCTGTAAAATAATTATTTAAAAAATTATAAGAGTAGAAAATTCAAGCGAAAGGTAAGTACGACAATACTAAGAAAGTTGAGAAGTCCAATGTGATATTTTTAGTATTTTGATATTTTGAAAATTAAAAAAAAATAATTATATATATAATTAGACACTAATTGATGAATTGCAACAGCCAACAGAAACACAATTTTTTTTACATAACTAAGATACATATTTAGTACAAAACTACCGATTATTATTTATGCATTACTACTAGCAACTCTTTTCTTCAAATGATTGGAGTAAGCTATATTTGGGCAGCTAAAAGTCATGTTAGAACTGAAAAACATGAATTTATATTTTGTTTAACATAAAAAATAAAATGAATAATACTTTATGTACGCTATACGTGAAAATAGCCTAAACAACACACCAAACAAGTTTCCATCAGCAATGGAATTCGGAGAATAACACGTATTGAGAAAAAGTAACTAATAAAGAACTATAGAAAATGTGCAACCACAGCTTTTTTCAGAAGAAATTAAGCGAAGGAAATATGGTTAACTAAAACATTCCTTTAGGAAATAACCAAGAAGAAATCAAACACCATACCGGAACAGCCAAAAAAAGGATAAGAAAAGGCCGATCAAGAAATATATGGAGAAGAACTTTTAGAAATCATCTCGAGGATGGAGAAAGAACATGGGAGAAAATAAGAAACCTCCAAAAAAAATGCGGAAAAAGAGATATTTTCTAAAAGCAAGATATCCCTTCATGAATTAAAGGAGAAAGATTGAGAATACTTTGCGATGATATTGAATTTGATCAGGGATAAAATAATTGTAAAGATTTTCCCTATGTTTTTCGAAGTCCATATACCGCTCATATCCTTCATGGAAAAATGAAGTTCTTTCTATTTAATTTTCGACGCACAACAATTTTCAAAAACACTCTAAGAAGAAGAAAGGAAGCCTAGTTAAAACTGAAGGATATGACTTGATCCCGTATCGAAGTTTGACATTAACTTTCAGTACCTAGAATGAGATGCGATAACAAGAGCCAAGGCGGGCCCCCAGCCTCAATTCGACGGGCCCGAATGAACCCTTCCCTGGACAGTGGCATAGATTAATGTTCTTTTTAGGGGAGGGGGTGAATCCCCAAATGAACAAAAAGTAGGAAATAAGAACGCTTTTTTTTTGTACTTACTTATTACTTAATTATTTTACAAGATCACCGCTGAAAAAGAAAAAATTAACGTAAGCTACTATTATTATTTTTTTAATAATCGAGTCAGGATAATGAAGTATAATTAAAAAACTATACATTAAAAATGTACAAAATCTTATTAATCTGGATTTAGAGAACAATTTTTCTGGCTTTTCGACTCGACAACAGCTCAATAACTTTATCAAAGTTTGGTTTGCTTCCTAGAACATATTCGACCGTCCTTATTCCTAGACTGTTTAATCATTTTGGCACATGGTTGACCTTTACAAGTTCATCACTCTTGCTATAACATGTTCCGCTTGCACAAGAGTCACGGGAAGGGTACAAAAGATTCTAAAATGTACATACGTTCAATAATAAAAAAATAAAATAAATAATAAAAATAAATAATCAATGTATACGATCGGAAATAAACAATGAAACTTGATAGCGTAGCAGTTTAACAGTGCCGATGGCAGAGACAATCGTTTCCAACTCTAAGATTGGATCATTTAAATATGTGTCATTTCCTCCGTTAAATCTCCTGACACATTCACTGCTTACCTCTTGCTAAACGCATTAGAACGTTAGCACAATTCTTATGTCATTATTGGATACAAGTATAGAAAAACCAAGTCTTATAGCAAACCATCAGGTTTTCAATGACGCTATCCAAAATCATATAAAATACATTATGTTTTTGAAAATGTATTCAGGAGAATCCGAAATATATGTGGTGTCTTGGCTTGCAGAGGCTTCAGTATCTTCATCTGAAACTTCTTCCTCTTTCTTTGCTTCTTTTCTGCAAGGAATGAGTAGTATTTCGCATTTTTCCGTTCCTTAACAGCAACATTTATTATTTATATATTATTATATATTATTATTCATATATTTATTATTCTTTGGCACAGCATTAGATACATTCATTTTGGCTGTCTGTGGACGGATTAAAAATTTTAGGTCCTCACCGCAGAACGTGGCACAAACTGACTGCGAAGCAATGTGAAACACAAAAAGTCAAATGAATGCTCGCCGCGGTTACGGATAAATACAAAATGTTGAGTCTATTTTAAACGACAGTGTTGCCGTTCAATGATGGTTAATTTAAAGTTTGGTTTTCGTAATATCTAAGTTGCATAGTGTGCAAGTCCTTATGATTTTACGAACGAAAAGGGTGTATCTTATCTGGCTTTCGACATAGAGCGATGGCATCGAATATCCTTCCATGAACGTTGTACACAATCGTACACAGGAGGTTAAAAGTACCTAAACACTGTGCATGTAATTAATGGACGACCATTTTTCACTTGCATCGTAGTCATATTTACGAACATGTCTATTACTTGAATGGAATCGTCGCGTTGGCTTGAAAGATGAACTTTTGTACAAGTTTCTAATCGCTGAATGATGCACTAAGTTTTCTAGACACTACAGTTTAGCATAAATATATTATAAAGAGTGTTTCTTAGGATATATTCCAGCATACTTATACCGGCACGTAAAATGACATATAGGAAATTTCTCGGAGGCATATTATTATTTTTGTCGCTTTTAAATAAAAACAAACCCCAAGAATATCGTATCAAAAATATTTTTCAGGCAGGGCGGGGACCCCACGGCATAGGCTCTTCCTAGTGCCGGCTCCTAGACTTCATTCATCCAGGCCT
>QLNU02014802.1:65481008-65491579 GCA_006491805.2 Dysdera silvatica
CTCTACAACTTACCTTAATTATCCATAATGCTGTCAAAATTCACAAAGTGAAAGTTATTTTTCACAGTTCAAAAAACATATTTCGTGCCATAATTTCACGGAAAAGTAGAAAAACTTATATGTGTTTAGCCCAATATATTCTTACCTAGGGCACCTTGAAGCACACACAATTAAAAAGATTCCAACTAAAACTTTTATTTATTTTACCTCTGTGTTAACAGGTTTGCAATTCTTTTTGACCGAATATAAATTTGTCTGTTCTACCACCAATTCCCAAAAATAAGCTGTTTTTTTAAATATCTTAAAGGTGAAAAAGCTTACCGAATTAAATAAGATAGCTGATCTTCTGGTATAGTTTCTCTGTCATCCAGTTTTTTTGACATCCAGTTCAAGAAATTATTATTATTATTATCGTCTACTATGACAACGTTTTATTTTTCACACATTTTTTAATTTAAAGAAGGACATTTTGAAAATAAATAAAATTAAATAACTCTTGAATGAAACATAATTGCTGAATATAAAAATTTAAATACAGATATGAAATACAAAATGTTTATTGTTATATTTACTACAGTTAAAAAAGTTTCCATTTATAACACTGTACTGAAAAAGTTAAAACATGACCCGAAGTACTCAAGTGTATGCGCATTTTTTATCTAAAAAACTCTAAAAATAACAACGTCCATTAAACTATTTAGGCTCAATTTAAAGAATGTGATATAGTTAAAATATTTTATAGGTTCAGTTTTAAAATTTTTTGTTAAAAGATGAAAATAACATGCATTATATACTAGAAAAGTAACCAACTTGAAGCATATTTATATTTGCCATTTTTCTTTGCTTATATTAACCAAACTATTTGATCCTATGCTGTAATTTATATGTCCAAAAGGAAGCTGCGATACCCCTAATCAGGCACACTGGGTTTTAAATTAATAATTCTGAAATTAATTTTTTAAAAACATTTTTACCAATGTACCGATTTGGATACATCTGGACTGAAGAAGTTAATTACTTGTGTTATTTTAAACCAACTAACGCATACATATATAATCGTACCGTCATTTGGAGTAACTTTGCTCCAAAAGTGGTATATATATTTCGCTAATTTTGATGCATATTTTCGTGACGTACGGTCAAGATGACGCAATTTTATTTTGTGAGGTTATGGGTCGAAACATCTCAACAGGTGCCCGCTTCAAAAAAAAGTTTCTAGGCATGTAGTAGAACGGTTTAGAAAACTGTGCCTGTTGAGTGCTAAATACACTTCCCTAAACTTTTATGTCACGGACGGCCCTACTTGAAAACAGAGGTGAGTGTCGTTTAATTACAAATAATGTATTTTATCCTGGTGATTGCGAATGAAGTATGAAATTGATCTAAGCTCATTTGTTGTATTTATTGACAAAATCGTAAGTCGGGGTAAGATTGCTCCGAAAATGGGGATACTTTGCTCCAGTGTTTGTTATGGAGCAAAGTATCCCCTTGTCCATTTTTCCCTGACTTAAAAATAAACTTTTTCTTATGTTAGTCTCTGTAACAATATATAGGTACCTATTTGTGTTTTATTTTATTTTTTTTGTCCCTTAGATCAAAATGCCACAAAATTATAAAAGAAAATTTGGAGCACAAAATTACAAAAACTACGACGAAGAGAAATTACATCTCTGTCTTCGTTTCATTCGTTCCGGCCAAACAAGTCGAAGAAAAGCTTCTCTGAACTTTAAAATACCTAGAAGGACAATAATAAACAAACTCAGTAACTGACACATTAAAAAACCCAAAACACCATCTGTTTTCTCAGCTGAGGTGGAGAACAACTTCGTAAAGTGTATATTAAAGTTGAGCAAATACGGTTTTCCGTTAACATCAAGCTACTTAAAATTTGTTATTCACAATTATCTGGAAAAAACTGAGGGAAAGATTCTAAGATTCAAAAGAAAAGTCCGTGATTTCATTTTATCATTTTTAAAGAGATGCCCAGAACTAAGAATGTGCTTTGCAGCCAATATTAAAAGAAGTAGTGCTCCTATTACTATAATTGATTTAAAAGATTACATTCAAAATCCTTGGATGAAGAAACTGCAAAGGTTTCTACGATGACTCAAAGTATAAAACTCTGTATAAAACATATGATTTTTCACAGTTTTATAAAGTAAAGCAAAGTATCCCTACCCAGGTGTAACTTTGCTCCATTTTTCTATAAAAAATTAAATACTTTTACTTAATCATACCACATCATGTACACAGTTTTGCGTTCCAGAAACCCTAAACTATAAGATTAATAGCTACTCAGAACTTTTATATGCGGTATTCTACGTAAAACTCAAGTTTTTCAAGAGGATCCGAAAAATTGGTAAAAAGTAACCCCAAATTACGGTATGCATAAAAAAAATTCTTAGATTATTCTCGACATTTTATTACTTGAATATATTTAAAGAAAATATTTATATGCCATACGTCAAAGGCGGATACAGTGGATAAAGAGGTACACGCTAGCCTGAGTATAACAAATTTGCACTTATTTCTTACCCAAACATGGCAACGATTTTCGAGAATAGGTTTAAATTTGTTCTTCAAGCCTTGTGTTCCACTGAAACTTGTTTTTGGATTCGTACTTAAGATATATCCAGAGAATGCGCTGTATCATAAAGCTAGATTTAGTGTATGATGGTCTGAAAGTATTATTCAAATCATTAACTTAACATACACCCCCTTCTCTGGTAATCTCCTATAATCCGAATTCGGCTAAACATTCATTGAGTTTGGTAAAAAAAGGATTTTGTTGGTCAACACCAGTGCCTCACTCGGACATTGAAATCCTAGTCATTATACACTGCCGGAAAATGAAAAAAGAACACCAAGAAGGAATTGCCTCGACAGTTATGAAATTTGTATATGTTGATGGGGTGGAGTGCAAGTATGCGTGTTCTTAATTTCAGGACCAACCGGTCATTACTTACTCAAAAACATGCTACAATATGAAGATTATAGTCGGTGGTATTTAAGGAGAAGGGCGAAGTTGGTGTAATCAGTAGTCGAATTATAGACACTTGCAAAGATTTGGAAGAAGCTATAATGCCTGGTCGTGGAAGACCTATACAATTTCAGTAGTTATCGAACTTTGAGAGAGGTCGTCTAGTGGGACTCCGTGAGGCCGGTTGGTCGTTGTCCCATACAATTCCACACGTGCTCAATGGCGGCAAGTCCGGTGAACGTGCAGGCCATGAATGTTGTCTCACACCTTGAAGTGCACGTTGCGTTGCAGGTGCCGTGTATAAGCGGACGTTGTTATGCTCGATTACAGCATTATGTACCAACCTTACAAATCACACAATAATTAGCTGAATGATTAACGTGCCCGGTACAAACACTAGTTCTCTATGGGAGTGATAGCTGATCGCTCCCCATAAGAGGAGACCAGGTGTAGGCCCTGTGTGTCGATGGCGGATGTAAGAAGGGTGGAGATACTCCCCTGTGCATCTGCAAACACGCATACGGCTATCTGAGGCTTCTCAACAGAATCTGCTTTCATTGCTGAAAACGACAGATCACCAGTGCGCCCTCCAGTGAGGACGTTGGTGGCACCACTGCAGCCGTACCCGACGGTGGGTTGGAGTCAGAGGCACACATGCCAGAAGCACACTTGCATGTAGTCCTACTTCCAGCAGATGGTTAGGATTGTTTGCAGGGTCACCTCAGGTGCAACGGCAGCTCGAATTTGGGATGTAGTGGATATTCTGCTTGACAACGCCGCTCTTCTTATGCGTCAATCTGTCCTCTCATCAGTCCGTCTGTGAGTCCCTGTTCCACGTCTTCTCGTGTGGGAATGTTCTTTGGACCATCTACGCTACCATCGTACCACCACCGATACTTCTCGTTCAATTCGCTCCGCAGTACGACGATACGATCAACCGTCCTCACGAAGTCCCACTGGACGACCTTTCTCAAAGTTCGATAACTGCTGAAATTGTACACGTCTTCCACGTCCATTTATTGTAGCTTCTTCAGAGTCTTCGAAAGTGTCTATAATTTGGTGACTGACTGCATCCACTTCGCCCTTCTGCTTAAAAAGCACCGACTGTAATTTGCATATTATAGCATGTTTTGTCGTAAGCGATAATTGGTTGATCCTGAAATTAAAATCACGCCTACCTGTGTTTAACCACATTAACATATGCAAATTTCATAACTGTCCAGCAATTTCTTCTTGGTGTTCTGTTTTCATTTTCCGGTAGGGCATTTAACAATGTACACAGAAAATCTAACAAAACCTCTTCTAGTCAATGAACTGAACTTGTAAGTGTAGATAAACCTGAGATAAGAATAAGGTTTTTCCAACGTTGTTGCATCCCTTGTTTAACCACGGGCCGCAAATCGCCGTATTCTTAGGGATGGTGCTGCCCTAATTAAATGAGCATCGCCCCTGCTGTTATCCCTACTGTGAGAATGAGATAACATTGGAAAAGCCTTATTCCTGTTTTATGTATAGGAAGGCTATGTTATTAGACTCGCAATTAAATGGTCTGTAAAATGCGCATTGTTTCCCGTTCTTATTGAAGTAAATTAGGTAAGGGTTGAACGATAATCGATGTTTGTGTTCTGAAATCGATTCTAGAGGTTTAATTTTTCATTGGATTTACGCAGTCTTACTAACATAAGACAGGGATATTTGGGCTTTTCTTTTGATCGCATTTATTTTCTAGTAACCCCAAACGATTCGGGTTCCGGTAATAGTTTCAAGTCGTCCTTTGAGTTGGCACTGGCATTTGGAATACTGGTAACATGGAATACTGGTAGCTATACATGCAACTGCGCAGATGTCAATAACTTTTGAAGGTGCTTAAATACAAATAATTTTTACAAGAAAAACCTTTTGAAATGTGGCGTCGAAATTGAATATTTATTCATGGAGACAATTGTTAGCATCACATATCAATAAACAAATAAATATTTGTTATAATAAGAACAACGTTTTAGGAAATATTGTGTCTGCGGGATCACAAGTACTTTCTCTTTTACTTCGTTTTGCCATTTCTGTCATTTCCTGGCGTCTGCGTAACAAGATTGAAACTTCCCCATATTGATACGCTTTATTACCGAAAAATCCCTTTGTTTTTATCCCTGGAGAAATTGGTATACACTCATCTCATTTGTGGGAGTATGAGATTTTCCCTTTAGTACTTGGTAAGGACTTTTCTTACTTTTTTCCTCAGAATAACCTGTATTTATTGGCCCTTGAAAAGGCAATTTCCTTTTTATATTCTTATGTTCTTTAAGACGTCTTCAAGGCATTGTATCAGATTCCTTTCCTTAAAAAGATTGCAATTTGTAGCGTACGACCTCAAGGTAAAATGATTTTTTCGGTGGGAAGACGGGTTTTTATTCCCGGAAAAATGAAGCTTTATTTTTTTGCAGACTAAAATTTTTATCAAAAATTCTTGTCTTTTCCCTCTGATCTCATGACACTCAATATCTTCTTGTTTTAGTGGTTATTACCTCGGATGTATCGTCTGATAATCTAAATATTTCCCTCGTTATGTTGCTTTTTATTTAAACACTACGTTTTTTTTTATTACTTCAATTTCTCTTTGTTGTAGTTACTTCGTTCAATCTACAGATTTCTACTATGGAGTTGGCTTCCGTATATAAAATCTAATTCACGAGCTCACAATGAACAATTATAATATTATGTTAGTAATGAAACTTTATGGAATATTTGAAACATTTAAACGTAGTCTTAAACGTAAATGCGCTAAATAAATGTAATTGCGGTATGCCGTACTAAAATGTTATTTATTTTAAATGGGTCGAAACAACGAAAATACAAAGAAATGGTGTTAAATTTTTCCGTAATCATTTGTAAAATTATTGAATTGGGACATAAGCGTACCCAGAAAGCTCATATGGGAGTATGTGGGGATTTATATTAATATGTAGGCCAATATATATATAAAATATATACACACGAATGTTATGAAAATTAGGATATAATCCTCCTTAACTCCCTGTGTCCGCCAAT
This sequence comes from Dysdera silvatica, assembly GCA_006491805.2. NCBI lineage: Eukaryota > Metazoa > Arthropoda > Arachnida > Araneae > Dysderidae > Dysdera > Dysdera silvatica. Next base: position 65,487,034 of record QLNU02014802.1, read on the forward strand.
GAATTGGGATGATGCCCAGTAGCGGTTCTAGAGAAAATAATTTGGGAACCCCGGGCCCTACCTAGGGCCGTCACTGGTGATATCAATTACCCGTCTATTGCGCCCCTAGTTCACGCTCAAGGAATGACAATCTTTGCTTCCAATTGTTGCAATCAATCGTTGCTTCCAACTGTTGCTAGTGACGAAAATCCGAATTCCGTCGATGCAGGAAGCGTATAACTAAAAACTCTTTTCGAGACGCAAAAATAGTTATCTTTATAGTCGTTTTTTGACATGCAGGTGCTTTTAAGCTTGGCAAGTTCTCTGCACCTGAAGAAATTACTAGGATGCAACAGAAATTATCACAGAATCATTTAATTAATGGTCTCATTACTACAAGGGTCTCATCAAGTACTAAATTAAAAAACGTCCTATGCATTGCATCACCAGAATTTCGTCCTGAGGTTATCTACTCTTAATGAGTTTTGTCGCCATGCGGATAATCCAACTCTAGTTCTATTAGGTACTTTGTCTCAAACTCTGGCAGTTTTTTTCTATAAATCCGCAGCACAGACAACTGTCGGGAGCAGAATGCCTTTGTGCCGTTTGACAGTGTTTTTCGGGGTTTTAGTCGAACGGTTTATTGGCGTTTCAGAAACATTGTCCTGCATATCTTATATATTGTGTCCGGCATGCGTGTATAACTGTTCCCTTGAAAAAGATTGTACATGCATGCATAGATGCAATATATTGTCATATAATTTCAATCTTCACTCTCGTCACTAGCCCGTTATTATTAATCGTAAACTTGTCTATTCATTTATGCTTTCACTACACATGAATGTATATTTTGTAATTGTGGTATCTGTAATTGTGGTATGATGTACATACATTTACACCTATATTGTATATATACACATTTTAGTGCATAGGCCTTTATTATTTTATTTCATTTTATATAGTACGCAGATGTGGCTGTGTGAATATTGGTATTGCTCATATATTTGCACCTACGTATAAATAATTTTCATTTACTCGCTTGATTTTCTACATTTTGATTTATATTTATATTTACATTATCTACTATTTCCTATTTATATAATTTTATCATATTGATTGCTGCTGCTTCATGCGCGCTCTTCATTGATAAACTTGTTTGTATTTTTATTTTACTGCTTACTATGGTTTTATTTGTTTTCATTTCTCACCAATCTATTTGCTTAATTTTCTACATCTTCATCTATACTTACATTATCTACTATTTTCCATTTATATATATATGCAAAGAAAGAGAGAACAAAAGGACACCGTCACGTCCAGGGGTTGAATAGGAACGTCTTAACCGACTAGGCTGCTTGGACAACGTAATTACGTTCATTTTCATCCCTAGCTTTCTGAAAGGCATCATCTTTCGTAAGGGTGACACGATTGCTAAAACAATTATCAACACTCAAATCTACTAGGACATGTTTTCATCATTTTCACGAGAGATAAGATAGACATTTTTCCTGCATGCATGCTTATATGCTCGACATAGAGATGCAAATATTATTGAATCTACTTGTTGATTCACGCTTGTGACACTCTCTTATCGTTGCCGTGGGGACTTTTTCCGATGCCCTTGGGCGCCCTCTATGAATTCCTGCAGAGTTTTGAATTCCACTTTGAATTAGAGACTTTGCTCAAGACTATTCTCTCTCTCTCTCTAGGGACTTAGTACCCCAGGTTTGTGCAAACCATTGTGCCCGCTACAGCCTCGGAGAAAGCAGAGCAAGGTGAGGTGGCTAACCCTTCCCAACGACGAAATAAATCACAATTAGAAAAATAAAAAAAAAGAGTTGCAAATAGAGAAAAGAAAAGTAGACACCGTTCCGTCATGGGATCAAACTTGGGAAACCTTAACAGACTTGGCTACTGGAACAAAGGTCTTTAATTTCGTGGTTCGGGTTTTAAAAGATATTACCATTCGCAGAATGTAACACAATTGCCAAATTTATTGCAAAAACATTCTTTGCGAGAAATCAGTATTATAGTCACTGTTTACACTCCAAAAATTGTAGCCAACATTTACGTGGTAAAGAGCCTAAATTAATATATCATGCGAAAAACAGTGTTATAACCAATTTACAAACATAGTAGCAGCTGCCCTATGAAGAAGAAAACTCCCAGAATAACAAAAGCTTTTTGTTTTTCCAACAACCGCGTCCTCTCAACACTAGAACGTCAAAAGGTGTCATTTCGACACAAAGCCTTGTAAATTCTCCAATAAATTCCGCAATTTTTAATTGATATTTTTCATCCTTCGTGACTCTTTCATATAATTTTTGGGAGGAATACAAACAAATTTTTTAGAGTTTATTTTTATTCGTATTCATTTGACTTGCGAATTTACCAAGGATGCCCGTTTGGTGTTAATTACATAATGCAACTATTCACCTTTCTCTATGGATGCAATACCATATTTTATGTATCATCATGTTTCCATATATTTGTAGTTTCCCTTCGATATTTCGGAAAGACGTGTCGATATTTTCCTTTCGATATATCGGAAAGACGTAACGATATTTTCCTTTCGATATATCGGAAAGACGTATCGATATTTTCCTTTCGATATATCGGAGATATATAGTGAATGTTTATCCGATATAACTTGATATGACTTGCCAAATTTGGCTATAAATAGATAAAATAGCCAAATGTAGCTATAAAATAAATAAATTTGGTAATTTTTGGCAACTTTACGATATATCGTAAGGTATGAATATCGATATGCATCCCTACTTCTCTTAAGTTTTGTTCTATTGCCTTATTGCTTGTTGGGAGGATTCCAGGTTGCCAAGGCATAAAATGGTGCGTTTCCACCCCTTAATATAAAATGGGCTAGGTCCAAACATTTGGTCCACCTAGAGCTCCTGTATAGACCTTTTATAGAGGCCTTAGGTTAATATAAATAGGCCTATTCTATATGTTATTACATGTCAAGGGTCACAAATACCCTGAATATTAAATATTAGTGTTGCAGACAAATGCCTGCTTTATCGTGAAATGAACTAATTCCAAGCATCTGGTAATGACGCATTACTGGTTCGCTTGTGAGTTTTGAACATTTAATTTGATTTTCTTATATTTTATTTTAGTTGTTTTTAATTTAAAAAAAAGTCAAAATTTCCCGTAAAAGAGGATTTAGTTAAAAAAAAATAGCAACGTTTCTTAGAGATTTATCTGATAATGAACCGGAAGGCGGTGAGTTATTTGAAATAGACGCAGCTTCTGATGAGCACAATTTTATTTGTCCCGAGTCTTCTGATTCGGATAGTAGGGAAAATGATGAAATAATAATTTTCAAGACTCTGGAGAATCTATAGTCAATAATAGTTCTCTTTGGAAAGAATGTACTCCTGAAAGTACGAGTGGGAGTTTCTCAAATCAAAATATTTTACGAGAGAACAGCGGCCCGATTGGTTATCCAAAAACAAAAGTAAGGAAAGTGCATTGAGTACTTGATTGCTATTTATAGACAGAACTATTCTAGAGCTTATAACAAAATGCACGAAAACTGAAGTTCATCGAGTGTTTTAAAACTATGATTGGGCTTTTTCAAGAGAGAGATAACTTCTTGCATATTTCGATTTTGCATGCAAGTGAGTTCATGGGAGTTAAAATATAAAACTCCTTTCTTTATCATGTACTCCATGTGGCGTAAATTTTTACAAAAAAAACATATCAAGTGATAAATTTCGTGCAATTTGAAGGTTTTTCGATCTGGCATCAAATAAACGCTTTCTACTCGCATAAAACTGGACAGATTTTTAATGATTTCTGAAGTCTGGAATCGTTATACAGAAAATTGCATATGCAGTTTCAGGACCTGAAGAAACATCAAAATAGATGAACGGTTGTCTTTCAGTAAGACCCGTCTACTTTTCTCTCAATTTATTGCATGTAAGCCAGACAAATATGGACAAAAATTTTTGGTAGCTGTTTATTTGAAGACTAAATATATATTGAATGCAATGTTTTACTTGATAAAAGATGAAGTGCGGCGTCAACATCAGAGACATTCTGAAAACACAGTTATAAAATTGATTGAACAGTTTCAAAATAAGGAGAAAAATGTTAACAGTTGACGATTTTGTTTACCTCCATAGAATCGGTTAAACAACTCAAGTGGAAACAAGAGTTTAGTAGGAAAAATGAATAAAGCTAGAAGAGAAAATCTCGACTGTCTAAAAATTGGAAAGGACGAGATACATTCAACAAAACCATTGAGAAACCAAGAAACCGGGTCAATACTGACAGTATACCAAATAAAAAGGGGAAAAAAACTATTCTCATACACTGAAGTGCCAGAAAAATTGGTACACCTACCTAATATCGTGTAACCTAACCCCCCCTCCCCTGCGCATGCAGAACTACCGTAACATGACGTGGCATGGACTCGACTAATGTCCAAAGGTATCCTGGAGACAATTCACACCAGAAATCCTGCAGGACAGTCCAGAAATCGTGGCGCAGTATAGCCCAGATGCTCTTGCGCCATAAAAAAGCCAAACAATCAATCAATCAA
>QLNU02014802.1:65491679-65508038 GCA_006491805.2 Dysdera silvatica
TGTTGCTCATGAAGAAAATATCTAATGAAAATCGCATTCCGCATCGGTTGTCGCGCGGGTTAATAAGAACCGCGTCTGATCCTGTGCAAGGGAGTGGCCAGGCGAAAAATGTTTTACCTTCTGCACAAAAATTCTTGGACAATTCGCAACCTGCCTTAATGAAAAAATATAAGACTTGCACTGATAAAGTGACTAAAGGTGTAAAACTTGTACGTGTATTAGCGTAGAGCAAACTCGTTTTGACGAAGACTGTGACATAGTCTGTAAAATCATGAAATCATTATAAAATACAAGATTTGCAATATGGGTTATGTTGAGCAAACAAAGAACAGTCTCAACTTTCGCATTAACCAGCATCGTTCGGACATAAAGTTGTTTAAAAACAAGGACGACCTTGAACTACAACACAACTAAAAGCACGATTTTAAGAACATTTACATAACTATTATTGGTGTTGCAGAAAACCTACAAAAGAGACTGGACATGGAGAACATGATGATGATACAATATGAAACGCTTCACCCATATAATTTAAATAACTTCTTCAACGGTAGTATCATTTCCAATAACTTCTTCAACGGTAGTATCATTTCCAATAACTTCTTCAACGGTAGTATCATTTCCAATAACTTCAACAATAGGTGCATTTACAATCTATTTCACATCAGAGATAACAAGACAACCAGAGGAAAACGAAGTTCGAGAAAGCAAAGAAAGCTCCTTTATAGTAACTTCCTTGTTCAAGACTATGTTTCAAACATCTTCAAAGAATACGACAAGAGCTACAATATACATTCCGTTAAGACAAATCTATCTTTGCACTCAACAATAACAAAAAGGCAGAAATATTAAAATACTTAATTTCCTTAGATACTGACAATACTTCCTGAAAACATCTTATCATGGACTTGATTCGTTCAAAAATTAGTTTAATGAAATCTGGTAAGCCACTCCACAAAATTAAAGAATTTTGTGTATTGCATTTTAAGCACAAAGTCTTTGACAATATCAATTTACGAGAAGTCTTCGAGGAATTCAAGCACCCTTTCCCTCTCAAAGATCAACTAAATATCAGGTTAGCCTTTGAATACGACATACCTATGGGGAGAAGAATCTTCAATTATAAAGAATTCGGTGCCAATATTGACGACAACTCTTCCGAAACAATATGCAAATGCCTACAACCAGAATACAGCAAATTTGTGGATAAATACCACAAACACATATGTACCGGTGATCTTAATATCATCGGCAACCCCAACCTACGTCTTATAATGCTTAATGGTACCAATTTTAGACCAATGCCAAAAATCAACAAAGAGCGCTTCATTCAAAGCATCAACAGAGACAGTTAAAATTCTGCATAAAATAAGCTCTAAATATTCTTTACCTACAGAATGTTTTTCTGAATGGATTAGTAACATAGTCACACGAGCTCGAAAAAGAATTTTGGGTCTTCGATCAAACAATTACTCAAATATCAACTCTCGCACCATTCACAAAGACATCATGGAGCTCAAAAAATCTTTTATCATCACCAGCGTTGACAAAGCTAAAGGAAACTATGCTATCGTATGCAAAAAATTCTACCATGATCTAATTCTAAACGAACTTAACAACTCCTTTACTTACAAGTTATGTAAAGACAACTCATCCACCATAATGAAGCGCAACATCGCATTTAATAAACTACTTAAAGCACCGCATCATAATACAGTTTTTCCATATGTGTTCGCCACTGTCAAATTCCACAAAAATCCCACTAAATTCCGTTTCGTTACCTCATGCGTTAACTGCTATAACCATAATGCCAATAGCATCTTCTTTCAACTACTAAGAAAGTTATTACAAGAAATCCATAAGAATAAAGAAAACACCATTTTTATCAAGAACAATACACCTGTCATCAACTACATTAACAACAACAACAACAATATTTCTGCAATCAACACATACGATTTTGAAAACCTCTTCACCAGTATTCCCCTGGACAAGTTAAAATACGTCCTCAACGAATATTATAATAATTTCTCACACCACCTGAACATTGATGAAAATCAGTGGAACAACATTGTAAACTTCTGCATTTTCAATAACTGCATTTCTGATGGCAAGCACATCTACAAACAAATATGCGGTATTCCACAAGGAAGCAACTTCTCTTCTATTTTAGCGGATCTATTCCTACACCATTATGAAAAAAATAATAGTGATGTTTTGTGCAACGCATTCAGATACATAGATGACATCATAACTTTCGATAACCACAGTTTCAGTGCTAAACACCTTGATACATATCCCGAAGAGCTTATACCGAAAAAGACGTCAGAGGACAGCACCAAAGCAAACTTCAAACTTCCTCGATTTGAATATTACCATTATTAAAGACCACGTCAATTGCACCATATTTGATAAACGTAGTTGTTTTAATTTCAAGGTGAACTTCCTCACTAAATGGAACAGCAATATCTCTATAGGTGTTCAACGAAATATTTTGATTACACATTGTGTTCGCATTTCCAAAATATGTAACAATATTAACGATACTACCAACAGTCTCATATGTTTCTTTACTTCATTAAAAAACAACAATTTTCCCATAAATTTCTGCTTACGCTACCTTAAAGTCATCCTCGCTAACCTTAAACGTAGAAAAAATTTTAACATAAAGGCGCGCCATATACTTGGCTAATAATTTTTTCCCTTACATTTTCATAACCTCTTCCCCTTTTATCTTCATTTTTCCTTTTAGCTATTTCCTCACCCCTTTTAACTTCTGCTACAGCTAATTCTTTAACCTCCCTTTTGTTTGGCGCCGAACTGTCACCATTACTAAATAATTCCGCCAATAACACCCTCTGCCCCCCTCTCTCTCCCTTTCTTTCAAATGTCAAAGTACAAGGTCATGAACTCGAAGAGCTAGGCCCAACGTATCCTTGTAAGTACATGTATAGTTTATTACATTTTTATATATTTGAATATTTCTTGTTAACCTTAATGATCTGTAGGGTGATGTCGGGAATAGAACGCCTTTGAGCCGTTTGACATTGGTTTTTAGGGGTTTCGTCGAACGGTTTTTTGGCGTTTCAGAAACATTGTCTTGCAGATCTTATATACTGTGTCTGGCATACATGTATAACTGTTCCCTTGAAAAAGATTGTACATGCATGCCTAGGTTCAATATATTGTCATATAATTTCAATTTTTCACTTTCGTCACTAGCCCGTTATTATTAATCGTAAACTTGTCTATTCATTTATACTTTAACTACACATGAATGTATATTTTGTAACTGTGGTATGATGTACATACATTTACACCTATATTGTATATGCAAATTTTAGTGCATAGTCCTCTATTATTTTATTTTATATAGTATGCAGATGTGGCTGCGTGAATATTGGTATTCCTAATATATTTGCACCTACTTATTAATAATTTTCATTTACTTGCTTGATTTTCTATATTTTGATTTATATTTACATTATCTACTATTTCGTATTTATATATTTTTATCCTATTGATTGCTGCTGCTTCATGCGCGCTCTTCATTGATAAACTTGTTTGTATTTTTATTTTATTGTTTACTATTGTTTTTTATTTGCTTTCATTTCTCACCAATCTATTTGCTTGATTTTCTACATTTTCATTTATATTTACATTATCTACTATTTTCCCATTTATATATATATATATATATAGAGAGAGAGAGAGAGAGAGAGAGAACAAAAGGACACCGTCACGTCCAGGGGTTGAATAGGAACGTCTTAACCGACTAGGCTGCTTGGACAACGTAATTACGTTCATTTTCATCCCTAGCTTTCTGAAAGGCATCATCTTTCGTAAGGGTGACACGATTGCTAAAACAATTATCAACACTCAAATCTACTAGGACATGTTTTCATCATTTTCACGAGAGATAAGATAGACATTTTTCCTGCATGCATGCTTATATGCTCGACATAGAGATGCAAATATTATTGAATCTACTTGTTGATTCACGCTTGTGACACTCTCTTATCGTTGCCGTGGGGACTTTTTCCGATGCCCTTGGGCGCCCTCTATGAATTCCTGCAGAGTTTTGAATTCCACTTTGAATTAGAGACTTTGCTCAAGACTATTCTCTCTCTCTCTCTAGGGACTTAGTACCCCAGGTTTGTGCAAACCATTGTGCCCGCTACAGCCTCGGAGAAAGCAGAGCAAGGTGAGGTGGCTAACCCTTCCCAACGACGAAATAAATCACAATTAGAAAAATAAAAAAAAAGAGTTGCAAATAGAGAAAAGAAAAGTAGACACCGTTCCGTCATGGGATCAAACTTGGGAAACCTTAACAGACTTGGCTACTGGAACAAAGGTCTTTAATTTCGTGGTTCGGGTTTTAAAAGATATTACCATTCGCAGAATGTAACACAATTGCCAAATTTATTGCAAAAACATTCTTTGGGAGAAATCTGTATTATAGTCACTGTTTACACTCCAAAAATTGTAGCCAACATTTACGTGGTAAAGAGCCTAAATTAATATATCATGCGAAAAACAGTGTTATAACCAATTTACAAACATAGTAGCAGCTGCCCTATGAAGAAGAAAACTCCCAGAATAACAAAAGCTTTTTGTTTTTCCAACAACCGCGTCCTCTCAACACTAGAACGTCAAAAGGTGTCATTTCGACACAAAGCCTTGTAAATTCTCCAATAAATTTCGCAATTTTTAATTGATATTTTTCATCCTTCGTGACTCTTTCATACAATTTTTTGGAGGAATACAAACAAATTTTTAGAGCTTATCTTTATTCGTATTCATTTGACTTGCGAATTTACCAAGGATGCCCGTTTGGTGTTAATTCCATAATGCAACTATTCACCTTTCTCTATGGATGCAATACCATATTTTATGTATCATCATGTTTCCATATATTTGTAGTTTCCCTTCGATATTTCGGAAAGACGTGTCGATATTTTCCTTTCGATATATCGGAAAGACGTAACGATATTTTCCTTTCGATATATCGGAAAGACGTATCGATATTTTCCTTTCGATATATCGGAGATATATAGTGAATGTTTATCCGATATAACTTGATATGACTTGCCAAATTTGGCTATAAATAGATAAAATAGCCAAATGTAGCTATAAAATAAATAAATTTGGTAATTTTTGGCAACTTTACGATATATCGTAAGGTATGAATATCGATATGCATCCCTACTTCTCTTAAGTTTTGTTCTATTGCCTTATTGCTTGTTGGGAGGATTCCAGGTTGCCAAGGCATAAAATGGTGCGTTTCCACCCCTTAATATAAAATGGGCTAGGTCCAAACATTTGGTCCACCTAGAGCTCCTGTATAGACCTTTTATAGAGGCCTTAGGTTAATATAAATAGGCCTATTCTATATGTTATTACATGTCAAGGGTCACAAATACCCTGAATATTAAATATTAGTGTTGCAGACAAATGCCTGCTTTATCGTGAAATGAACTAATTCCAAGCATCTGGTAATGACGCATTACTGGTTCGCTTGTGAGTTTTGAACATTTAATTTGATTTTCTTATATTTTATTTTAGTTGTTTTTAATTTAAAAAAAAGTCAAAATTTCCCGTAAAAGAGGATTTAGTTAAAAAGAAAAAACAACGTTTCTTAGAGATTTATCTGATAATGAACCGGAAGGCGGTGAGTTATTTGAAATAGACGCAGCTTCTGATGAGCAGAATTTTATTTGTCCCGAGTCTTCTGATTCGGATAGTAGGGAAAATGATGAAATAATAATTTTCAAGACTCTGGAGAATCTATAGTCAATAATAGTTCTCTTTGGAAAGAATGTACTCCTGAAAGTACGAGTGGGAGTTTCTCAAATCAAAATATTTTACGAGAGAACAGCGGCCCGATTGGTTATCCAAAAACAAAAGTAAGGAAAGTGCATTGAGTACTTGATTGCTATTTATAGACAGAACTATTCTAGAGCTTATAACAAAATGCACGAAAACTGAAGTTCATCGAGTGTTTTAAAACTATGATTGGGCTTTTTCAAGAGAGAGATAACTTCTTGCATATTTCGATTTTGCATGCAAGTGAGTTCATGGGAGTTAAAATATAAAACTCCTTTCTTTATCATGTACTCCATGTGGCGTAAATTTTTACAAAAAAAACATATCAAGTGATAAATTTCGTGCAATTTGAAGGTTTTTCGATCTGGCATCAAATAAACGCTTTCTACTCGCATAAAACTGGACAGATTTTTAATGATTTCTGAAGTCTGGAATCGTTATACAGAAAATTGCATATGCAGTTTCAGGACCTGAAGAAACATCAAAATAGATGAACGGTTGTCTTTCAGTAAGACCCGTCTACTTTTCTCTCAATTTATTGCATGTAAGCCAGACAAATATGGACAAAAATTTTTGGTAGCTGTTTATTTGAAGACTAAATATATATTGAATGCAATGTTTTACTTGATAAAAGATGAAGTGCGGCGTCAACATCAGAGACATTCTGAAAACACAGTTATAAAATTGATTGAACAGTTTCAAAATAAGGAGAAAAATGTTAACAGTTGACGATTTTGTTTACCTCCATAGAATCGGTTAAACAACTCAAGTGGAAACAAGAGTTTAGTAGGAAAAATGAATAAAGCTAGAAGAGAAAATCTCGACTGTCTAAAAATTGGAAAGGACGAGATACATTCAACAAAACCATTGAGAAACCAAGAAACCGGGTCAATACTGACAGTATACCAAATAAAAAGGGGAAAAAAACTATTCTCATACACTGAAGTGCCAGAAAAATTGGCACACCTACCTAATATCGTGCAGCCCCCCTCCGTGCGCATGCCAAAGTGCCGCAACACGACGTGGCATGGACTCGAATAATGTCTGAAGGTATCCTGGAGACAATTCACACCAGGAATCCTGCAGGGCAGTCCACAAATCGTGGCGCAGTATAGCCCAGATGCTCTTGCGCCATAAAAAAGCCAAACAATCAATCAATCAACCACAAATCTATAGGAGGGCGATGTTGTGGAGATCTCTTCTGAACAGCACGTTGCAAGGCATCCCAGATATGCTCGATAATGTTCATGTCTGGCGATTTAGGTTGCCAATGGAAGTGTCTAAAGTCAGAAGAGTGTTCCTGGAGCCACTCGGTAGCAACTCTCGATGTGTGGGGTGTCGCATTATCATGCTGAAATTGTCCAAGTCCGTCGGAATGCACAATGGACATGAATGGGTGTAGGTGATCGGACATGATGCTTACGTACCTGTCAGAGTTGTCTCTAGACGTATCAGGGGTCCCATATCACGCCAACTGCACACGCCCCATACCATCACAGAAGCTCCACCAGCTTGAACAGTCCCCTGTTGACATGTAGGGTCCATGGATTCATGAGGTTGTCTCCATACCCGTACACGTCCATCCGCCTGATGCAATTGGAAACGAGACTCGTCAGACCAGGCAACGTGTTTCCAGTCATCAACAGTCCAATGGCGGTGTTGGCATGCCCAGACGAGGCGTAAAGCTTTGTGCCGTGCAGTCAACAATGGTACACGAGTGGGCCTTCGGCTCCGAAAGCCCATATCAATGATGGTTCGTTGAACAGTTCGCACGCTGACACTTGTTGATGCCCCAGCATTGAAATCCGCGGCAATTTGAGGAAGTGTTGCACGTCTATCTCGTTTAACGATTCTCGTCAGTCGTCGAATGTCCCGTTCTTTCAAGGTCTTTTTCCGGCCGCACCGCTGTCGGAGATTTGATGTTTTACCGGATTCCTGATATTCACGGTATACCCGTGAAATGGTCGTACGCGAAAATCCAAATTTTGTCGCTATCTCGGAGATGCTATGTCCCATCTCTCTTGTGCCGACTATAACGCCACGTTCAAAATCACTTAAATCTTGATAACCTGCCATTGTAGCGGCAAGAACCGATCTAACAGCTTTGCCAGACATCTCTTGTCTTATATAGGCGCTGCCGACCGCATCGCGTTACGCTGATTGGTTGCAAAGCTCCGTTATTTGCATACGCACGCCTGTACCAGTTTTTCTGGCACTTCAGTGTACTAAGTTCTATGCATTCAAATATTACAGTTGCAGCCGATGCAAAGAAATTGCCTGATATGGTCAATTTTTGTAATAAAAAAATGTGGGGTAGATATTGTAAATCAAAGGGCTCGATAATATTCCGCAAAAGCAGTTACAAGGAGATGACCCGTTCAAACTCATCATAACATTTTAGATGTCGCTGCTATAAATGCCTGACATTCTAGAAAAATGTAACAGAAAAAAAAATTACCCAGCTGCATTTTTATTAAAATGTTAGCTGAATAATTACGAAAAGAATTTAATAAAAAATCCAATGAGCTAAAAAGGCAGACATAAAGATCATCCACAGTTTGGAAATATAACTCAGCGAAAAAATATCAGGTCAAACGATGTGAAGGAAATATGACGAATGAAGTGTGCTCTCTTTTAATAAAATTTTATGTGGCATATGACAAAATGTATGTGGCATATGACAAAATGTATGTGGCATATGACAAAATGTATGAGCTATACATATGAACTCTAAATGACGTAGGTAGCCGTGTTCTGTGTACATTTCCCTAACTTATTCTAGCCAGAGAAATAATTTTGCATTTCAATCAGGGCTGCGTAGTTAATTTTTACTGTTTTGAAACTTAATTATTATATCCTCTTTGTAAATTTAATTAAAAATAATACGATTAGGAAACTTCTTTTCTTGATTTCGTTTACAAATGAATTTGCTTCATATAGTGTAATAATACTTTTGTTTAAAATTGTAAAGATTTTTAAATATTCATATATTATTTATACGTTTAATTAAAATTAATATACTGTATCATTTAACAAATATGCCAATTTCTAATGCGATCAATGTCATTACTTAATAATCAAAACGTTTGCATGTTCTAAATGTAAAAATAGTTAACAGATTCATAATATTTTCAACTTACCGTAATAATTGAATTTATTGCGATAGTGAAAATTCGTTCAGCATATAAGTACTATTTTTGACATAATACAAGAAAATTAGATAATAATACGGATTTTTATCCAGGTCTCTGATTACTTTCGTGCTCCCGTATGATGGGGTATAAATCACACAGCCGAGCATTCTAATTCTTCGAGGTATAGGAGCAAGGGAGAATAATTTACTTTAAATTAGTGCCCCAAAGGATAATGTTAAACCATTTAATCGAGGTATAGGAGCAAGGGAGAATAATTTACTTTAAATTAGTGCCCCAAAGGATAATGTTAAACCATTTAATCGAGGTATAGGAGCAAGGGAGAATAATTTACTTTAAATTAGTGCCCCAAAGGATAATGTTAAACCATTTAATCGAGGTATAGGAGCAAGGGAGAATAATTTACTTTAAATTAGTGCCCCAAAGAAAGTACAAAACCTTCCAAACATTCGCTAAGCATCAAGTCCTTTTCCGAAATTTTTTAAATATTTCTCTCTCCCTCCATTTTTTCATTTCTACACATAAGATATATTATTTCTTCAACCGCTTAAAACAAAGAGCAGGCAGCCTTATTTATGCAAATGTTGCAAGCCTACGTACGAAAGAACGCAACTCATATCAAATCTTCACTCAACATCGCAAACTAAATCCATAAACATGAACCAGAAAATATATTTTAAGCTATAACCAAAGCCGCCAACAATAACCAAAAACACGCTTCAATCCTATCACTTGGCGACCGTCAAGAAAATGGGACACTTACAAAGGGACGTGAGGTCAAAACATACTTTACGAACTTAAGAAACAGCATTCAAACAGCTACAATATAAAATATATATTTTTAGGCAATAAATTCTGCAGCATCAAAGGACAATTTTATTTTTAGAAAGAGCAATAACCTTTTAGTGGTACTTAACCGAGAGAATGATTTTTGCTACATCGCAATTGAGTTAGACATCAAACAAGCCCAATATCTGGACATGGGACATGTGTTTTGATTTATATTAACTCCATAATAAACAGTCTATCTTTTATTTTTAAATAAATGCGCGAAAACTGTAGTTATAAATTATTTAATTGAATACTCTAAGTATGTTTATGTTATTATATAAAATATGTTTACTAGTTTACATGTTATTATATTTGCGTGTTATTAAAAATATGTTATGGGAAATATTTACTATTACTATTTTAAGATCCATGTTTTGTATTTTTACGGGACAAGGACAGAAGAGGGAGCAGAGGTACTGCACTGGGATATATAGGATAGCGTTTTACATATAAATTTAATGTGTTATCACTTGTTGAGTCTTATTAACTATTACCTTGGCTATTAAATATCCGTGTTGAGGACAGATGCGTGTATACCTCAATTTTATGAAAAAATCTGTGCTACGTTATAAATCTTTCCAAGAACTATGTCGTTTTTTGCTGAATTTAAAATACGCCAAATTTTTTTATCTTACATTAAAAATTGAAAAATTTTGCTTGTTATCAAAAACAGTTTCGTTTGAAAACATTTTTTTGCTTTCATGTTTGTTGACCTTCTCGTGTCATATTAAAGAGCTTTATTAGTAGATAGGCTTGCCATAATTAAACGTGGGTTATTTAGAATCCGAAAGTTAAAAATCTATTGATCCATACTAAACCAAATTCTGTGTACATACTCTTAGGGCCAATGGATTGTAATGCAAAAAAATTGTAACATAATAATTTTAGAAAAAATAAAGAATATTTTTTTTTAGTTTCCGGTTATCAGAAACGCCCCTAGTGATTGGTCAAAGTTCAAACTATTTGTATTTGTAGAGAGGATTCTTGTCCAATAAAATAAATGAATCACGAAGAGTGTCTGCGTCCATATCTCAGGGTGGTCACTAAGCAGGGGTTCTGAAAATACATTAGTTTAGTAACTTCCTGCTGAGGAGTTTTCATCTAACAGTGAAAACAAAGTAACCGTTACTGAGGGGTGTTATTTAAGAGAAGATTTATTACATATACACTCATTTTTAAAACAGTGAAGCAGCCCGCGGGACTAATGCGACTGTCTCGAAATTTAGTATACAAAGTTTTACGTACCAAGACGGTAAATTATTAAACAATGCACTCGAAGATCTTATAGACGATTGGACGACTTCGAACCGGGTCAAACAGTTGCGATGTACGAAACGGGTTGGTCATATATATATATATATAACGGGTTGGTACGATAATGCTTCACTTGGGCCATACAGATACGGCTATGCAAAGGTGCTGGCAGCAATGGTTACTACAAGATATTATGACATTACATATTATTACATTATTATTGTTACTGCAAGAGATTACTACATATGCATCAACGAAATGAAGTTTCTAGAAGGCTAAAATTCAAGAATGTGAGACAAAATCGGCCAAATATGCGACAGGCCCGAACTGTGCCCACATCATCATTGTCCACCTTACAATGTGCTGCAGCTTCTTCTATATCATCTGTGGTACCTTCCACCTTTACTTGGCGCTTAGCTGAGGCAGAAGTAAACTCACGCCGCCCTTTAAGACGTCTGCTTTTAACAAGATTGAGAAAGGCGTTTGGATTGGTGTTGTGCTTGAACACTATAGGTGCCAGTAAACTGGCATTACATGGGATTTAGTGATGAATCCCGCTTGTCTTGGAGCGGATTACCGTCGCATCCTTGTGTGGAGGAGATCGAGCCAGCACTGACAAGCAGACTGCTTGTACAGGCATATCGCCTTTATTCCTGGTGAGATTGCATGGGATGCTATCTTCTATGATAGCACATCACAACTAGTAGTCATGCGGACAACTTTAAAAGTTCAATAATATGACAACTTGACACCGTTTGTGTTGCCCTTCATAGCACTTCTTCCTGGTGCCATTTTCCAACAGGACAATGCCAGATACAAATCTGGATTGCCTTAATGTTGTACAAACTTTTCCAAGGCTATCGAATTTACGAAACCTTTTGTCACCTGCACATCTATGGGACTTCGCATTTCACCAGATTCGGTCACCACAAAATATCGAAGATATGCGACAACAATTGCATAATGTTTGCAAAATCTATCGCAGGATCATATTAGGACTCTACATCATTCCCTTCTTAGCTGTATATAAGTATTCATCATGGCCAGGGGAGGTTTCACCAATTACTGATTGCAATATTCAATGTGAAATTTCAAGCCTTTACTGTGTTCTACGGCCTTGAAATTGTAATCATTTCATTACCATGTGCATGTGTTTTAATCGCATTTCATTTCAATCCAGAGAAACGCTTTCTTGATGTTGTCTGGTGTTTTTATTTTTTACAAAGAACATGTACTGTAACATATGCAAATATATTACCACTTTGTGAATTTCATAGATTAGTCACTAATCTATAAACTGTACTAGTGAATATTTAGTGCAAATAATATACACAATAATATACGTAGATCTAAGTTTGGCTTTTTATATATATTTATTACCTTTGCAAATAATAAATTCATAGTTCATTTTCCAAATATTTTGATTTATTTAGTTTAGTTCAAATTAAATTAAGTAAGCTTCACAAGTAATTCTTTCTCATTATTATAATTCTGAAATCTGCAATAAATTTTAATTTCATACTTAATCGTGTTTCAAACTATGGTTATTTTGAATCCGACCCTTTGGCGTTTCTGTTTTAAATTTTTTCACAGACCACTTAATGTATTTCCAATAGCTTTTGAGTGTAATCCAAGAATTTTATGTACGGATATTTTGCGATCCCATTCCAATTTTAAATTTTATATTTCTTTTAAAGGTCTTGTGCTTTTATTAGTAATTGAATCAATAAATTTTAACTTGCAAACTATTTTCACTTCCATTTTCGCAATTGTGAACCAACTCATTTTTCTTGCAAATATTGATTGGAATTGAAACGATAAGAGTTCTTTTACTCTTATTTTTGAAAAAAAAACCTTAAAAGTTTGATTTGAGATACCCCGTTCATTAGAAGACCATGGTTAAATATGAACAAAAATTTAAATTTAGCTTTTTCAATTTAGTTTTCTTTTGCCAATGTACTCTAATATTTCCGACATAATTTTGTTCCTCTCTCTATCTCTGTTTCTAAACCATCAACCAGATGCATAACAACCTTCTTTCATCTGGAAATTAAATTTGCTAAGGAATTGTGCACCTGTGTATTTTGACTAAACTGCAAAAGAATGCCAATATTTAGTTAAAACCTCTATACCAGAATTATAGTTAAAAAAAGCAACAGAATTTCAAGTTTTGATAGAACTTTTTATGTTCAGTTTGAAATAGGAATATAAAATTGGAGTTTTATAGCTTAAATATGCCATACTTTAACCTTCAAAAGCACGGTAAGAGTGTGGAGCATTCTTTTTCTTCCTACTTCCTCTTTTCCAAAGGACATAATAACCGGTCAAGGAAAAGAATTAAGAAGTATACAATCAGTAGATACACCATACGTCCACGACTGAAAGTTTGGAAAGATATTTACTAATAATTCGTTTATTATTGGATAACATAACAATTACACCAGTTTTTAAAAGCACCTCCATTGTCCGATCCTAGTCAAGAAAGCATCTTTCGTAATTAATGTCGAGTGTGTTCTGCATCAAACAATCCTATCTTCGAAACTGTTCTAGTTTCAGACTACTCCGATCTTGTCGAAATTCCATTTCTTTCAATAGAGTTCTGTCTCATATACTCCACGAAGTTTCATTAAAGACGTTTAGAAGCGATCGTTGTCGGGATTTGGTCTCATTTAGAACCAAAATATCGCAGTTTGGCAAAAAATGGTACGGGGACTGATATCAGAGAAGTCATGGGCGTAGGTATAAAGTTCGTAAGGGGGTTATAGGCCAAATGATGGGGTTACAGAGCTACAACTCACATATTCCTATGTTAAATATACAAAATTTCATTGCAATGGGGGTTTAAAACTCCATCAACATTCTTCTGCGCACGACAATGCGTGAAGGACAAAGTGGAACGGGGTCCTGAAACTTAAACTTTTTTCATATCGGCGTTTGTCTCAGTCTCCTACAAAACCACTACTTATAGTATTTGTTCACTATATTATTCGACTGTGCGTATTTTTGCGTCTTGGCTAAATAAATATTGATTAATATACTAATTGTTGTATTACTATAGTACCATGCATACTGTAATAATGATATTTTGGTAATGATGTACGAGTTATAGTATTGTCATTGATTTACAGTTGTTTCGTTAATCCGTACTAATTGGGATCGAGGCCTAATCGGATTAACCAAAATTTTTTCTGTAAAATTTACTATAAACTGTAATTGTTTTATATGTGTGTGTGTGTTTTGATATGCGTGCGTAACTGACAATAGGAACTTCCCCCTTTCTGTATGGAAAATTTCAATCAGTTGGCAATAAACAATGGGCTGTTGTCAGTCGGTTGACGTTGAAAAACACATAGCCAACTGGAACAAAGTGCGGATTAACGGAATTTTAGTGGTTCGTGTTAACGAGATGTGTCGGAAATATGAGCAAAGCACTTTCCTAATTAAATTACGCAAAAATATGTATAAAATAGCACGTACACTTTCTGCAAAATAAACCCAAAAATAATTAATTACAGTTAATGAATCTTTTCAATGATATCTCTCTCAATGATAGATTATACTACAAGGCTCCACACAAAATCTTTTAGTAGAGTTCAAAGTAATGAAGCTAATTAACATTCATTTTCAAAACTACCTACACCGATAATGACAAGGTATTAATACTTGAATTTACCGCATTAATCGCACTATTAAAATTTTCAAAATTACAACTAGTCTAAATCAATTTAAACTGATTTAAATTAGATCAATACAAAGCGTATTAGTTTCTCTTCAGTAGAACCAATGAAGAGAAAGCTGCGATAAAATTTTTGCAAACAAACTTCGTCAAGAAGGATTGAAACTGATGACACTCTGTAGGCGCAGCATACAGAATTTTCCAACAATTGAAGTTCATAAAGCAGATCCTAAAAGATAGAGGATTACGACATCGATAATGAATTGTTAATAGTTATACA
This sequence comes from Dysdera silvatica, assembly GCA_006491805.2. NCBI lineage: Eukaryota > Metazoa > Arthropoda > Arachnida > Araneae > Dysderidae > Dysdera > Dysdera silvatica. The sequence continues at coordinate 65,506,699 of QLNU02014802.1, forward strand.
ATCATTAATGCTACTCAGAAATAATATTGAGGATTATCGATTGTCAATAATTTAAATGGATGCTATAAGCGTTTCAACTGAAAAACTTCATAATAATTTCTTTCCAAAGTAAATTATGTACGCTCACATTTATCCCAAAGGACGCTAAACAGAATAAATAATTTCGAAAAGAACAATTTTGAAAAGAAATATTTTCTTCCGAATAGCTTAGATGAATTAGGGATGAAACAGAAGTCACGTTTTTAGCCTTTTTGAGAATTTCAGTGAGGCTGCAGCCTGGAATTAAAGATACTATTTCTTGTAGATAAAAACAGAAAACTAGGTGGCAATATTCCAGGGTTGTAACAAAGGAAATTAATTATCGACATAGTCAATCATTATTCGTGGATATGAACCAAAAGTTCAATGAAGGAGAAGAAACTGAATACTAATAATGGCGGAAAATATATGATAGAGATAAATGTTCTAAATGATCCAAGCAATAAATATAATATGATTGAAGTAAGAAGTGTGTTATATAGTTGAAATTATAATAGCGGAAATATGTTGTGTAAAGGGTTTCAAGTAACAAGCATACGTAGATAAGTAAAAGATACTTCTATCTGGTAAACACTTCGTTACAGAAAGCAGATTTTCGAATAGAGACTGAAAATATAAACAAAGTTGAATTATTTAAAAGAATGTGTTTCTGTTCGTCTTTTGACTAATTACATTCTGTTTATATTTTCACACAGCCTCTACTCGAAAATATGTTTATTTTATAATTTTAAAATGCTCTGTAAAAGTCTTTATGAAATCAAACCATCTGTTATTGTATAAAAGCATAACCAGCATTTGTTAGTAATTTATCATCACATGCTTCGATATTATATATTCCTATATAATGGGTTAGTTGGTAGTTATATGCTATTGATGCAGAATTTTGTTTTTAACTTTTCAGGCTAAGAGCAATTAACCTAAAAGCTATCATATATATATAAGTCAATAGTACATCAATTACTTCCAAACGGATTATATAATCATTTAATTAATATTATGTTTTTCAGATATTAAATATAAGGCAAGAATTTCGTCTGAATAATCAATGAATGAGGTTAAATTATAGATTTTTTTTTACTTAATCTTTTAGAAATCATTATCACTTAATATGGGACCTCATGGATTAATGGCAAGGATCTCAATAAATAAAGCGGTATTAGGCAAATTTAAAACAACTCAGATCAATATCGAAATAGTACACTCGAAATAAGCTACAAATTCAAAGATGGGAAGTATTAATTGAAGGGTGCGGAAATATTTGAGAGTATCACTGTTAAAGTGGAATTATTTAAGTGACCAGA
>QLNU02014802.1:65516728-65535159 GCA_006491805.2 Dysdera silvatica
TTTTTTAATACTTGAATATGGTCCACTGTACTGAATCCACTTCGAAATCCAGCTTGTTCTCTTGGTTGAGCTGCATCTAATTTTTTCTGCAGGCGATGTGTTAGCACTTTTGTGAAGATTTTATAAATAGCAGGTAACAAGCTAATTGGTCGGTAATTTTTTAAATCCTCTTTATCACCTTTTTTATGCAAAAGAATTACTGTTGCAGAATCCCATTGGTTTGGTATGTTACCACTGTTGAGGCATTTGGTAAAGAATTTTGCGAGTATGTCTTCTACATGTTCTCCAGCTTCTTTTAAGATATCTAATGTAATGCCATCATCGCCAGGGGATCTTCCTTTCTTCATACTTTTTATTGCAAATGCTACTTCTTCTTTTAAGATTTTAGGAGCTGTTCCTTCGACTATCTCAGAGTCTTCGTTTAATCCACTGTTTCCCTCATACAGCTTTCTGTAGAATTCTTCAACTCTTCTAAGTATTTCTTCCCTATTTCTTGTTACAGTGCCATCCTCTCCTTTTAATGCAATGATGTGTTTCTTCCCAATAGACAAACTCCCTTTAACAACCCTAAGGCTCTTGTTGCTTTCAATGGCCTTCCTTACTAACTCACAATTGAATTTTCTTATATCTTCTTTCATGTTTTTGCGCAAAGTTTTGCAAAGTTCTACATACTCGATCTTGCGACTGGTATTTTGATTGTCCACCTTCATAAGTCTTCGCCTTTTCATGAGTTGTTTCGTCTTCTCAGATAATTTGCTATTCTGCTTTTTACATATTACACCACCAATTTCCCCAGCAGTTTCAATTATTGTCTTAACAATGTTTTCATTTGCTTCTGAGATGTCAACTTCTTCAATAAGTCCTTCCAGTGCAGAAAAGCGATTTTTTAATTCCAACTTGAATGCCTCGGTATTTTCTTTTAATTTCTTTAAATCCACCCTCTTACATACTTGTTTCCTAATGAGCTTCTGCCTTTCTAGTTTAGTATTTAAGTGCATTTTACATCTCACCATTCGATGATCACTTCCAGTATTAAATCTGTTCAGTACGCTGCAATCTTCAATAATTGATTTCTTGTTTGCCAGTATATAGTCAATTTCGCTGGTTCCTCCATTGGGGTGTTTCCATGTCCATTTTCTTTGTAGTTTCTTCTTAAAAAATGAATTCATGATGCTAAGATTTTCAGCTTCGGCAAATTCTATGAGTTGATCGCCACGTTCATTCCTTTCCCCGTATCCGTATTTACCAACCGATGTCTCTCCTTGTTCCTGTTGTCCAATTCTTGCATTAAAATCTCCCATGATGAGCTTGATGTGTTGTTTCCCCTTGGTATGTAGCTGTTTGATTTCTTCATAGAATTCCTCAACCTCCTCGTCGGTATGGCTTGATGTTGGTGCATATGCTTGTACTATCTGAAGTTGGTATCGCTGGGTTAGTTGAACAACGAGCCTCGCTGCTCGATCTGACGTGCTTTCGACTTCAAGAACATGGTTTTACATATACTTACTAATATTTGTTTTGATTTTATATATACCTACTAGTATTTGTTTTGGTTTTACATATACCTACTAGTATTTGTTTTTATATATATCTACACATATTAAAATAGATCTATCACCATCACTTGTAAATAGATTAAATAAATGTACATCTTTCTATCTGTTAAAAGGTGCACTATGGAACAATAGGGTAACAGTTTTAAAATTAATTAGTTAAAGTGCATATCAATTTCATCAATATGCAAAAACTACGGTGAATAAAATTTCCGAACATCGCAATTTGGTCAGAAGAGATAAAACATCCTTGGTACATGACGAAAAATTACGGCGTTTAATTTGTGAAAATTGTAAAAGATCTGCTTGTGATTAATGATCTTACTTTCGTTCTGAAAAGAGGATTAAAATGCGGTTATCAAATTTAATTAGTAAGATCATTACTGCAGATTAGATTAATTTACATTAATCAGAAACGAAAAACGTCGAAAATTCTAATTAATGGTTGGTTGTATTTTCATGGCGCAAAGACAGCTAGTGTCATTCTGCGCCCTACAGGGTAAGATCATGCATTCGGTTTAAAAATGTCCTAATTAATATTGAAGAAATTCTTATACATCCTTGCATATTTTGGTGATAAATTTTTATAAAAATATCGAATAAGCAGCAAATGTACGCACCTTTCCCTGAAGATTTAAATATACATATATTTATTAATGTGAAAATATGTTTTTTTATGAATTAATGATCCTAAAGTTATTGAAAGGTGATGGGTTTCACATTTACAATTAGCCATAATGATTACTTTTATTTGAAATAAAATGAATTAGTATTTGAACGAGAAAGGAAGCAATATGCTTAAGAATATCAAAAGTAAGGATATAAAGAAAGTACAGTGAAAATCGGTTATAACGACCTTCAAGGGACCGTGAAAATTTGGTCGTTATAACCGATATCGTTGTGAAAAATATTTTCTTAAAATTAAATTGTAGTAATCCATAAAGTTTTATAAATTGTTTTGACAGCAAAAGTTATTAAACTTTTTGGTTCAAACTTAAATGAATATATATACTTAATTATAATGAATTTAATAACCGTGTATATAAAATTTTATTTATAGTCACACTCTAATTGCATAGTACTTTTATTCTTTTAAATTAAAAAAAATGTAGAAAATGCTGAAGTATATAGTTAATATTAGAAAACAAATGTAATGAATAATATTTATTATATTATAGTAATGATTTCCGAACAGTGCCGGTTTAAGAGCTTTATTTACCCTGGGCTGAAAAAATATAATGACCTCCTAAAGAATGTGGCTGGTCTTCGTGATTCTCAATAAATAAATCACAATATCTTTTGTTTTTTGGTCTTTGTTTTCCATTATCTCCAGAATTTAGATTTAGCATTAATAAAAATTTATTGGTCACTGCTAAATAAACAAGATTAAAATAACGCTGGAAGTTTAGTAACACAAGGTTCCTTCAAAGTCCTTGTTGAGTTCCAAAATGGCGAGTCCTTAGCAAAGGACCTACTTGGCTTATACGTACACTCTATTATTTTCAAATTATTGGGGGAAGGCAAGAACATAGTTTATGCATTTATATATTACAATGCATATATAATCCCATTTGGCTTCAAATTATTGTGCGGGATGGGGCTCGGAATCTACAAGCCCATAAACTCTATCCCTAAGTTCAACACTGCTTCCGAAAAAATTGGTAATTTGCGTGTCGATATTTCGTAATGAAATTTTACTATAAAGCTGAAAATGCTTCTCAGTTACTAGTTCGTTTTAAGTTAGCTTCAAGTCGCGTCGTTATATTCGATACGAGTTTCCCTAGTTAGAATCTACGTAGATTACAAAATCGCCGTCATTATAGCAGGTTTCGTCGTTATATACGATATACTTATTATGCAGTAGAATAGCAAACCAAACTTCTTGTAAAAATTCCATTGTTATATGCGGTTGGTCGTTATAACCGGCGTCATTATAAGCGGTTTTCACTGCTTAAGATTCAGAAAAAATAAAAATATTAAATGGAAATATACCTAAAATATTACGAAAATAGTTTAATATGGGCAAAATGCAAGAGATTCCTGATTCTTCAAATTCATACCCATGCCAAAAATATCCGTAATGGAAATTATCATTAGATCGATTGGATGCTTTTCGGAACTACTGCAATAGTTTATAAAACCGTATAAGTTCGTAATTTGGAAGTTCATATAAACGCGAGTCATCAGTATATATAGTGAAATTTGAATTGTTGGAAAGCGATTATAGGTCGAGTTCGCGTATAATTAAAACTTTCCCAACCGTCGATTTAATCTAAAATTAATTATATAAGACTTTTCAAACATGAATCCTTGGACATCTCGATAGGAGTTTATGGACCTTCAGCTTCGAATTAATAAACTTTAACTGCACACAATTGTACATTTAAATTTTTAAGAAGAAAACATAATGCCAAGGAAAATGATGGAAAAATATAATTCCAGAGAATATATTAAGACAGAGAAAGATGAAATAAATATGGAAAGTATGTTGAACTGAACTAGACACCAAAAATAAATGCGTTTCCAAGTTCTATAGGAGTTCTTTAACAAAGAAGATCAAATGTAAATATGTCCTTTGAAAAATTTTTACAAAGTAGTAATTATTGTCTACTGATATATATAAAAATATATATGTATTATATATATATGTAATAAAAAAAGTAATAAATAAAATAAATAAAAAATGTAATAAAAATATATATGTATATAACTGATATATATTTAAAAATATATATATATACTGATATATATATTTAAAATATATATATAATATATATTAAAATATATATCATATATAAAAATATATATAAACATATAATAAATAAAAATATTAAAAATATATGAAAATATATATCATATAAATAATAAATAAAACAATCATTATGATAAAAAGGGAAAAAATATCTTTAGTCAAGTCATGCCTTGTTACATCGCCTTCTAAAAATAATTCACGACAAATGCTCGATATATCCAATTATCATTTATTCATTATAAAAACTTAAAAATTTATTAATGAAGTCTACATTCTTTGGTTTTCAAATTTATAAATTAATTTTCGAGAATAGACGTTGGCATTTCTGCCAACAAATTAACTTGTGTTTTACGATGTAAGGATAATAAGGGTCATCTTCCGGAACCTACAGCTTTCCGAGGAGGCCTGACTTCTAATTAAAAATACATTAGGGCTCATTTTACGAGGCTCAAGCCCGAAATACTTTGTGGAAATTTGAGCCCAAAACTTTAAATATACCTTTAACCCTTTGACGTACGAATTTAATTTTTTTTAAAAAATTATTGTTTCGGAACCTAGAGCTTTCCGTGGAAGCCGAACAACTATATGGCCTAGGGAACCAATACTAGGGCTATTGTGTGAATTTTACGGTGCAAGGACATCAAGGGTAATATTGCGCCGGAACCTACAGCTTTCCGAAGAAGCCAAACATCTATATGACCTAGGGAACCAACACTAAGATTATGTTGTGAATTTTAAGGCGCAAGGACATCAAGGGTAATATGTGCGCCGGAACGTACGGTTTACAATGAAAATCAAACTCCTATAGGGCCTATAAAACCAACACCAAGGTCATTATTTGATTTTACGGTGTAAGGGCATCAAGAGTCACTTGCCGGAACCTGCAGCTTTCCGAGTTCCCAAACCACTATAATACCTAGGGAACTAATACTAAGGTTATTGATTTTTACGGTGCAAGGGTAGAAAAGGTCACGCTGTGCTGGAACCTACAGCTTTCCGAGGAAGCCGGACCTCCACATTACCTAAGCAACCAACACCTGGATTATTGTTTGTTTTCTTTTGTTTTACGACGCAAGGCCATTAAGAGTCATGCTGCGCCGGAACCAACAATTTTCTGAGGAAACCTAACATCTCAAGACCGTGGTAACCAACCCCCTGACTGTTGTCAGCAGTTACTCTGTGGGCTTTCCGTTTCCGGCACAGTTAGGAGCCGAACCTGAGGTAACCGCATGGTAAGCAGACGCGTTACCACTGCACTGCCAATATCAGGGACGCAGTGAGCAATCAGACAATAAATTTTTGGTCACCGTTGGGATTCGAACCCGGAATAACTGCGCGCTAGGCGAGCACGTTACCAATGCACCACCACAGGGTCTTGAACCAAATTGAATTAAATGAAATCAACGTTGTCTCTTCCTTGTTGATATCCTTGTCTATTCCAGTCAGATATATTTCAGTAAATTTATTTTTCGAAAAACATGCTTCATGCACAAAATTAATATACCAATTTATACCGACATTATAACATATTTGCAGAAATACGGAAGAAAATACTCCGCCAGGGAATTTAATATACGCTTTGCTTTTTCTTTTTTTTTTGCACTCACAGAAATATGGCAATTTTGGCAATTATTGCTAATTTGCCTTAAGCTGCCATCTCCTCTTGGCAACAATTTGGCTTCCGTCCAATGCTTTTACCGCAAAGCCAAACCCATTTTTTTACGTTTGAGGAAAAATATCGCACTAATTTATCTTTGGCGGTCTACCGTTTTTCCCATCTTGAAAATAAAAACAGCGGAGCAAAAAATATTTCTGTATTTATTAATTAAAACTTTATTCTACATTAGTTATTAAATTTAGTTCTGCATTTATTTTGTTTGTTATGTAGGTATTTTTGTTATTTTATATGATTAGAGTTATTGAGACAAATAATTGCGAAGTTCATTGAAAAATTCAGAATATATGATATTATTGGTATCGCCCCTTCAACATTTCTACCCATAAATTGGTGGAATCGGAGAGTGATTAGCATTTTCTCGTTATTTTAATAAACCTTTTATAAAGCTCTTTTATTTTTAAGTGTTACGTATATCATCTCTATCAGTAAGTATTGATATAGATATTAATGATGACAAATAATGATAACAAGTACTAATAGTGATGATGATAAATAATGATGACTAGTAATAATAGCAGTGATGACATAATGAATAATAATAATAATAATAATAGTAATGATGACGAATAATGATGAATAGTAATAATAGTAATGATTACAAATAATGATGACTTGTAATAATAGTGATGATGACAAATAATAATAGTGATGATGACAAATAATAATAATAATGATGACAAATAATAATAGTAATGATGACAAATAATGATGACTAGTAATAATAGTTATGATGACAAATAATGATGACTAGTAATAATAGTTATGATGACAAATAATAATGACTAGTAATAATAGTTATGATGACAAATAATGATGACTAGTAATAATAGTAATGATGACAAATAACGATGACTAGTAATAGTAATGATGACTGGTAATAACAGTAATGATGACAAATAATGATGACTAGTAATGATAGTTATGATGACGAATAATGATGACTAGTAATGATGATAAATAATGATGTCTAGTAATAATAGTAATGATGACAAATAATAATGACTAGTAATAATAGTAATGATAACTAGTAACGATAGTAATGATAACTAGTAACGATAGTAATGACGATTGGAAATGACAGCAATAACTACTGGTAATGATAGTAATGATGAACATGTAGCGTATAATGCGCACGTGAAACTGAACTTATGATAATATCACGATAAATTGAATGTACAGAACTCATAGAAATCATGATTGCAAAATAAATCCAAGCCCATTTTCAAAGTTAAATGCGATTTTACAGAACGATTTCAAGGTAAGAAATTTTAAATCCCAATGGGTAAATAAGAAAAAATGTCATTGAGCATAGGTTATTTTCAAGTATGCACGTACATTTTCAACGTGCCACCGTGTATATATCGTAGATCGTTTTCCTAAGGAGAAAATTATCTTCTGAAGGCTTTGTTACTTTCTTGTTCTGAACGGCAACAACACAACATAGGTCATGCTGTAACAAGACAAACAGATTTCCAAACGAATTCAAACCTCAGCTGCTAAATGAACTATTGTTCGGATGTTCAGAAGCATGGGACAACACACCTTGCACGATTTAGTCGAGCCTTGTTATGATGAGCAAGCTTAAGACGAATTACTTTTAATACGAACCGTTTTCTGAAGTCCCGTCAGATTGTATAACATACTACCCTTTCCGGATAAGACGAATTGCTGTTAATATGAACAGATTTTCTGTTCCCCTTGGTGTTCGTCTTAACGAGGTTCGATTGTACTGGTGAATGGAATCCTAGTTAACAGCAAGATAAACGAATATATTACTACTACGTTATCATAAAGAGAAGTGGACATAACTTTTCTCGAGAAATATAAACTGCTTAAAGATTAGGGAACCAACATTTTGATTTAACGGGTAGTTGGGCAATGTTTAACCTTTTTTTTTCTTTTTGCACTGTCCGGGATCTGACCTAATAAACCGTACACCAGGCAAACAAGTTACCACTGTGACACCACACTGCCTGTTTATAAAAATAAAATATTCATATAAGTGAATTACAATCGTCGATATCAGCAATTCTCAATCTTTCTATCGTTACACACCAAAATATATTGCTAAAATCATGTGAAATACCAAACAATAAATTTTCAGAAAGCTGATAAAAAGTAAAAACGGACAAACTAAATAAAAAAAATGTGTAATTTTGATCGATCTACAAAATGATAATAATGAGCAGTATCTCTTAAGCAGTACATGATAAGAACATCTCGGTGTTCCCGGATGGACCAGTGGACAAACTTTTGGACCTCTAGCTCAGTTGGTTTGCTTATTTATGGCTTTCTTCAGAATAGTTGATCCCCGATCCATTATATTGGTTACATTGGTTGTTGCCATTTTCTTACTTGAAAATCCTGAAGAAACCAGCTTAGTGCCTGGGACTAAACAGCTTGTTTTAAAAATGGTTAGAACGTTTTGAAAATTCTCGCAGTACAGCTATATACCTCTCGCCAGGTATTTTTTGAAAATTATTGATCTATATACAAAATAAATACCGAATAATTCATTGTTTTAGCCCCGATTCAAATGTTCGTGCAGAGTGATTGGCATTAACCCAAGTTTAAAATTGAAATATACCCAACAATTAGCCAACTAAATAGTAAATATTTCCAGTTGTCGAATATTTCAATTACGTGACTCATTTTTTCAATGTACTTTTTTTTTAAATTTATAAACATGAACGATAAACTAGACTTTTTCATATCAGCAAATAACAGATTTTATATTACCGTATCCTTAACAAGTAGATAATGCTCACTCTGAAAAAACAAGAATACTAAATTTTAAGGCATGCTAATTATAACTGAAATAATTAAAAAAATAGTTTTTTACCCTCAGAACATCTCGATAATGAGATTTATAATCTCATTCGTTACGAAAGGATTTCTACAATCATCCTTTTCATTCTAACTTGATACAATATCCTCCTAATTTAAAGGGAATTACAGTAAAATTAATGAATAAAAAGCATGACACCCAATAATTATTTCACATATACAAACAAGATGAACAGGAATTGAGAAATTAATTTCCTTAATTCTGTAGGATTAATGCACTAACAATAGAAAATTTATTCTATTTTAGAGACCGGCTTATTATATTTAAAAGCGTTTAAATTTTTACCAGTTTTTATTCAATTTTAATGTGCTTTCAGAACTACATTTTCTAAATCTTAATATAATAGAAGCAGTATTTATATCATGAGGTAACCTTTGTGCGCCCACTTAACCCTTTATCTACTGACGGTACTTATAAGTACCAATCACTTTAAAACTTTATAGCACAACAACCATTACTTATATTCTGATGGTACGTTTTAGAAACAGTCTTTTAACTCTACTTTTTCATGATAGATGGCAGTAGTTGTTCTAGGCTGATGAATTTTGCGAGGAAGAAAGCTATTTTCGAACGGACATTGTGTTCTTTTGCTGCCATTTTGTACGGATTGCCGCTCTTATCTTTTCTTTGCTATAAATATATAATATCAAACCAAAGGTAAGTGTTGTATTTTTTTTATTCATTCTGTATTGTCTTAGAATATTATTTGCCCAATCATTATAAGATAACAGATTATGTAATGTGATTAACGGTCGAATTATTCGGTGGTACTTATAAGTACCGCCAGTACTTATAATTAATAGTGTTGGAGAAAAACTTGTTTTCATTTTGTCCATGTAATTATCTATAGTATTTCTGTTTGTTATAATGTAATTATGAAAGTGTAGTGTAGCAATATGTTTTAGTATTTTTTATAGATTTCAATTATAGATTTTTTTTTAATTAATTATTTATTTATTTTTTACTAACACTGTCAAGAGCATTTGAAAATGTTAGTATTGAATGTGAATTTGCTTTTGCATTCCGAATAAAAAAATAAGCTAGATTTTAATTTTTTAGTGTGTGTGGGTAAATGTAATGTACTTCACATAAAAAGTTTTCAAGCAATAGTAAAAAATTCTTTCCTTTTTTTTAGAATGCCCCGAAAGAAAGGTCTCACCATTCAGGAAGCTTTGGATATGTTGAAAGACCTGCCATCAGAAAATAGTGATATCACTGATGATTCATCTGATGAAGAATTTTCAGACAATATATTACAGAAGTTTTCGTCAGATTCTGAAGATATATATTCTGAATATATATGCAGTCGGCACCATTCGTCCTGATAGACTTGGGTTACCCAAACTTATTGATGATAAAAAAATGAAACGAGGGGACTTAGATTATCAAATATCTGATCAAGGAATATCCTTCTTCAAATGGAAGGACAATCGATCCATACACTTTCTTTCGAATTATCATGGAAACGACACTTGCAAAGTCCAAAGGAGACTCAAAGTTGGTACCAAAATTGACGTTACCGCACCCATTGTTGTAAAAGACTACAATGGACACATGGGGGGAATTGATAAAGCCGACATGTTACGTGCTATTTATGATAGGGACAGGAAATCGAAAAAATGGTGGCACAGGCTTTTTTTTGCTATGCTAGAAATGGCATATGTAAATTCATATATTGCATATGTGGAAGTGCGTCGTGAGAAAATGTCGTCCCTCGAATATAAGCGCTGCATTACCAAAGGATTACTAACAAAATCAAAACCACAACCAAAACGAAAAGGGAGACCTAAATCTAATGGAGATGAACAAACTTTTTGTGCAAAAAAGAGAAGAAAAGGAAATTTGTCTGTTTCTAATGATGTTCGTTTAGAAAATAGAGGATGCCATTGGCCAACATTCGTGTCGAATCGAGGACGTTGTGAATTCTGTGCACTCAAAAATATTCAATCAAAACCACATTCAAAATGCTCAACTTGTAATATATTTTTGTGCGTAAATGAAAAAAAAAATTGTTTTTATGATTATCATGAAATGTGAATTTCTACCTTTATTATGTATAAAATAAAATTATGTCAATTTGATAATTTCTTTGTTTTCTTATGAGTGTTTTTTGGTTATTTAGCATTTTTAAGAGGTTAAATTTCATTAGAAATATCATCCGTAATTTTTTTCTATTATGAGGAAATTTATACATAGTGTACTGACGGTACTTTTAAGTACCACTTTAATTAATTAGTTCTAACAAATTAAATTTCGCACCGGGGAGATTTTTTTTCTTGTATATTCTTTAATTATCAATATGGCAGCTAAAAAAAAATATATTTATGAAGAAATTTTCAGTAGTTCATAATGCAGTAGATAAAGGGTTAATAGTTTCAAATATGTTTTTAATATAGTACAGGGAAAACTAATTGCATAAAATACAACTGAAAAAGAATATATTATATATTTATATAATGCGTTCTAAAAAAGACAATTGACCAGGAGTCGGTCAAATTCAATTAATATTAAATCATTTGTGGTCAACCGATTTGGTTGTTATAGAACACAGTAAAACCGAGGACAGGCTTTCCCAGAAGGGCACTTGACGGTCCTGTAAGGTAAAACGATGAGATAATAATTAGTATATAAGTTTTTAAAGTTGATATTCTGTTCGCTGCCGTAATGAAATCACAACTAGAGAATATAATTGCATTGTACAATATTAGTAGAAAAACACAATACGCAGACTTATGCTTTGGCTGTCGATATTTTACGTAACACATAACGTAAAATGTGCGACGCTAGATAAACCCGGTTTATTTGTGAGTTTTATGAGGCAAGTGGTGCAAGGGTCACTCTGTACCGGCATTTGTTTTCCGAGAAATTCGAACCATGCAACCAATGATAGTAATATCGTGGGCAGTTCGCCAGTCTGCCTTTATTTAACGTTGAAAATGTTTCTACGGAGGCCAATTAAAAACAAACGTCATAGTTTTTCGTTATTTTTTTTCGGGACGTTTTAGTACAGGTAGGATGTTGTTGCCACTTTATTATGATAATATTAATAATACAATCATTTGCGTTAAAACCAAAGAAAAATAATTGTTGCCACTATATTCTGGTGGAATCAATAATAGCTACATGAAGAAATGTCAATTGGGCTTAATTCAATTCTTTTCTTTTTAATTTTGGTTGTCATAATAACTCGAAATCACTAAATGCAAGAGGGCGCTTTTTCTCATTTTTGTTTATTAGTACTCGTTCAAGTTTTGACGGGTTCCCACGTCATTTTTCTATTCCGCTTAAATTCGAATGTTATTCTTTATTCACCACACCAATGACAAAACTGCAAACAAAAAATCGTCAATGTTATTGAATACATTTTCAACGTTCTAATATTCAATAACATTGAAGATATAATTTTTTTTTGTTGCACTCATTATAGTCGAACTATGGATAGGAGCACCCTAGCTGGATACGTTAACATTGCCAAAGTGTAGGACTGGTAAACACGGATTCAAGCATTGCTTACCTTACCTCACGGAAACCGTAACCATTTAGCCTAGATGTGGATACGTCGCTCCACTTGCGACGGAAAAAATAAGCTTAACCCCCATAATACCCGGTGTTCGCCTAAATGTACTAACATAAATTGCCGATTCAACAATCCATTGGCCAATTTAATACAATTTAGCGCAATATTTTCTTCTTACAAACTGTTTGGTATTGCGACATAACTTAGACTTCATGAAAAGGGAATTATTAAAAGTTCCTCAGTGATCATATCACAGAGGCTTTCATGGGAATGATGATGATGGATGAAATCTCAGACATTTCTTTGCTTCAATGGATGACAGACTTTTAAAATTTCAGTGAAGTTGAGTAATTGCGGGAAAAAAATGGAATGAGATAAAAGTCGTCAAAATCCAGTGTCATACAACCATAAAGACTTGAAAGTAAATTCGGTACGTGGTAGTCAATATTGAACTGAAACATCATTCTCACATTACATCGAACTGCCCTCTTTCTTAGGGCAAAAAATAGCGGAATACTCTATCAAGCAGGCGATCCTCATAATAAAAAAACAGATAACTAATTTACATAACACATTTAGATAAATATGCAGAAAAAATATTAAGACATTTAGTTCTAGTGAGATTGTTAAGAAAATCAATTCTTTATGAATTAACGTTAAAGAATCGTTAATAAGAATGTTTTTAAATTAAAGATAAGAACGTAAAAAATTCATCTGTTTTAGAAATGGAAAGTGTCAAAATCGTTTGATAGGTCATACGTGCTATACGGCGCTCTCATTGGATCGATTTGCCCTTATAATAAAATATTCGAATCTCTACTATTTCAAAAACTGGAAAGAGTCAGATTTTTTTAAATAATACTACGCACGTCCAAGTGACAAAGAGCGAGTATGACGGCAGCTCTCCAATTTAAAGAAGAAAAAATTACAGGAAATGCCAGGAAAAAATTTGCAAAAATTCCCATGCCGAAACTTTTGAATTATTCATATTTTGAGACTCGGATTTGAGTATGTGCGCTTAGCAGAGAACTCCTCTAAGCAGACTGAGATTCCCGTCCTTCCTGAAGCCGAGGGACGTTTTGTTGTTATGTGAATGGTTTTTCTGTTTCTCTCCCATCTCAGACGACAGCCAAAAAAAAGGGGGGGACTCAAATATTAAAACCCTTGTATTTTTACTCCAGGTAAAATGCGAGGGACACGAAACATCACCCTGAATTGAAAAGCAGGAATAGAAGAAAGCATAATTCGTAAAAATATGGAAATTTACTATAGAAATATATGCATGAAGTGAAATTAGACCCCTTTATTGAAATCTATGTTCTATTCTATAGAATTTGATGTCTTCGTTTGCTATGGAAGTGTGCACATGTAATTCTCGAAAATTCCGCCAAAAAGGCGTACTAAATTTCGTTAACGATGCATTCGAATTAATTCATTGATTGGCGTGTATTATTTAATTACTTTAAACATTTAAAGCATTAACAAAATAGTTTTTCAACTAGATGATTTACTACATGTCTTAAAAACTTGTTTCTGCACAATCATCCCCGAACGTTAACCCTCGACAAAAAAAATTCATAATAAAATGCAAAACAAAATAATAGTCTGCTTTCCAAGTAAACAAAGAAATTAGAAATTTCAAAATGCTTATTTGACGTCCAATATGACGAAAGAGTTATATTAGCCTCCCGTTTCCTCCTAGAAGATTTACATCAAATTGGATGTAAACATAATCACTAACACTGTCAAATATATTAATAATACTTAATATAATAATATAAATATACCAAAGAGAAACTGGAAGGAGACATCGTCATAAATTTCTATAAGGGTCGAGTAGAAGGTTTTGCTGACATTTATATGGAGGTACTGAAAAATGTGGACAGTCATCACACACGCGCACACACAACGTTAAATATATAACTTTCTTAACTAGAACCTCACATTCTAATTGTATTGTCTCCATTTATGGATATTAACAACGAATAGAGGATACGATTGCCTAGTTTTAATGGTTGGTTGTATTTGTATGGCGCAAGGACAAAAAAAGGTCATTCTGCGCCAGTCAAGGTGAGAATCTACTTTTAAGCAGAAGCATATTTAAATGCGGCACATTGACCTATATCTAACAAATTTTATATTTTCACAAGGCTAGTGTATGCTACGCTGGCATCGGCAGCTTTCCGAGGAATCTCTATCTCTGATGCCGAGGGAACAAAAATCCTCGGCAAACGGTGAGCAGCAAAAACGGTAAGGGTTTAATGATGCCACTGGGAGTCAAACCCGAGTTAATGGCATGACGGAAGAATACGTTACCACCGCATTACTTTTGGCCAGTGAACACAGGTTTCCCAAGGAATGCAGACCTTCTAAGACTCAGGAAAACAACCACCTGATAACAACCAAGAGGTCGCTAATTTGATTCCAGTCTGAGAGGAAATATTTTTCTAAACGATGACCTTTCTCCTCCAAAACCAAATCCACTGCATTGCTGATGGCAAAGAGAGGTGGGGCCGAGTAACAGGATATCACGACTATCCATTCCTGAAACGAACATAAAAATCGTAGTGTAAGATAAGCTGTTTAAATATTAGCGTGTCACTAAAGTAGTAGAGATCTTATTGATGCATATGATACGAAAGCTTTGTATGGAGCGACTTGCATATTTTGCATAAAAAGACAATGGGGACATAAAAAGACATAAAAAGAGACAAAAAGATACTTAAAGCAAAAGAATTGTTGGGTATATATATATATATATTGTATTTGCAAAATGTCTATCTGTTTAGAGCAGGAGAAGGCAACCAAGAACAGGCGGATCTAGTGTAATAATTTACAAAAAAAAAGTTAGTCTAAATGTTGAAATTCAAAGAAGGTATTTTTTCAAACAAAACGCATTTGTGTTTTCACGCTTTTAAACACGAATGTTATCCATGTATGAAAAAAGTTTACAAAACCGTAAATTTTTAATCAGACTGATTGATTTCTTGCACAATATTTAATTCAATTGACACCAAAACATCATTTACCTCTGTAGCAACCTCTCCACTATCACTCACGTCTACTCCTCATTAGTGATATGAGTAATTAATATTGTCATAAAATCTTCTGTGAAAAAAATAAAAGATTTATCCACGTTGTTCTTTTCAAAATCCTTGAAATAGAAGATATGGATCATGGCTCTGTTTGAACTTAATATTATTAAACTACTGAAAATCGTGCATCAAATATAAAACGCCACTTTTAAAGAAACGCCTGTTTGGTATAGAACTATCCTGGCTGTTCCTACTCTCTAAAGTCAAAAAACGATTTTCAAGTAAAACAATCCTTTTATTGAATTAGGCATTGGCGGATCCAGTGAGGTCTCTGGAGACCTCACTGGACTCAGTGAGGTGAGTCTCAGTGAGGCTGAGAGGCGGTCTCTCTCCACGTTAGGAGTAAATAGGAAAAAATAAAGACGATGAAGAATATTTCCTGCGTTGTTTATTACGTTTGTAATAAACAAAAATCTTACACCAAAGTCTCCTTGTCTTGGAGAAATGCTATACAGATGTCTTTTCCGCGAATAGTTTGTACGTTCATGGAAAAACATCTTGAGAAACGCTGTCCAGATGTTTTACCATGAACGTACAAACTACTCGCCTTTCAAACTACGTTTTCAGTAAGTCTTGCTTCAGCAGAACGTAGTTTTTTATCCTTGAAGCGCCGTCAAACTTGGCTTCGAACGCGGATGACAGAAGAGACTTTTAATACACACTCACAGAGATCTTCATATTGATGTAAATAAAGTGATTGACAAATTTTCAAAGAAACCAAGATGGCTCGACTTTGCACTATAAACTTCAAGTTTTTTAAAAAGTTGCTTGTTATAAAAAAAGTAAAATAATTACGATGTTTTTGTAGTTTAAATTTAAACTTGTTCTATTAATTACATTGTAAATTATCGTTTTTGGTTATTGTATATGTCTCCTTTACTAGGTTATCCTTCTGTCATACTTGACTATAATCTACCCTAAACCATATAGTTTAATTAAAGAAAAGCCCAGCTTTAATTCATTGTCGTAAATTAAATATTTTGGTGAGTATAAAGCAGGGTTGTCCAACCTTTTGGATAGCGGGCCACTTAAAGAATTTTCACGGATCTTATAAGCCAGCGGTTTCTTAAAAAAAAAAATTGAAAAAAAATAACTTACACTGAACAGCCTCCCTTTAGAGTTTTTTCCAGTTATTTGTTTGTGCACGTGCAATATAGAAAGGCGTCATCTATGCTGTCCCCACGATGTTTGTTGATTTCTGAAAATAAATCTAAATTTTTTGTTCGGGATTCTTTTTATTTCGAACAGTTGTATCCGGGCCGGATTAACATTGTTCGCGGGCCGTGTGTGTCCAACACAACCCTGGTATAAAGGAAGGCTAGTAATATAACAACATTTACCTAAACTATTTAATAGTCCAAAACTAAAAATTTCCCCGTGAAGGCCCCCGAAATCTTCCAGTATTACTTTGGCACGGTACTCCAAATAGGTTGTTGATCTCTCAGCAATAAGTTCATCTAACTAACCAGAATGGTCGACGAGGACACTGAAGGTTTTCAAGCCATCTGCCACTACTTTTGAAATCGAACTGAAGTAGTCTTTTCTTCTTGGCTCTACAAAGCAATGGTTTCTTCATCTCAAATCCTCCAATGTTCCCAAGTTGTCACTTTCATGGGAGATGACTATGTTTTATACTGCTCCATTTCAATGATTTAACCCGAAATGGTCTTCTCAGCATGACGTAGACGCTGACCACTTTTAGATGTAGTATTTGTTTTGGTTTTACATATACCTACAATTATTTGTTTTGATTTTACATATACCTACAAGTATTTGTTTTGGTTTTTCATATATCTACAAGTATTCTTTTTAATTTTACATATACCTAAAGTATTTGTTTTGATTTTACATATACTTACAAGTATTTGTTTTGATTTTACATATACCAACAAGCATCTGTTTTAGTTTTACATATATCTACAAGTATTTGATTTGGTTTTGCATATATCTACAAGTATTTGTTTTGGTTTTACATATACTTACCCACATCGAAATAGATCTGTCACCAACAACTGTACATAGGTTCAATAAATTTACATTTATCTACGAAAAGATGTGTCATGGAATAATAGGATAAAAGTTTTAAAATTAATTAGCTAAACTGCATATAAATTTCATTGATGTGCAAATAGCTACAGTGGATAAAATTTCCGGAAATCGCAATTTGGTCAGAAGAGATAAAACATCCTTGCTACATGACGAAAAATTAAATTAAAGAGTTAAATTTGCAAAAATTATAAAAGATCTACTTGTACTTGATGATCTTACTTTTGTTCTGAAATGATGATTCAAATGCGGTTATAAAATTTAATTAATAAGATCATTACTTCAGATTAGATTATTAATTTAAAATAATCAGAACCATCAAATTTCGAAAACCCTAATTAATGGTTAGTTGTATTTCTATGGCGCAAGGAGAGCTAATGTCATTCTGCGCCACACATAATAAAACCATACATTTAGTATTAAAAATCGTAATTAATATTAAAAAATTTCTGTACAAATGTGCATATTTTGGTAACAAATTTATATGAAAATAGGGAATAAACAGAAAATAAATGCAAATTTTCATGAAATTTTAAAGATATATACAATTACTAATTGATGTGTAAAACATATTTATTATAAATTAATGATATCAACGTTATAAAACAGACTGTTTCACATTTACAATTACATATAATGATTACTTCTCTTTGAAGAATTAGCACTTCGGCAAGAAAGGAAGCGATATGATTAAGAATATCAAAAGTAAGGATATAAACAAAATACAAGATTCAGAAGAAGTAAAAATATTAAATGGAAATATGGCCTAAAATATTAAAAAAATAGTTTAATATGGACAAAGTGCAAGAGAATCCAGATTTTGAAAATTCGTACGCCTGCCAAAAACGTTCGTAATGGGAATTACCATTGGATCGATTGGATGCTTTTCGGAACCACCGCAATAGTTTATTAAATCGTGCAATAATATAATATATAAATATA
>QLNU02014802.1:65544827-65556344 GCA_006491805.2 Dysdera silvatica
AAAGTCTGACGATCTAATTGGAAAAATAGATACTTGAATTGTATAGCAGCTACTGTTCTGGTCAACCCAAAGATGTCAAAGGTTTTTCTTTAGCCCAAGAAAGAGACGAGATTCCATTTTTTTCAAATCTTACGGTAGATGGTGCTGTATATAGTTCAAAGTTGAGCATTTGGTGTTGGTAAATGCGGGACATACCACACAACGTGCTTATCTTTAAACTAATCAGAAGAGTTTTCAAAACTAATTATTTTTTTATGTAGAAATTAATCATAATCAGCAATTTTCAAACAACAGTAAAATTTAAGTAATAGCTTTATATATTCTCGTTTTATATTCAGGCTCCTTAGAATTCAAAATTAGAAGCTCAGTTTTGAAAATTTGAGAGGAATGATAAATTATAAAATAATGAGGCACGTATAAATATATTGAGAAGTAACTATTTTGCATTGGAATATTTTGTATGGTTCAATTATATCATGTTATTACCTATTAACATGCAATGCGGATTGTGTTGTTTCTGTTGAAAATTACACTTGTCAGCTTGGCGCAGTATAGCCCAGATGCTCTTGCGCCATAAAAAAGCCAAACAATCAATCAATCAACACTTGTCAGCTCGAATGACCCATGCAACTTGCTTTCCAATATTTTGAATACATGAATATGCAATCACTGATGAAAATGATGGATTCACATCTACATGAATATGGGGGAATATAATTGGAAGTAAATGGGACAGATAGGAGTTAAATAAACAGACCGAGCGCATAGTTAAAGAAAAGTGTACATCTGAGATACAGACAAAAGACTTACAGAAATAAGCATAAAATATCTGACGGAGATACGTAAGCATAATGTATGTAGAAAACAATCATGTGATCACCTACACACAAGTGTTATATAATCAGTGTAAAGTTTACAAACGGAGACTGGCAATAACACGTTTCTGAATTTGCAAATAAATTTGCTGATAAGAAGGAATAGTTGCAGCTATAGAATTAGCAAATGGTAGCAAATCCTGTGTAAAAAGCATGGCGTCTGAATAGTAATTATGAACAGAAACGAGTAAAGCAATTGGTAGCCGCATTAAAGAAGGGATGTAGACAACAGATGGGCGAAATACGTTGATTGTTCACATTTGGTGGTCTCAAAGATGTGACGAAAATATAAAGGAATTGTGACATTTTTTAAAAGGTCAGCACACCGCTTTCCCAAGGAAAAACTTCACAGCGTAACAGAAGATTATGCAAAATATATCTTCAAATACATAAATACACAATGAAACAAATAAAATCAAAGTTGGTGGAAGCAGATAGTCATGTCTGTGACAGAATGGTACAAAACTGTCTAAAGGAATTGGATTTTCATGGAAATCAAAACGAAAGGTATCCAGCAAGATCCGACAACTGGCATCTAAATGAAAAACGTATGCAGTTAGCCAGAGAAAACAAATCACGGTCTACGGATGATTCGCTAAGTGATATTCAGTGATGAGTTAAGGATTTTTATTGGTCCTGGAGAATATACTTAAATATTTGCTTGCGGGCCATTGAATTTTATAAGGATAACCGCTTTAAAACCTGTCAATTTCCCCATCGCTTACTTATATGAATTTGCATATGAGATAATAAATCAGGTGACACAAATTATTGCAAGTACATTATTTAACCATTTATGTATTTATGTATGTTATTATTTAACCATTTACGTATTATTATCCATTATGTATTTATGGCTCATCCCGTGCCGCAGCTATAATTCACCGTGGAATCCGAACCTTTTAAGTCCTAGGGAATCAATCTCCGGACTACTGTGAGTAGTTAGTCGATCAGCGTTACTTTTAGGGCATGTTGAATCTACGAATATACAGACTGAATTAACATTCTATTGTCAAATATTTTTTTCTTTAGCACACAAGTATTTCCTGCCATTAATTTAAAAATAATTAAAATGATTTTATGCTTGATTTAACAAAATTGCTTATTATTCAGTGAGATAGTTGATAATATTGCCTGAAATATTACATACGAAATAACTCCTCTGGCAGAAGATTCATATACTTACAAACTTCCGATAAAATATTATTAAACGCCATAAATTTTTCACAAAATCGTAAATTGATTTTATTTTTAAAGCTGCAACCGATGTGAAGCTAATAAAGTATATATTTTATGTATGTAACTTTAGAAAATATCTTTAAATGCATTTCTAGTTTATCATACAGCTAAGTCTAGGGCTAAAAGTACCCCCTTTTCCTTAACAGTAAATTCTATCGATTTCGAGGTGATTTTAAAGGAATTTTCCTCTTCCCATCTCTCTATTTAACTTCAATTTCTGCTACGTTAACTTCAATATATTTCGATTTCATCCTTAACTTTACAAATCGAATTTCGGACAGAAATAAAATAAATAAAATACGCAATAAGAAGATAAAGTGCTTTCCTGAACTTATTTGGCTTTAGAACTAAATCTTAAATTTCAATCAAGCGTTTCATTGACGTTGAACCACTTAATAATGAAATTTCATCTTTTGTGCTTCCGAAAATGCCTACTTTAAATTTTATAATACTTCGCTCATAATTTTGAAAAAAAATCAGTTGTTAGCAAAGTGTAATAATAAAGCCCGCCGATGTGATAATTCCCATTTTTACTCCTTTTTAATTAGTTTATAATTATTAAGAAAAAAATAAAACTGATTCGCTGACCATTATTTATAATACCTGCTTTATTATTTTAATTATATTGTCTAATTGTTTCGTACTTAAGGCTACTTATGGAGTGGACTTTACCTTTCCTTCCCTTCCTCTCACTGGCCCTCACCCGCAATTAGGATATTACTTAAGATACATTTAAATGTTCTCATATGTTCATTTTCATCTTCCTCTCTCTAATGAGTTTCGTCTTGACAACAGGGCTGAATAGAGAGAGAGAAAGATGATCTTCCATTTTCAAAATGTGCCCTATCATTCAATTATTCCTTATCTTATCGTCACAACAGATGTCTGGTTGGTTGTAGTTTTATGGCGCAAGGACAGCAAGGGTAATTCTTATCACAAAGGAAATTTATTACCCTGAATACTACTTAACAATCTCCAGTACACTTTCTGTATTTAGAAGTATTTAGTAGTTCTTAATATTTCTTGCCCACATTCACCCCATTTCTCAGAATTTGATTCCCCTTTCTAAAGTTATGTTGCACCATTGTCATTAGAATTTGTTTAACAATTTGAGTCCACAAACTTTTCCCCATTTTGAAATTTCTGCTCTGAGAGTTACATGAAGCATCCGAAGCATGCGTATTTCTATATTATGAAGCATAATTTCTTTGCACGATGACGTTAATTAAAAGCCTCGAATGCTTTTAATCATGAACTACTTACTGTCCGTTCACAAAAGAAGTCTCGTGGAAAAGCCATAAACAGGTGTTGATGCCACAAAACCGACCTATCCACCGGACTTCTTTGTGTGAGCGGACAGTACGCAAATACGCCGTACGTGTTTGATTTAGATGGAACGGATCTGGCTGCTCGATCACATGTATCTTCACTTACTCAACGAGAAATGATACAATTCACTCTCATTTCGCAAATGTTCAAAAACTTCGGGAACTTTTTAATCTTAGTAATACATATCAGCACCGGATTTACTTACAGACTAAGTAGGCTAGGCCCTAGGGCCCATTATTTTAGGGTCACCTGAATTATAACCATGTAGAAGTTATAACCATGTTTATTTATACTTGGCCAGTAAGTTTTCATTACTAGTAAACAGAAATATTTAAATAAGGAACTGCAAAAAAGATTCGATTTTGTGACTGAATATCATAAAGGCCACATTGCTGGAGTCCTTTCTCCTCATACCGGCCTAGCGCCCATAAAAACCTTTATCCGGAACTAATATATACATTGTATGTTCTAATATCACTGATCAACAAATGTTTTCTGATGAGTTCTGTTTTGAGCTAAATGAAAAGAAACGAACCTTTCATATTTCGAGGAAAAAAATGGCATAAGGCGGTAAATTCTAAGCTTTTATTTTTGCTAGGCCTAATAATTATTTTTGGAAATATGGCTAATGATAAGATATGGGACGCATCTTACACGGAAACAAGGATATGCTTTTCTTGAAGCAATTCCCAATTTGAATTCACAGTGACTTTCTCTGATATTATCAAATATTAAAAAAACATATTTTAAATAGTTTAGTAATGTTCTTCCCGAAGCCTTTCTGCTCAAATTTTACGTTTGTATCTAGATAAACTAATTCAAATTTCTATTAAAATATATTGGATTTATCGCGTTTGTCTGCAGTAATATTTATGAATATATTAAAACAACTCTGCAGATAATTACTTAATTTTAAATTTGGCGTATTGTTCGTGTAGTACTATGGAAGTGTGATTTAATACACAGCTGCTTCCTTCGCATGAAATTATCTATTGGTCCTTAATAACCGGCTTGTTGAAATAGTCTAAAAATTGGCCCGAAATCCAACGTCATGCTATTTATTAACTTCCTAAAAACAAATTGTAAACTAACATGTTTATTGTAAACAACATATATATAGTTACATTACTAAATACTTCAGGATGGTTATAAAGTAACAACATAAATAATGTTCCTTTCAATTGAATCATGCAATACTCTGCACCGTGGCATCATAAAGGACAGGCCTACAGGGCTTCGAATACAAACAAGGACCCCAAACTGACGCACACACACACGCAGTCTTTTTGAGGTGTGTTTGTTAGATACCTTTCTTATGACAAGAATTTGTAAATTTAAAAAACAGTGTAGAGGCTCCATAGAAATGACTGCACCCAGGTCAACCGAATGTGTTAGGATACTCCTGACTATGCATTTAACCATGTCGCTCTGTGGTATGCATGTGAGTGTACCTATACGCATTCAAAATTGTCCGTGGTTAGAAAAATGTTAAAAATGAAAGGATTTTAGTTTTTTAAGAACTATGCCATTCCAATATTGCTTAAAACCAGCATTTATGAATAAGACCGAGAACAATCGTTCACAAAAAAACATGATTTCTGCGTACCGTTCAATTTTGAGGCTCGATTTATGATCCGTTCATTCAAGAACGGTTCAAGAAAAAAACGAGTTATCTACTATGCTCGATGGTCAATGAGTGATAAACTTCCCTCAGGAAAGGGTTGCATTTGTAACTCATAATTACGACAAAATAGTGTGTGTATTTTTGAATCCCAACTACTCCGAAGTTCGCAGATCTATATACGCCCATTCTTTAAATATAAATGTAACTTTTTATTGCGCAAGGACATGGGCGATCCTGCTGCGTTGATACAGACAGTTTCCTGAGGAATCCGAAACTCCGTCGCAAAGAGACCAAACACCAGATTACGGTGGGCAGATGAACATCACACGTACTATCTATGATACCATTGGAAGTCGAACCCGGGTTGATGGCACTATGGAGGAGAGAGAGAGAGAGTTACCACTACGCCCTCATAGAACTGAGAACCTGCATGGATCAAGCTTAGAAGGCCAGGAATCCCTCCGCCGCACTCCAGACTACAGAAACCAGTTGATCGACAATGGTTCTCATTTTGTTTTCGTCGCGTTGGGATTCGAACCCTGTTCAATGGTGCTCTAGGGGAATATGTTTCCCTAGCGCCCACTGCGCTGCATCAGGGCCCGAAATAGGATTGATGAGAATAATTTCGCGTTTTATATCTGATTTGTTTACGTCTGCAGTTGGAAGTCATAGAAATATCTCTTCCTTAATGAAATCCTTTAAAATTATATCGTCAGGACTATTAAGCGAGTGAGAAGCGAGCAATGGAATTGGATACCCCCGCTATTTCAATTTACGTAAAACTAAAAGATGAAGGCTTTTAATTAGATCTGAGAGCGTTGCTCCATTTAATTTGGATGTTTGGGAACTCCCATTAATTAAGCCTGTTACAACTTTGCAATTAACACGTCAGGAAGAGGACAAGGCAAGCTGCCTCATACTATCTCCTTATTTCTTATCAAAACTGCCAAGACCCAGCGCATTCAGACGGACCATCTATACTTATGAAGATCTCTAATTAATAATTCGAAAATACATAAATATGCATTGCTTTCTATATTTGAATTCCTTAATATTTCGAGCAGACATTGAATTGTTTGTTTACAATGAAATTAGCATAGTACGCTCCCTACTTTGAATTAAAACAATATAGTGAGAATTTTCACTATATAATTTTATGTGCATATATTTTATTAGAAATTCACGACTTTGGCACTATAATCCCCATATATTTTTACTTAAGATTGTTTTCGAGACGTATTTATTAATGCAGTTAGGAAATTTTATTTTATATACAGTGCGTTTGGTATTTTAGTGGACACTTGATAACAGTGCACTATCGTGAGAAATAATGCCAAATTTGAAAATGAAAATAAAGATACTACAATAAAACAGTATTCTGCAAAGTGGAAGATTAATAATCTTTATTAAATCATTCATAAATGTAACAAAATCAAGATGAGGCTTTCAATCTTGTTTGAAAATTTAATGGACACTTACTGAAATTGGAGTGTTTTATGTACATTAATACATGATAGATGCTCCATTTTTGCGTATAACTTTAAAGACACGTGAATCCATTGATTCTATCAATGTTTGTAAATACTTAGGATCGATTTGATACCAAGTTTCCACAATAGCGTCCTTTAAGGCATTAACCGACGTGAATTGCTTCCCATTTGCATATATTTGACGAACAATATACTCCCATACGTTTTTGATAGGATTTAAATCAGGACTACGTGTCGACCAAATCATACTTTTAAACTTTTTTGAATTTATCCATCTTTTGGTGGAGATAGATGCATGGCACGGTGCGTTGTTCTGTTGCAAAATCCAGTTTTCCCCACATATTTATGAGGCATATGGGAGGGCATATTCTTTTAAAAATTCTTGATAGCAGGTGGAATGCATACGACTGTCGATGAATGTTACAACTGTAGTACCGTTGTAGCCAAAGACACTACAAATGGTCATCAACCCTCCTCCTTGAACTCTACGAGAAAAGTATTGCGGCGCTTTCCGCAAATCGTGCCAATAATGTTGAAAAGCATCCGGACCATCTAAGTTGAATTTCTTTTCGTCCGTGAAAAGTACCTGCAACCATTTATCGTTCCACTCCATGTGTCGTCGAGCCTAGTTTAAGTGTTCCTGTTTGTGAACTTGGGTGAGAGATGGTTTGCCTTTTTTTTTCCGAAAAGATAAATTTTTGGAATTAGAGAGCACATTCCATACTGTCCAACATTTAACTGGGAGCTAACTAAGGTCGTTTTGGATTTTTGCAGCAGACTTTCTTGTG
Organism: Dysdera silvatica; assembly: GCA_006491805.2. Taxonomy (NCBI): domain Eukaryota; kingdom Metazoa; phylum Arthropoda; class Arachnida; order Araneae; family Dysderidae; genus Dysdera; species Dysdera silvatica. Next base: position 65,552,173 of record QLNU02014802.1, read on the forward strand.
TCAATCATATGTTAAACCGTAAGTATATGTAAAAACAATATAAGAGTAAAATTGCATTTTTCAATTTCATATGGAGAAAAATTAACATTTTCAAATAAAGCTGGGGACACTTTAGCTTTACTTTTCCCAAAATTTTACTCCCTTGTGGTTTTTAAATATAGAATTGTATTTTTACTTCATTTTAAAATGCAGCATTGGCCTGGTCGACCTTAGATTGAGTCAGAGGTGAACAAAATTGACCTTACAGAATAATTTGTTATTGCATAATTTGGCTTTTATAGATAAACATAAAATATATTTCTTGATTCGTCTAAAATATTGTACTAATGAATACGACAAAAGTGATCAGGATTATGCCGAAGGCGCAAAAAAGAAATTGCATTATTTCAGTATTTATTCTACAATATGTATCCTTAACGTGCATTAAATGGAAGATTCGATTGCGAAATATTTATAAAACATCCGTCTGCACACAGCGTTTCGTACAACGGTATATTTGCAGAGTTTAAAACGCTGCAAATTGAATCTAGCACATGAATTGTAAAACTGAATAATATTGTGAAAACTGGTACACAGAAATAAAAAATCTAGACCAAGGCGCTATTTGCTCAATCACAGCCCATTATTGTTGAACAAAATCGGCTAAATGCCAATATGGCGGTCAGCTGCTCATACAGGGTAGAGAGCTTTCCTCCAACAGGTTTTTTTTAAGGTATCCACGGAATTATATTACAATAAATGATTTCATTTTATTACTGATTATAAATATAATTATAATTAATACGATTATGAAGATAATTATAATTAATACGATTATTAAGATAATTATAATTAATACGATTATTAAGTTAATTTATAATCGTTAAGATACAAAATTATATGTTTCCTATTCGCAAGTAAGTTCTCCGGATTTGGGTTCACCATACAACTCTCATCGTAACATTAACACGATACCCGTTGTGTTAATGTGAAAATCCCTTCAGTGATGTAAAATAAAATAGTTAATGTAAAATCACTGCAGTAAAATTCTAATGTTAAAATCCTTTCAGTGCAACCAATGTTTTGGCCATCTGAAATGTCGCATGTAACCTGCACTTTCAATTTGTCTTTGATTTTTCGAACGAAGTAAAAAGATAAACGAACTACTTACTTTATGACAGGTTTGGCAGAAATGACTGGAAAAAAAGTTCGCTGAAAACTAAATGGCGGCGACGCACTTGTACTATAAGGTTTCGACTGCGCTGCCAAAATGTTGCGTGTGGAGAGAGTTCAACGCTGTCCTCTTAATTTCCGAGATGACAGTAATCATCGAATTATAAATGGATTATACCGCTACTGATGGCAGAATATATTTCATTTATTAGAGGATGTTACTAAAACAATTTTTTAAGTGATATATAAAAGTTTTATATTTAATTTGAATTTTCGATATATTATTAAAGTCACTTGTTCACGTCTCCCTCGACTGTAAATTAATGTCTAATATATATATCTAACTATAAATATATATCTATATATATAAGGATGGGGTATACTATGTTTAAACCAGTGTAAAATTTTCAACCATATTTTGTTAAAGCAGATTAAATTCTTGGATTTGAACGTAATCACATTCTTTGAATTCGACAATTTTTAGCTCACAACACGTTCTCTTAGTATATGCTGCATCTAGAAAAAAGTTTATGATCAAATGTTTATTACACCAGAGTCACCATAAAATGTTTCCAATATGCTTTGTGCATATATAATATGTATAAGAAAATAGCCTAATCTTCTTCTTTTATAAAAAGTATTTATGAATGTGTTTGAAGGTTCGCGAAAACTGGTTAAAGGAATTTTTTGCTTGGTTATATTCATGTATTATGTATTTTAACATGAAAATATAAAGCATTTACAATTATAAAAGTTTGACGTGCTATTATTATACAGTGAAACTTCTCAATAGTGGACACTGACAGGGAACGGAAAAGTGTACGGTTTTAAGAAGTGTCCATTATTGGGAAAAAAAAGTACATAAAATTTTTCAGGTGAAATTTAACATTTATGAAAATCTCTTGACTACTGGATTTTGATTAACTTAATTTAATTAACTATAGTAAATATATATACTAGCTATAATTATTACGTTTATAAATAACACTCACCTTTTACAACGATCTCTCTGTTTAATTATCCATTTCATTTAATTGTACAGCATTACAAATTTATTTTGAAAAGAAAAGTCTGAAATTTTGGTTTGCTTTTTATACATTTTTACAATTTTCCCTTCCACATGAATTCCTAATTCAGATGCGTTTTTTAGACTATCTGGATCATTCTCTTGTAAAAAATACCTTTTTAATTTACTAATGCATTAAATGGCTTCTTTCTTAGACACTATTTTCATAATATTTTCTTCGCTTTCAGCAATTTCTAGCTCCTTATATAGTTATATATTGCCATTTCTGACATTCTGACATCATCAATTTGGTCATCAACATTAGTGAATTGATTTTCAGTTACTCATTGTTCACCTATTAACGTGTAATCTTCATAAGATTCAAGGAAGATTTTCATAATGTCATCATCAACAGTTTCTGTAGTGGCTTTGTTGGTGATGGAAATTCCTGCTTTTATAAAACAAGGACCCATAGTTGCAGCTGCGATTTTTTACTGAAGAGCAAATCCACAATATTGCGTCTAAGATACTTACACTGCTTGAAAGAGAGCTTGGTGATTTAGTGTCTTCCATTTTTGCTAAAAGGTGTCTTACAATGCACTGACGGTAGTAAGTTTTGAAGCATTTAATTATGCCTTGGTCCAAGAGCTGGCCAACAGAAGTCGTGTTTGGAGGAAGAAAAATTAATTTGACATTTTCCAAAGCAATGTCAGGATGAGAAGAAGCATTATCTAAAATTAAAATCACTTCTCTTTTTTCCCTCTGCATTTTTCTATCAAAGCCTAACAACCACTCAATCATTAAATCTTTGTTCATCCGCGATTTTTTATTTGCCCGACATTGTACGTCCAATGCATTAACATTAACCCTTTAAAACATCGTGGTTTCATAGCTTTACCTATGGTCAGAGGTGTTTCAAATTAGCCTATCATATTCACATATATACATAACAATTAGCCTTTCTTTGGAAATCTTCTCTCCACTGTATTTTCCGCCTTTGAGACTCATACTTTTGTCCGGAAGAGCTCGAAAGAAGAGGCCAGATTCATCACAGTTGAAAATGTTCTTATCATCATAACCTTTGAAAAGATCCTTAACTTTCATTTTCCAGTCAAAAACAATTTCGTTGTCAACAGACGAGTTTTCACCGCATACATTTTTATAAGAAATAATGTGTCGGGCTCGAAATTTATCTAGCTAGCCACCCGAAGCCTTGAAATCAGAAAGTCCCTTTCTTTGAGCAGTTTCTAGTGCTTTCTCTAGAATTAAAGTTCCAGACAAAGGAATGCTCTTCAACCTAGCACGGCTAAACCATTCAAATGTTAAGGTATCCACAGCTAATCCTTCTGTTTTAGGGAAAGCTGTTTTGTTCCCTTGGTTACCATTTTCGGCCCAACATTTTAAAAGTTCATCATTCCGTTTTAAAATTCCACATACTTGAGTTTTCCCAATGCCCAACATTTCCGCTAAATCACGCGCACTTAATTTTTCAGCTTCTTTTAAATTTATAACATCGATATTCTCTCTTAAAAATAAGCGTTTACGTTTTTGTGACATTTTTTTTTTCTTAAATGAAAACAGCGAACCCTACTGCAACTGGCATATACAAATTCTAAAAGACTTCCGCAAAAAGCTGCATACGGAAGTCCGTGTCACTTAGACTAGACTGTTAAACTACATTTTTGCTTCGTTAATCTTGATGTTTTAAATGAGAGGGGGAGGGGAGTGCTCTTATCTATTGAAAGACAGCATTATTGAAGGCGGCTGCTGCTCAGGAGAATGGTTATCTGTGAATCACAAATTTCTTGCAGTTGTTGCTCGACTTCGTGGAAAGCATTTCTTTTAAAACGGAATCCACCAGCCTCTTTTTGTAAATTGGAAAAGTTAAAGTGTGCTTCGAAATATTCTTCGCCCCCCCACTGTCCGCGGCGACAACTCATTCGTCGTGTTTTAACGATCTACAACAGCTGTTTACAATTTCGAGTACAAAAATACTTAGAATGTCCTCTATTTA
>QLNU02014802.1:65556444-65571087 GCA_006491805.2 Dysdera silvatica
CAGGAAGATCCGACAAATCGCTGTTAATCGTACTAGCTTGACAAAGATTGCACTCATCTGCCTAAACGAGAAAACTATGGAACCCTATTAGGAAAAACAGGTTTCGTCTTCGCCAATTTTAAATATCTAGTCGCCAGTGGCGAACAGGCGACCGGGTGAGTTGAGTCCTAAAATTAAAGAAGGGAGCAAAGTGGTATCAATAATAATAATAATTTAAAGGTAGAACATAAAATTCTGTAAAGGCTATCTAAAATTTTGAGCTGTTTTCTGCTCTCCCTGTGCCATCCATAAGAATTTTTCCGTGTGGAGGAAGCCTTACATTTGCAAATATATTTTCCGTCTGTTCGTATTATACATTCACACAGTCTGCAATTAAATAATGCCCTTACATGTTAATTACGACCCATTATTTTTTCAGATTATTTTTAAAACAAAAATGTTTCATCAGAAGCCAAAGCCAGCATTTAATCGGGAATGGTATATTTGGATAATCCATTGTCAAAGGAACAACGTTGATATATAATTTTAGCTTTCTCATAAAATACTAACAAGTTTTTATATATTAAGGAATTTGTAGACTTAAATTTCAGCGGCTCCTACTGAAACGAATAAGTTATTCGTTGTGTTAGAGATAATTATGAAAATCCCCGAATTTAGAACCCAACTCTACACATGGAGAGTTAAAGTTTGCTGAATAGCCCTTTGAACTGCCTTTGAGAAGTACGTTACAACAAGGGCTTAATTAATTTACAAACTCTGTCAGGTATTACAAAAGCGTCATAGTATCTTTTGTATCTCGCTCAGTCTAAGTGTTGCGCTTCCGATTCCTGGAGGATAAAGGTTAGTTTTTAATAAAGAATGGCATTGTACTCAAAATATCGTTTGCGAAATCGTTTTAAGCCATTGCAATATTATCGATAGTCGTGAAAATGGGTAACGAAGAGAAAAATTCATAAATCTGCTATTAAAGGCTTACTGAATCACTATGAATTGTAAAGGCATAGTGAACAACTATTGAGTTTACACATGCGGAAATTAATTTTCCACAAAATTTTCCACAAAATTTCCGTTTTAAGGCACGAAAAATTTAAGAACATTCATACTGTGCTGTTTACTTTCCTCGTAAAAGTACTCTGAATTTGTAGATTTGCGGTAGCATAAATTCGTATTTTGTGTATTTTATATTTTAAAAATATTCCATCATTCATCCTATATTTACATATGTGGCAATATGATATAAATAAAAGGTAATAACGAATTTTGGTAAGAACTGATGATTTACTAAAAATTTTCATCCATTGCTAGGCAAGCTCATTCATGTTTATGGAAAAGAAGTGGACTTGGCACCCAGCTTGGGAACACAGCGCCCAACACAGTAACGGCAGACAGACAGCCCACGGAATTCAATGCAAAAAAACACTGAGTTGTTCGATGCATTCTCTAAAAACAGACAGCCTCATTGCAAGAAGCAGACCTAAGAAATGTATCACCAGAAAGTAGGGAAGAAAAAGGCAAATGATCTTGTAAAATTTTAACTATCGATGCAAGGTAAAACCACTGGCATTAACCAGAGGGGTAACATAGAAAAAAAAATATATAGAAAAGAGGCTGAGAACAGGAAGAAGTGGAAAAAAGTCAAGGAAAATGAGGAGCAATGTGCAAGCACGTCTGTCCGCGCTGAGAATCGGTGGCAGAGTCCTGCTACGTGATTCGTTGTGTCAACTTCCCTGTTGTATCTCATGGTATTGACTGCTGCTAATTCACATTGAGACAGAACCAATATTCACAGTGAAGGATAGATGCAGACCATACCATACATACGTATGTTTGAATGCATATAATGTGTTGTAAATAATGTATGTTTATTTGCATGAGTTATACGGCGCGAGGACAGCAAGAATCATTCTGCGCCGATGCCACAGCAGGGCTCCGCAATAGTAGGTATTGTACTATACGTAATGTATTGTCTGCACTGTACATGTTGCATGCAATGTATTGTATATGTATTCAATATAATGCATGTAGATATTAAAATTTTGAATTTATTTAAATAAATTATCTTATTTAATGGTCTGAAAAATCCCTTTCTCTGTGCATATTACAAAAAGTTGGATTATTCGGACAAATTGTGAGAGAACATCTGCCTTTTACAAAAAAATAAATGTTCCCCCATTATATCGCAAAAATTGAAACAAGCGTCATTTGAAAAGAAATAATTTTCAAGTGTAGTATTTCAGTATGAAAAAAAATTACATTTTTTAAAAAGACCTGCCTAAAAAAAGACACAATTTCCCAAATTAAACATAACCTGAAATAAATGGCCGCTTCGGTGATTCTGCATTGCTATTAAAAATTAAAAAGTTTTAGATAAATGAAAGTCGAGCAAAATGTAAAAAAAAAAAAGTGGAGCCGTCCGGGTATTAATTGGGCGCATTTATCGAAATGGGCTCTTTTGTGATGAAGTTAGCGGAACGAAAATTGGAATATTTTTGCGAAAATTTTAATTAAAATTTGTAATGACTTCCAGCACCGTTTTCTGCAGTGCGAGTCTGAGTCTCTATTAGGGAGTTTTACGAGTTCACCGTTCCAACGCAAAAAAATCAATAAAACGAATTAAATAATCGGAAGTGAAGTGTCAAATTGACGTAGCAATGCATATAATTCGTTATATATTAGTGTCAACGTTATAGAGTAATGGCCGTCAACCCACTGCATGAGTTCTATTTGGTGGCAAATTAAGGTGTGGCGGGCAAAAACATTATTTTTTTAATAAAGGCATGTGGCACAAAATTTGTTAGAAGAAAGGGTGGTTTAAGTGGCACACGACAAAAAAAATGGTTAGTCACCAATGTTCCAAAGCATAGTTCTTCATGTTCGGTAGCGCCATATCTACGTTATGACACAAGGATTACAGACGTCCGGTTTCACTGAGATCTACAGTTTTCTAGGGACAACTGTAGCTCTGACGACCTACAGTTCGGATTCAGACTTTGAACGACAATGAGCAAGGTAGTCATTAAACATACCACTATGGCACCGTTAGAGATCAAAGCGAGGTTAGCAACACGATAGGTGTAAGCGTTAACACAGCAGAACCGATAGTCCGTAGAGCCTATAGACGTATTCTATACAAACGTTTCTGCCGTTTATTGAGAAGTAACTACAGTTCTAAATGCGTACAGAAGGTTGTTACTTTATGCAACTGTTGTTCTAATGGTACAAACTCAGCCTATATATTCCGTTAATAAACGACGCTGGCGCCAGACGAAGAACAGTAGCATCAAATGGCAACATCCACTGCAAATGGAGTCGACTCCAGTCGCTCCTTGACAAAGTGCAGCATAGGTCTATATGGAAGGCGCCCAACCGCTCTGTCGTTGATACCAATATTTAATTCATAAGTTAAAGATAAACATTGACAAAGTTATTTCGATTGGTTGGAATTGTATGACGCAAGGGCCTAACTTCGGGACAAATGCAATGAGAAACATTCATTATATAGAGAGCTAGTAACTATATGGAGAACACAAAGTTAACAACAACGAAAATTAATTTTTATATTGGGGAAAAAGTGGCGTGTTCTTTCATATTTGTCATTTCTGGGATTCTCTTCCCACATACCGAAGGATATTATTGGATGCTCCTAAATCAGAATTAAGAACAACCACTAGTACGCGACTGTGTACATTTATAATAAGCATCCATACGTGTATTTATGTTCTAAATAATTGCAATAAATAAATTTTGAAAAAATAAAACCATATTTGTTCTTGCCAAAAAGTATTTGTACACCGAACAAAGTTCTGTTTTAAAGGAGTTAAGTATTATACCATATAAATTAAAATTTTATGCCTTTCAAAAGACATGTTAAAAGAGATTTGGGACAGCAATTTAATTAGTTCCTTCTGCCATGGCCTTAAAAATGCGCGTTTTCTATTGCAGTGTAGGAGACGATTATAATTTTTCGTAACTGTTGTTTTAGTTATCGCGTAATAGGCAAGAGTATACTTTTTAACTTCCTTTGTGTTCGGTAGGTAATAAAAAAATGAGAAAAGAGAACAGTATTTAAGAATAAATCGAGATCTGGCCGTCCAAATAAGCAAAATGCAAGGCAGGTGAAGAACATCATCAAGCAAGTATCGTTGGACCCCTCTATATCTGGTCGAGAATTAGTTAATGATGTCGCTTCAGCATCGAGAAAAATAAAAAGTTCTCAAACTATTCACAGTATTCTTCATGATATACATATTCGAGTCAGAAGCTCCAAGAACAAACCTTACATCAGTCCAAGAAGTGGCGGAAAAGATTTGATCTTTCTAAAGCCTATGTCAAGAAATCCGCTGAGTTTCGGGAAAAAAATAAGTTTAATATTGACGGTTTGGGCGAAAAAAATATATGCGGTGAAGGACAAATATTTCTCTTGAAACAAAGGACTTGGGACCAATTGTGGAATACAGTGATAGCTATGAGCTAATTAGGGGATTTTTGGCTTAAAACAGAGTTCACAATATGATCTTTATTGACGGTAATGTAAATACTGGACAGTATATGAAAATATTGTAAGGTAATTTCTTGGACTGTATATTGAAATTAGGGTTCATTCTATTTTCAACGTGACAAAGATGACGACAATACTATCTAAAATTCAGCGTTGTGGTTGCTTCAAGATGCGAGGAATCAACTGAATATTCATCTTACAATCTCCAGACCTCAATGCTATTGAGAACTTGACATTTTTAGATTTTCAAGGAAGGAAAAACAAATATCCACCAAAGCTACGTTTAAGCAAACGTATTGTAAAGAATGCGTGAAAATCAGTGTAGAAACAACTTAAAAGCAAAATCAATGCCCAGGCAATCATAGGCTTTAATTAAAGCAAAAGCATACATATTAAATACTTATGACATTTCTAAAGTGTGTTTTTTGGTTTCTCTGTTAGGTGTGCAATTGCTCTTTTAGTACGAAAAATGGGTTTTTATATGTTTAATTTTTTTTCTTGAAATTATTAAAAAAATACACGTATGGGTACTTATTTTAAAAGCAATCCAATGATTAAACATATTTCGTAGTTTTTGCTTTCCACTTCAATTTATGCGTCATACGTAGCTTAATCGTAAGAGGAAAACAGATAGGCTTTTAAAGTTAAGGTTTACAAATGGGGAAGGGGCATGTTTTATTTCACATTATCATTAATTGAAATTGCGTATTTTCGCAATAATAAATTGGTTTCGTTCAAGTTCTTTTAAATTTTAATTATAAGTTTCGATGAAATCTTTTAAGTTTGTTCTTAATCATTTCAATGTCTCTTTCTCCCATGAGTTCAATTATTTTAAAGTGTTTTGAATTTACGAAGTTCAATTGAAAACTAATGAAATCATTGTTTTCAAGTCTAACAATTTTATATTTATAGATTTCTATTGTATATATAATTATTTGTATGATTAACACCTGGATACAAGAGGTGTAGAAATTATTAATCATTGTGTTCATTGTTTCTACACCTTTCTCTTCTGGAACACAACGGATTTCTCATTCTCAAAACGTAATAAATTGCGTTTTGTTGTGGCCTGAACAGTCGTTAGTTCTGGTTAGAGATTTTAGTCGAATATGCGCCGTTTCTGGATGTTGAAAGACGTTTAACCAGTTCCAAAAATATCAAACAAATGTACCGAAGAATATTTCACTGTATTATCAAAACTTGTCAGTAGTTACCGCGCTTTTCGCGGATATATTTACCATTTCGAACTATTCAACCAATTCTTTTATTTTAAAGTTCAGAAAGTTTTTTTTCCTACTGAGTTTGAACCCATAAAATATTTCGCGCCAAGGTTTTTATGCCAAAACTTCGCCAAATTTATCATCATTCGGCAATTTTAAAATAAAGTGTTTCCAGGGTTAATGTAATTAAATATTGACTGTATATTTTCTTATTTCAACAAGAATTTCTGCAGATAGCGAACATTTGTGAATAATTCAATAAATCTTTAACCAAAATCCGAAGTTTTCCAATTATCTATTTTTGTGTTTTTACGGGGCAAGGACATTGAAGATCATGCTGCTGTGCCTGGACCTACAGTATTCCCGAGTAATAGGAACCCCCCCTGGAACACCAGATACATGCGTTATCCCCTACACGTAGGCGTACACAAAATGCTCATATACCTATATATATATATATTAATTATATATACGCACCCTCTAATTTTCATCGCAATGGAGATTGTAACCCCCACTTTCGTACGCCAGTGCCACTACCCCACTGTAAGACGGGGTAGATCTACATTTTCCCGTGGAATCTGAACCTTAAAGCTTGGGGAACCAATCTCCGGTCAACAGTGAGCAGTCAGTCTGGAAGTGTTCGAGTTTCAACAAAGTTCGGGATCGAAAAGGAATTAACAACATGTAGGCAGAACACGTTACCACTGAAGGGTAAACCATTTACCTACCTCTACCTGTGGAATCCAAACCTCAATTCTTAGTAAAACCAATCCTTAACCTTCATTGAGCAGTCATTCGAGACGTGTTCGAGTTTTAACAACGTTCCGAGCCGTACAGGGATTGAAAGCATGCAGAAAGAACACATTACCACTGAAACACACAGATCAAAGTATTTACTCTGTTCACAAGTCTTGTTCACAAAAAGAAATCCAGTAGATCTTTTTCCACCGTTTTTTTTTGTTTTTTTTGTTTTTTTTGTGACAGTACTGCTCCTTCAACGTATTTTTTACAAAATGCATTAGATGGTGTATACGGTATAAAGAAGGGAGTTGAGAATGCTGGTAGTTATTTATTAAAACCATCCCCTGAGGGTAATTCGCCAAGTGACCGCGATATTTCGCCAATGTAAGTTACGATATGTTGCTTTTCGTTTACAGTCCTAAAGAAACAGCCCGTGTGTCTATTTTCATTATATTGCTTTTGGGCTAAGGCATTATTTTTTGCGTTCTGGACAGCCTTCTGGTTTTGAAAAATCACCCGAAAATTATAATGTAAAGCGAAATAACAAAAATGCCTTATTTATTTAATTACCTATAAAAATAAATTTTCAGGAAACCATTGATTCAACCCTTCCAACATTCAGGTACAACTCAAAGACAATCTTAAGTCGAGGGTTGTGGGAGTGGGGGGGGGCACCCTTTTATTAGGCATACACTGCTTCAGGAAAATGATTGGGTTACAAAAATGTCGCGAAAATAATATTCCATTTATGTAAGTTGGTCGCTGTAGCTGATGGCGGGCTTGAAAATTTCGCGAGCTTGGCGACGACCTTGGCGAGATCCCGATCTTAGGGGCCGCTATAACAAACAAGTACCGTTGATTTATATGCCTTTGGAAACTTTTTGAATTTTAACTATTAATCAATCATTTACACGTTTATTAACTATTAGACGCAATACAAGTGAGAGAATCCATTCTGCGATGGTGCGCAGATACGCAGATAAACGCGGTCGCCTATTGGGCTGTTATCCCGGGGATTCGTCTCCCCCTCCAATAAAAAAGAAAGCTTACCAACGCATTTTACATAGCAGTCCAGCGATTGCCCCATACACCGTAAAAAATTCGAATTCTTCTGAAAACTTTAGGCCACTGAGCAGCATGACATTTGCAGTTATTTCGCAGTAAAACACACGAACAAATAATATATATGAGCAAATTTTCCCGCATAATGCTACAACAAAATACTTTGATTAAACACACTAAAAATATGAACATTAAGGTGGACCTCAATAGAGGTTCACTCTTGATCGGCTAATTTAAAGACAGTTTGCGTTTGGTTGGTTGATGGCGGTTTTATGACGCAAGGACAACAAAAGTCGTTCGGCACCAAGCAGGGTGAGACCGCGCAAGCGATTTTTATATAGAAAGAAATTAAAGATTAAAATGGCAACGTTATATCAGACAAAAAATGAGAAGAAATAATGTAGTAAAATCAGATGAGATTTAAAAAGCCAATAGTACGTAAAAAATAAAAATGATTTCATGATTAAGAAAGTCACATAAAATGTCACGAAGGGTAAAATTATTTTGGCTGAAAGCTGATGAACATTGGTAAAATATGTATAACGTTCATTGGATCACCACATGTGGCACACATCGGGGCGCCTTCTCCCTTTAAAAGATGATGAGAGAAGCCTGTGTGCCCGATGCGAAGTCTAGCCAGAGTAACTTCTTTGCAACAGTTGCTCCTATAACTAGACTGCTACATCTCAATACGTAGTTTACTATGGTGGAGTTCATTAAAAACTTGTCGTCCCACTCCAACTGCCATTTTTTGTACAGACATATTGAGACATGAGTGCTACAATCTTGGAATGGAATGAATGGATTATCAGGTTCTGTAGTTGTTGTTTTCGCAGCAATGTCAAGCTTGTTCATTGCCAGAAATTCCAGAGATACTTTGCATTATATTGTAAAAAAAAAATATAAATAAAAAAAATAAAAACCATTTTCGCTATGTTAGTTTGTGTCAATACGTTAATCAGAGGAGCAGTGCTTCAAACGTCTTTCTAAAACTGTATCATCTTATTTATTATTTAGACCTATCTATATGTACAGATAAAATCGAGTTAAATTTTTTGAGCAGTTCTATTAATTACTTTGAGCAAAAAATACTGTATAAGTAATTATATAAAAATTGCTCGGTATAGTTCAAATTTCTTTACCGGTGGTATAATTTAATCAATAATATTACTTGTCGAAAAAAGGCACATATTTCTGCCAAACGGTACAAATTGTCAGTTTTTAGTAATAAGACTTTAATCATTTTAGTACAGATATTAATAAAAATACGTGATACATATACAGCGGAACCCTGAGAAATCGACATGTAAGAGGTTAAGGAACTTACGTCAGGTTATGAGAGTGGTAGATTATTGAAGCTGATGAAATTTCACAAGGAAATAGTATCCAATAATTTAAGTTTCTGAAACATAAAAATACAAAGAACTAATTATCTCTAACTTTAGTAAAAATATTTTATGGATTTTTTTGCCTTTATGAACTTACTTGGTGAATTAAAGCTTACATAGATGCATAAATATTTAAATTGGTTGGTTGCATTTGTATGGCGAGGATCATTCTGCTCCGAACAAGGTAAAACCCTGCATACGATTTAATACATGTGAATTTGTTTACGAAACCATTTTTTTTAAATACGTTTAAAAAAGGACTGTATTATAGTTTCATTTTCCATTAAGACAAACATCTGAAAATGTGAGATAAAGGTGGAGGAAATATAATGAATTTACCTTGACTTAAGCGAGTATTTGTCTTGCGATGTCGAATTAGTGACTTTCCTTCCATAGTCCACAATACATTAAACCAGACAAAATCTTATTGAAAGTTGTCATACGAAATGTCGAGTTAGAAGGAACAACGAGTTATACGAGTGTTAAGAAGACTAGACTCCATTGTATGTTGTTTGTAGTTTTACGGCTCAGGAATTACGATGATAATGATGAGACGAGACCTACTGTTTTCCGAGGAATCTGAACCTCTGGACCTACAATTTTCCGAGGAAGTCGAACGTCTCAAGGCCTACGGAACCAAACCCCGGACTGCAGTAAGCAGTATAATTTTTGAGATTTCTCAGTAAGTGTTCTTTTGCACCATTGGGAAATTTCCAGATTAAACGGTACACTGGGCGAACGCGTTGTCACATTGAGCGAACGCGGAGCGTTTTTAGTTACAAAGTTTAGAACCCAAGGTATATATATTTTACAGCAAGTAACCGCAATTCCCAGTTTTATTTCCAAAGCGTATATCGTAATTATGCTCGCGGCAATCCACCCTCATAATAACGAAACAATACAGAGTTTCACCAGGAGATTCCATAACGAATAGTTATTTCGACACTGGCGTAAGGTTTAAAAACACAACATTTCGGGAGCCAAGTGCTCCCTTTGTTAAGTGAAGACAGAATTTATGCCTTCACTTGACAAAGGGAGCAGTTGGTGCAGTGTTTTTAAACCTTACACCAGTGTCTGAATAACTGTTCGTTACACTCGTAATATCAGAAAATGTACTACTTTTCATCCTTTAAAAAAAAGTGTTCTATAAATATTGTTTTTGAAAGAATACTATGTTTATGAATGTAGTCTAGGCTCGATTTAACGATTTTAACGGCACTAGTGAAAATAGTCGTTAATTCGGGGGAACGTTTATCGCAATCAATGACGCACCCCCGGTGGGGAGGAAGATGGTTCCCTAGTCCTTGATAAAAATTTACATGCAAAATACATTAAAAGTAGCAACTATTAATTAAAAAGAATATCTTTTTACAATTTTGGTCCGCCCCCGAGCGAAAATCATGGATTCAATATTGATCGAAACTGAAATAAGAAATTATCGAAAAGGAGAACAATAAAAATGCTTACCAGCATTCTGAAGAATACATGTTAATTTTAATAAACATAAAACACAAGTATGTGCTTAATTACTGCTTCGAAAAGAAAGCTGATGTTTGTTTTGGTTTTACTTGTGAGTTGGCATTTAGTATTGCCTTTTCGGTTTTACAGATGCGTCGAAAAAATTATTGTTGACGTCAAAACGCAGTAAATACTTCTTTATACACAGTAAACCAAACTTCAATTGAGGGAACACAATTGAAGTTTATTTTCCGACGACAGCCGATTTTCTAACGGAAGTTCTATCTACAGCTATAGGCAAATGATGAAAAGTTATAGAGAAGGGGTGGAAAGCAAACGTTAAATCGTGAAAAATATAACACTGGACTCAATGTAATTCAAACCGGACCAGTAAAAACAACCGTTAAATCGTGGAAAATATAACACTGGACTCAGTATAATTCAAACCGGACCAGTAAAAACAATCGTTAAATCGTGGAAAATATAACACTGGACTCAATGTAATTCAAACCGGACCAGTAAAAACAATCGTTAAATCGTGGAAAATATAACACTGGCCTCAATGTAATTCAAACCGGACCAGCAAAAACAATCGTTAAATCGTGGAAAATATAACATTGGACTCAATGTAATTCAAACCGGACCAGTAAAAACAATCGTAAAATCATGGAAAATATAACATTGGACTCAATGTAATTCAAACCGGACTAGTAAAAACAATCGTTAAATCGTGGAAAATATAACACTGGACTCAATGTAATTCAATCCGGACCAGTAAAAACAACCGTTAAATCGAAGTTAGACTATTTGTATGGTATTTTTGCAAAATCTGTATATATCTTCTCTATAGAATCTCAATTCCAGTAATATTATATTTTGTTAATCCTCCGACAGCATGCCCGTATTCAGAGAGGATGAGATCTTTGGAATTTCCCACCCCCCCCCTTAAACTAAATTTATAATGAATATAATAATACGTGTATATATTTTCTTGTTAGTCTTCGAAAAAATGAAAGGAAAAACTCAAATCTCGATTATCAAAATTCTGTTCAGGAGGTCTTTTTTCATAGAGCACTAATTTGAAGGCACTTTAAAAAAACTAAAATTTCCTTTGAAAGGGCAACATTATAAAAATTAAATTTTGACGGCAAAACTATGAGCAAAAGCTCCATGATTTATGAAGGAAAATTTTGTCTTATCATTTATTTCTGTATTTATACAATTTTTCTTGTCTATAAAGTAATATCTTTATTTTTTAAATATTTTTGAACGCCCCCGAAAATTCAATCCTAGCTTTAACCTTGCTAGAGAGTGAAAACAGATCAAGAGAACGTTAATTAATTCATTATGCATTATGATTTTAACGTTTGTTGTTAACTGATCAGATAATTTGTTAATCACTATTTAAAATTTAAATTTATTCATCACTGGTTAAAGAAATGATTATTGAAAACTACCCATTTCCAAAATTAAGTATATTATTAATTAAATGAACAAAATTTTAAATAACAGGAAGTAAAAAAAGTAACACACGAAGCATTTTCTTGACAAATTAACGCATTTATTGAAATAGGCTCCCTTGTGATAGTTAGCGGGATCGGAAAATTGGAACATTTTTACTAAAATTTTAATTAAAATTCTTAATGAGCTGCTGCAGGAGCTTTTCTAAATGTTCGGAGGGAAGCATTCTTCCAGAAAATTGGGACATTTTTCCAAAATTAAGAAAAAATCACTAATGAATTTGTAATTAAAGAATTCAGTAATTGAATGTTAATTTATACCGATATTTTGCTGATATATCAAAAACGATGCATGTTCTTTTAAATATCAATAATACAAAATTAAGCGAAATATTTAGTGTTTGGTCCAGCGTTTCGCAGACGCCTTGGTATATCAGAAATCGATTGTTGTGTGTGTTTGTATTTTTTGTACGGAACAAGAACAAAAAACCGATTGTAGCGAACTGTTAGGAAACACGGAATGATGCCATTACAACTTATTATTGGCTGTTGAAAACCAATAATACCAAACTGGCAATGGTAACTTGAAATGGCAACACTTCGTGTTAACGAAGAGTTCATCCAAGTCGATATCTGACGGACAGCTGCGTGTACTTGAAACGCTGGATCAAATATAAAAAAACCGAGTAATTACTTTGCTAAATATTTAATAAACTTCACGTAACGCTACGCCGAATTTACACCCAGATATTTTTAATTGTTAACGAACTGTATTAGTATATATAGGAAATAAGTGATAAATAATATATACTAAATGTAAAATATTGTTATAAACGGGATAATAGTTCAAAAAGTCAAATTTACGGGGAATTTAATAATATATATTTGCTTCAATTTATACATCACATATACATGCTATCATTGAATAAATGTGGAAAAGATTAAGGGGAAGTAGATGACGTCACTTAATTCGCCATAGTTGCTTACAGTTTGTCAAAATGCAATACAAGTAATACATTTCATTTGTCAAAATGTTTGTCAAAATGTAATACATGTAATATAATTTCATTTCAGAGATTTTATGACATAATTTTCGATTTATATTAAATTTGACCAGTTTCTAGAAACGTCAAGTATTATCTGACTGCGTACACCTGACAGGCATGCCGCATGAATCTTTTCCGCACGAATAAACTGGCATTGATATTGATATTAATAACATTGAATTGACATCGATAACATTATCCGTCACCAGGTGTGGCTAACATGCGATCTGTTTCCTCCCTTTGAAGACAAAATGAAATGACTAAAGTTACGCCTTATGGGATCACTCACATTATTTCCTTTAGATTTCAAACTCGTGAAAAAATAATGAAAGCGACGCATATAATCGAAAGTATTGTCTAATGTAACTTCGGCGAAAGAGCTGCCCTTGTGGCATTACTGCGATAACTGATGTTTCCGGAGACTTGCCAAAAATGAATTCAAATTGGAACTTGTGTCATGAAATATTTGCCGTTGATGTCTCAGGTATATATGAATTTTTATTTTGAAAAAAAAAATATATATATATATAAACAGATATGGGGCGCCAGTATTATAATGACGTCACCTACTTACTATTCCTTAAACGCTGCAAATACTCATTCTCGGGCCCACTTTATATGCAAATGAAATTGGTTGGTTTTATTTTTATGACGAAAGAACGCCAACGGTCACTCGGAGCCAAACACGATGGGAACATGTACACAGTTATAAAATGAAAATAAATTACAGCTAAAATGGTAATAACATATTGAAAGTAATGGGATTAAATGTACCAAATGACACGATATAAAAAATCATGAGATGAGAAAAGCCAGTATTAAATAAAAAGTTAAAAATGATTTCATGATTAAAAGAATTGCATAAAATGTCACAAAGGGTAAAATTATTTTGGTTAAAAGCTAATGAACGTTGTTGGTTAAAATTTATGCAAGAGTTTAAAATATGTAAAATATTTAATGGTTCGTCACATGTGTATATACAGGAAGTTTATACGCCGCATCTATATAAAATACCGAAGCCAAATTAACCAAAATTATCAAATTTACATTAATTTTATTATTTGCGCAAGTGAAACGACTACAAAGGAAATGTATTAAGCAGAAGTTCCAATATCATAGTGCCAAATATTAAAGTTCCCTCAGTTTCGCAGCATTGACCTAGCAAATAATGGAATGCATAAAATACATGAGAAATTACAGAATAATGTTTGCAGCTTGTTACCGCACTCGCAGGGAAGAATAAGGAAAAACAACACTTCAGCATTTTGAATTCACAACGAGTGGAAAACTCATGGAATTATGTAAGATATTATTACCCTTCACAGGGATAACACAATTGCCAAATAATGGTCAACACACAAAGCCATCGAGGAGAGAACTTTTTGTGTTTTTTTTATCATTAATAAATTTGACACCCAAGTATGAGGAAAACAGAACAAGAACAGCGGCTTTTACCCCGTATATTAGGATGTAAGATATTATTACCCTTCTCAGGGATAACACAATTGCCAAATAATGGTCAACACAGAAAAAGGATTCGGGCGGGGAAGTTGCGTTCATATGCAGGGTTTGTCCCAGAAGTTCCCGGAATGATTTTTTGTAGTTGGCAACGCTGGCTGACGGGGCGGAGAAGTTGGTGGGGGATCTGAGCTTGGAAACGAGACCGGTATCAGTCGCCTGCGGGCAGTTGTTGAGGCAGGGTCACGCTCCGCGCAGAGGTATCTACTGCACCCTCGTCGATCAAAAAATGGACCAGTTTTTGGAGCAGCG
>QLNU02014802.1:65571187-65586446 GCA_006491805.2 Dysdera silvatica
AGTGATGTTTTGTTTACATTTATTTTATCATGCAGCACGCGGAAATTCGAAGCCGTTGTCTACGCTATTGAGAGAGTTATATTCTAATACAGTGAATTCGCGATAAGTCGAATTCCTGGGGACCGACTGAAAACGTCGAGTTATCGGAAGTTCGACTTATCGTTTGTCGTTGATTGGAAATAACCTTTTCCACTCTTCTGTGCCACCAGGTTTCATGTTCTTTATTAACGATTAGTTATTTTCAGTGATGAAAGCAGATTTTGTTAGTTTAATAAAGGTAAACAAAAATAGTGCGTCATTTTATATAGTAAATAGTGCGTTATTTTAAATAGTGCGCCATTCATCCTGTGTTTCAAGTCAGGTCAAATTTCCTCCAAGTGTGATGGTATATTGTTCCATGTGTACCTATGGTGTTGGAAATCTTTGTTTCTTTAATAGGAATGTAAACAGTCCCTATTATGTCGAAATTTTGCCAGATCATCTCATTCCGAGTGAAAATTATTATTTTCCACATGGCAAGTACTTACCAACAGGATGGAGCACCATGTCATAAAGCCAAGAATACTACGTCATGGTTGCAGGAACACGATATCACTGTTCTCAAATTGCCAAAAAATAGTTCTGACCTTAATCCAATTGAAAACGTTTGGGAAAAAAATGGAAAGGGCCATTTCTAAAGTGAAATCAGCTGCAATGGACGGTTCAAAGACAACAATCCATGATGTTTGGTGTGCAATCACAGGTGATGATTGTCAGCAGTTAGTGGAGTCCATGCTTCGTAGAATATAAGCAGTTATAACAGCCAAGGGTGGTTAGACCAAGTACTAGCAAGGGAATTTCCATATTTCGTCTTGATATTTAAAATTTCCATATTTTTGTCTTGATATTTAGAATTTCCATATTTTTGTCTCGAGTAGTGTGTACATTTCCTTTTTTATTAGCATTAAAATTTCATGCATTTTTGAAACTACAGAAAGGTTATGTAGCCAAAACATTGCAAATTAATATAAAAATGTATTCTTTTTGTGCAGTGTGTGGTTGTTTAAATATCTATTTTTTTTAATCACTCGGGCTGTTTTTTCAAAAATCGCCAAACTTTTGTCTCGAAATGCAAGTGAAAAAGATATTAAGTGAAAGAGAATTTTTCTATTTTTATTAATAAACGATTATACAGTTTAGTCACGGTTTTGCGAACCCCACCTTAGACTCCAAATATTTGTAAATTCAAGAATTCGTAAAATAGTAGGCATATTTAGTTCGCTAGGAGTGGGCTGAAGCTTGTGAAAATTTTCGACAAGACGTTCGCCATCCAGAACTTTGCAAGCGCGGAAGTGAATGTTTTGGTGACTGATCCAGTTATTGGTTTGAAATAGATATTTACAGAGGCAGAAGCACTGAAAAGTAGAAAGCTGCCATAGAGTCACTTTAACCGAGGATATAAAAGGCAGCAAATTCGCGAATGCTTGCAGAAAAGACGAATTTGAAATAACCACCATGGGCAAGAGCCTTTTCTGGCGGGAGTGCGATAGGTGCCCCACATGTGGGCAGCTGAATCCAGGGGCTATCGTAGACTGCTTATTGTTACTAAATTTTTTTATTTATCATTGGACTAAATCGATATCAAATGTCTGTTTCATTTTATAAAAATAAAAATTAAAAACAATTTGGATAACTATTTAAATATATATGTGTGTGTGTGTATGTATGTGTGAATATAGAAGTAAACACTGCATACACAAAATTAAGAATTTAATACTTTATTTAATTAATAAGGCCATAAATTCTGGCCATGTGCGTCACATTGAGAATTCGACAAAAGCGCCAAAACACGTTGCATTCTCTCTGTTAAAATTCCTAGTTATGTTTAGTAAAATTAGGCGGCAAAACGTCTCTTTCTACAGGCAGCAAAATATCTCAGTTTGCGGACGGGCAAAATTCTAAATCCGCCATAGTTCGTAAATGAGAATGGCAGCAAGAAATCAAAAAACAGAAAAGTAATTCTAATTACAAGGAAGACTTCAAAAATTGTTTGTAGATATGCTGTTTTTCTAGGCAAATATGCTGTTTTTCTAGGCACATATGCTATATTTACTATATATAAATAAGCCTCATCTCCCATCCTTTCTCTTATTAACGACAACAGAAATAAAAAAGGTTGGCGAAAAAAAGTGCGCCAAGTATATTAGTAAGTAAAACGCAACCACAGTTATTTATTGAAACTTCGTTTACAATTGTTTCGAACGATATATCACTTCTCTTAGGAATTATTTGAACTGAAGGGGAGAGACGTATCTCTCGAAACAACTGTAAACGAATTTTGAATGTATAACTGTAATTGTGTTTAACTAAGACAACTGAAGTGATTTCCGGATAGATTTAACCCATACATAACAATTAACATTTAACGCTCATCCACTGAATTCATCCATAAATTGCGGTCCTAAAACTCTTGCATGCCTTTGCCTTCTAAATTTAAAATACATGCGTCAAATCTAGCTTCATCTCCTGCCCTATATCGCAGTTTCTCAAATGAGACCACGTACTAACATTAACAATTTCATCACTCTCTCCACGTTTGATTAATATGCTGCTCTTCATTTTGTCATAAATGTATGAAATACAAAATTTAATGCACATTCCTCTCGCTTCTAACCTTTTCCCTACAATTTACGAAATCCGAAGTCCAACCAGTTTGAGGAAATTCTATACCTCTCTTTTCGAAAATTTTGGTCTCCGAAGAAAATCAGTGGAAGAAAGTGGATACATTGAATTAGTAAGAAAGAATGAACGTGTAATTTTATTTCGTAAATTGGATAGTGGAAATCAGTTTAATGTTTTTTCGGAACCAACCCAATATTTCCTAAAAACGTCAAATTCGTAAATTGTATGTTCATAAAAGCACGAGTCCAATGTGTTTTCCTTTCCTTCCAACTTTATATGTATTTATTCCTAAGCTCACCATTCCTCTTCCTCTCCAATAATAATAAAATATACAAGGATATATATAGATTGTGACTTTTTACTGGGGGAGAAGGGGATGGTGAATAATCAATCATTCATTCCAACCGATACAATAATAAGGTGTGTCCCACCGAAATAAAGCCACCGTGATTATATGCCGTAACTGGACACGAAACAAACCAATAAGAACGAAACAAATATATTAAGAAAGTCTATATACAAATACATATTTGCAAGGAGTAACTCACTCCCTGCTCCATCTGGGCGGGGGGAAAAATGAACGTGTAAAAAAGAGAGGAAAATGTGTCCCGCCGAAATAAAGCCACCATCCCTATTAGTGTTTTAGGTAACTCTCAATATTCGAGCTATTACAGGTAAACAGGTTTATGACGTCAGGAAGTTGTCAAATAACTTACCTGTTCTATCCCAGTCGAATGTTGACTTCAGAAGGTTGTATTTTCTATTTCTCCTGCAGTATTGCAATGGGAAAACGAACCCAGCTATCAGAGTTCGAGAAAGGCCAGCTAACAGCTTTTAAGGAACAAAGTCTTTCATATAGACAAATATCTAAGCAAATCAAACGATCTAAAACCGTAATAGACAATTTTGTGAATCAGGGCAATGCGTACAGGTATAAAAAAAGGAGGTGTACAGGCAGAAAAATGACTTCCAGGCAGGAAAGAGATATTGTGCATCGTCTTTCACAAGGTGGTATTTCTCTCAGACAATTGGCCAAAGAGGATAACATCCCTGTGACAAAATCAACTCTGTCACGGATTGTAAAATATACAAAAAACTTCCAATATAAAAAAGGAAACAGCAGCCCATGTTGAAAGCTATCCACAAGCAAAGGAAAGTAGATTGGGCCAAATATCATCAAACCTGGAAAGACCAGTGGCATCGTGTTATATTCTCAGATGAGAAAAAACTTAATTTGTATGGCCCAGACGGCCTTACACTCTGTTGGCGTGACATGAGGGAAGAAGAGGAAATCTTCTCCAAAAGATAATAAGGTGGAGGCTCATTAATGGTGTGGGGAGGCTTCGGCTATGGTGGTAAACTTAACCTGGCTTTCCCCTTAGGCCGCATAAAGGCTACCGATTACCAAGAAATGCTAGAAATCCAGTTACTGCCATTTGCAGAGAGAATTGGTGGCCCAAGTTGGATTTTCCAGCAGGACAACGCCCCCATTCACGTTGCAAAACCCTCTTGTGAATGTTTTTTGCATAATGGGGTACATGTCATGGAGTGGCCTGCCCTTTCCCTTGATCTTATTTCCCAAGAAAATGTGTGGGGGTAACCTCAGTAGGGCTGTATATGCCAATGGCAGACAGTTTCAGTCTGTGGCAGAATTGAAGGCTGCCATCATTGAAGTCTGGGATAATATTGATGCCATTGTCCTCCAGGGATTGGTAAATGGTATGCCACATCGTGTTTTCCAAGTCATATATAATCATGGCGGATATATTGGCTATTAACAGTAGTGGCTTTATTTCGGCGGGACACTTTTTCCCCTCTTTTTTTACACGTTCATTTTTTTTCCTGCCCAGGTGGGGCAGGGAGTGAGTTACTCCTTGTAAATATGTATTTGTATATAGACTTTCTTAATATATTTGCTACGTACTTATTGGTTTGTTTCGTGTCCAGTTATGGCATACAATCACGGTGGCTTTATTTCGGTGGGACACACCTTAAGTTGTTTCTTGTGGAATCAACCTGCCGTTAAATTTAAAAATGACATATTTTAAAATTTTGAAAAACAGTTCAGCAACTATCAAGCAACGGTAGATCCAGAGAGGAAACTTAGTGTGGTCGGATGTAAAATAAATATACTCACTTACGACGAGCACACATTTGGCGAGTTTCCAAATATGGCGAGGAAAATATGTATTTTATTTGGTGTAATTATTAAACGACATACAATTTAACGGCTATTAGCGAACAAGTATTTTTGACACCCGGATTTAACGAACAAATATTTTGGAACCTGCTTTTTGTTTGGAACTTAGATTTATAGAGCAATTTTTTTTTGGAACCTGTATTTTTCGAGCAATTTTTTTGGGGTTACCCAATATTACCCACTCTCTAAAGCCACGCTAGGCCACTGATAACAATTAATGACTACTATTATAATGGCCACTATAATTAATGACTATAATAATCAATGACTATAATAATCAATGACTATAATAATTGACTATAGTAATTAATGGCTATAATAATTAATGACTATTCCGATACGGCAATAATCAATGACACCCCAATAGGACAATAATTAATGACTACTCCGATACGGCAACAATTAATGACTACTGATTTCTACATTATAAGTCCAGAACACAACATATTTATACAGAGAGTAATCTGCTACTGTCAAAGCGACGAAAGCACATAATGCATCGACGTTTGAAACACATACATACTGCAAATTCCATGAATTCAGTGAAATGAGGAGAATGGACTTACACAATATGTCAGTTCGCATAGAGTTAGGTGAGATTTTGAGAGCTAGATAAATCAAGGGCGCTCTGAGTTTAACCGCAGAGTAAATGAAATTTCGTGACCTGAAAGCATTGATCAGCTTCCTGTAATCGGTATTCACTCCAGTGGGTCGGCTTAAGATTCCGAAAACCCTGAGTTCTTCCCAGCCAGCACCATCCGTCGTATAAGACATGGTTGATAGCTGACTGGAATGAAATGGGCTCTTTTGTTTATGTTTTAGTCCTTAGTCAAGTATTTAACAGTTCAAAGGAAATTAATCCTAATACCCGGACGTCTTGTAAGTTTGTTAGTATACTTAAAAACGGTGGTTTTGTTTTATATTGGCAAATTGATATAGGATATGAAGGCATACATACAAAAAGCAAGGCCAATGGCCACTTATTAGATGGTCCATCAAAATCTGAAAAGAATAAATTGGTATAAAAGAAGGAATAGTTGGGTGGGTGAGAGTTAGGCAGACAGGCAGGCAGGAAGGAACCAATTATCATTATAATATTTGAAATACATTTAATGATGAAAAGCATTTAGATAGTTAAATTCCAAAACCGAAATATTATTTTTTTACCATTAATTACTTGTAATCATCATTTATCAATTTGCTGCTTTGAGACTAAACGGGTCTTATCAGGGTTCTATTTGAACTAACTGGTAGTTTTTCCAAAATGAGAAATAGCGATTTGCAATGGGTTTGCGGTTTCCGCAGTCGACGAACTCCTAGATCCTATTCAGTATACCAACGATGAATAATTTTCTTGATAAACAAATTGAGTTTTTCAAAAGCGCAAAGGAAAAAAAACTTTTTTGTAAATATTTCGGAGAGGGTTGAATAATATATATAGCATAACTTACAGGGTTAAATCCTGTAAAATCCGATTCCCTCGCTATTACTCATACTATTCACTTCTAAAGGCGTGTTTTCCTGGATGCGCATATTTTGCGGCTTAATAATGGAAAAACGTCGAGAACTGACTCAAACAATAGAAAACCAATGGCAGTGTTTTCCCTAGAAAGCGCAAAACGCTTCTATTGGTCTTTAATGTCCGAGTTTCATCTCCGCATTTTATATTGCTGCGCCAAAAAATTGCGCATCTAGGAAAACGTGCCTTCAGAGAAACCTTCGGTTAACAAATGAACATAACGGGGCCAGTTGTTGAACACAAAATAAGCCAACAAATTAACTTAAGCAATTCACTTATTTTCAGCTAAGGAATCTATGCAATTAGAGTGGCCTTAAATGTCAGGTAAGCTATAATCACAAAGAATGTTCACTTTTCGATGCGCCCTCCAAACTTCGGAATACGGCATGGACAACGGTACTAGAACAATAACAACACTATAACTAAACGTAAGTGAATACAGAGAGTGCTTACACATTTTTAGAACGATTTAAATAGAGGATTAAAAAATGAAAATATTTTGTGTAAAAATGGATCTGGCATGTTATTATTATTGATGATATTATTATTTCAAATTAAGATTATCGTCTGCTACTTTCAAATTCTTTTTTCATTCAAAATGGCATCTGTAAACAAGCTGTGGATCGAAGAATACGTTTTTGCGCTTTCCGAAGAGAAATATTCTTATTCCATTATTAAAAACGTTGTGAAACGCATGGTATAAAGATTTCTAAGTGCAAAATAAGCAACATTATTAATCGAAAAGGGAAAGACCGTCAATCAGAACTTCTACATAAAAAGAGGACTCCAAATGAATACCCGAACGAGGTATGTACTGTTGCAAATATTTCTAAAGTGAGATTACTGTTAACAAGAGAAAATCCACCGACGCAGAAATCAATTGCAAACTCTTTAAGAACTTCTGTAGCAACAGTAAATAAAATAATAAACCAAGATTTACAACTTAAAAAAGCTAAAAAACATAATCTTCACCGTCTTTTGTCGAGACATGTGGTTCAACGCAAGACAAGTTGCAGAATCCTGTATGAAAATTACTTATCAGGAGATAAATGGAAATACGTTGTTACCCTTGATGAAGCAGGGGTTTATCTAAATGATTGTAACAAAAAAAGGTCCATTTACTATCGTAAGCGCGGAGAAAAAAATGTCCAAACTTGGTTCCGAGAATGCAAAGAAAGCTTCAGTAAAGGCTTTATGATTGTCGCAGGTTTCTCTTACAATTGGAAATTAAAAAGTGGAAAAAAAGGTTAAAATCAACTCATCATATTATCAGGAGAATTTTTTGCATCCAATATTTACAGAAGAAATTCCATTTTTTTTATTCCAACAATTTTCAGAGTATAAAACTGCAATGAGGTAAAGCCAGCAGTCATACCTCGAAAACTACCACTGCATTCCTTGAAAAAATGAAAACTGATACAGGTTTTGCATATATACTTTTTCAACATATTCCTGAGAAGTCCCCTGTTGTTTCTCCTATGAACTATTGTGCCTTTGGTCCGCTGAAAAGAGCTCTCTCTAAGCGCAAACCTACTACCATTGATGGACTTTGGAAAGTTGTGGAACAGGAATGGCAAGCAATACCTCTGGAAATGTTACGAAAAGCCCTTCTATCATGGAAAGCATGATGCAGACTTATAGTTCAAAAACAAGATTATCAGATGGAATATTTAAAAAAATAATCTTTACATTTTAAACATTAAGAAAATGGCTTCGAAATCATTCTAAAAATGTGCAAACACCCTTTGTACATATATACAGTAAGTGATACAATTCCACTGAGATTAAAGTACGAGTAAGTAAATAACCTTACTTACTAATTAATGTGTCTAATGCGTTAATGTATCTAATGCTAATCTTCGCTACCCCTTGTCATACTTACGTTAATTAATAAGATATTTTCATTAAGGTCGACCAATACCATTTAACTGCTGTTAGTCCTCAGCTTGTAAATATACTTAAAGACTTAACGCAATGGCGCCTACAGTTTTAGTGGTTAAACGCAGGGTTCGGTAAAACCACAGCGAACAAAATAGGCATGGAATTGATTAGCATACAAACAAGGCATAGCAACATTAATACATAGGTTAATCTATTATAATAAGTCAAGCATAATACTAAGCAAATAATATTTTACTAGTATTTACACTCAAAACGCTAACTACTAATAAAAATAAAAAAATGCTCATTCCTTAATTAGTCGTTCTTGAGTCAACACAGTTTGTAAGACGCCTAGACCAATTTTGCACTCGTCGGATTCCAAGTTTTTAGTTCAGCAGTTTTTCCAATCGACGCTAATCTTGCTTCTCTATCTTTCCAGTCGAAGCTAACCTTCCTTAACCGTCTTTCCAGTCGACATTATAAACAGTAAATGGGAATAAACATGCCGTCGGGAAGAGCAAGATCACCTCGCAACTACTTCGACGCATTAGCCATTCCAATAGGCGTCCAGACAACATACAAGGAATTCTCACAGCATGGCCTCTGTTACAGCATTTATAATGTTAACTCCCTACTTCAAGCAGATGTTCACAATTGTTAACTCCATTGAGCTCCGCATCCCATACTATTCTTGTCTCTGTTAATCTCAACCAGTTTCAACAAACTAGTCGAGATCTGCTAATCTCTAGCAGCCGCTACCGTTGGTATTAACACAACATTTACACAGTTAAGTTGTACACAATCATAATTCAACGACATTATGAATGACATATTCCCTCGATGACCACAGTAATGGACATTTAAATTTCATACCAAAGTGTACCACGGCTCTGCTCTTCATGTATTTCACTGAATACTGGAAAATACCGTTGCAATCTGTAATCGAATATGTAAAAGAAAAGCACTACAGTTGTCAAGTAGTATTTTTTAATAAGTAGTTTTCCAAAGGCGTCGCGAAAGTTGCAATACTGAACTCGTCTAATCCTGTGGCAACGAGTCTGAAAATGGGGTACTGACATCGGTGAGACTTCCTCTAATGGGGTACTGCTTTTATATCAACATTATAAATCGTAGATTTCCCTATTTCTCGACGCAAAATCTTGGCGAATCCAAATACTTACACTTTAAAGTTGAAGTGTCATGCCGCTTCCTAAACCAACGTAGGGTTTTGGATGATCGACGCACAGACTGGATCTAATATCTAAATACCTTTTATTTTTAGGGAGACAGATATTTCACTGTACGAGTAAGTGTAATCAGGGCGTATACGCTAATTTTCAATCAAGGGGACGCTGATCTAAAGAAGAGAGGTAAAAATGTATACCATTCGATCATAATATGAGACCTCGATATACTGAATGCAGCACCCCACTATAAATGAGAGGGTGGTATACGAGCCTGCGTCTAGTTGTCAGTTAACTCACGTTGCTCAGCATTCTGTCCACAAAAGCGGATACGAGATCCATCCCCCTCTGCTGTCGCGATCCACAGTCCTCTCCCCCACCTTAACTAAAATATCCCCTTTCAACATTCCTCACATTTTCAATCTTCCCTTGGTGACATTAACATGGTAGGACTTCAGCATTCTTCAATATGCAGGAACCTCTCCGTTAAAAATGGGATCTTCCGCAAAAGGGAATATCCTATTTCGTCTCCTAGAAAGGGCTTTTTAAAGAGGGGAGTCTATAGTGGATTTCCTTGGAATGAATTAAATTTATAGCATCATACTACATAACAAAAATGGAAAATAACAACGTTTTTTAGCGTAGTTTTTTTTTAACACGCTAAAAAACGTTATTATTATCCATTATTGTTATATTTGCGTAGTGTTCGTCACTTTTCCAGTCTTTATCATATTACATTTCCCCATTCACAAAAGGCGATTCTTATCCTGGAAATGCCATATCTATTTTACAAATGTAGCTTTCATTTAGAAAATAAAGAGCTGATGATTTCTTTATTATAATCTGTCTTCTACATATTTACAGAAAATGCCCATTTTTTATACATAGGAACACTTTTGGGCACTTTGAACATGTTTCTATCAAATGAATTTAGCTATTATTGAATATGTCAAATTCGATATATTTTAATCTGATATTTTTAAACTATTAGAAACATATTTCGTTAATACCTAATGTTTCTACTTTTATTTTCGCACAAATTCGTGACTTGCTTCGCTTGACTCATTTTTACTTTTCAAGTTGAAAAATTTATCTTAAAGCAATTTTCAAGTTCCAGAAGAAGCTAGGAATGAATTTAGAGAATTTTCAATTAAATAACAAAAATTACATCAACACTTAATTTTACGCGGTTTGGAGAAGTTACCGGGTGTACTAGAGATGGGCAAATTCGCTCATTGACAGAATGAAAGAATGATTCTGGCCATCACCAATGTTCATGCCCTCAGCTTGTTTGCTCAGACTGATCTTTGAATCAATAAAATTTCAACCAACCAAACAAAAGTTGATTTTAACTCTAAAACTAAGGCTATGAGTTCATAATTTCGCAAAGCATTTGACATGATAAATAGAGAAATACTTTTAGAAATGTTAAGACTTGCGTAATCAGAGGCTAAATTAGCAATATTTTAAGCAATTACTTGAATAACAGGAACCAGCTGGTTGTTAACTTCAATAAGGAGTCAGAAATTAAAACAAATTTGAGGTACCACAGGGATCAAACCTAGGTCCACTATTAAGTTCACTATATGTGAATGATATATTTAATGTATCAGATGTGGGAGAGACAACGCTATTTTCTGATAATGCAAGTGTTGTATTATGGGATATATATGTGATGACAGCATATGAACAAGGCAAGCAGGAAGTTATTAAATATTAAAAGTGGTTTAGAATAAACCAAAAGAAAGTAAATGGAAACAAACCAAGAATAATGATTTTTAGAAATAAAAACAAAAATATTGAAAACCTGAAGGGAATTCAAAAAATTGAAATCAATGAATACCAAGCACAGATAATTGACAAGATAAAATTCCTGGGAAAAAGAGGTTTACTGAAACGCTCAGCTGAAATGAACGCAAACAGAATAAACAGAAAAATCAGTCAGAAAATTGGAATGGAAAGAATTTACCTAGGAAAAACTTAATTGAATTATTATACTATAATTTTTGCCACCCACGTATTAATTAGCTCAAACTAGAGCTTATGTAATTTTGGAGAAAAAGAGACGCTTTCCCCATCCTGGATTCGAACCAGGGTCCCTCCGTTTAGCCCGGAGTGTCTTGGACCGCTAGACGAATGAGGACAGGAAACAACGCTCTCTTTCTCCGTATGTAAAGGTGTTAAGGTATTATTACCCTCCGCAGGGATAACACAATTGCCAAATATGGTCAACACAAGAAAGCCTCCGGGGCGAGCGGGGATGGGGAAAGCGTCTCTTTTTCTCCAAAATTACATAAGCTCTAGTTTGAGCTGTAATTAATACGTGGGTGGCAAAAATTATTGTATAATAAATTCCCCCACGAAAACTCACAAAATTCTCGCCCCGGAGGCTTTCTTGTGTTGACCATATTTGGCAATTGTGTTATCCCTGCGGAGGGTAATAATACCTTAACATAGAAAATAATATAATGAATATAGAAGTAAACACATACAAAATATTTATAATGATATATTTAAAAATTACAACAGGTAAATATGAAACTATAAATATAGGCAAAAACTAATATATAAAAAATACAAGATTAGGCAAGAATTTAAAAACAGGAAAAAAATGGGAACAAACATGGAAAAAATTATATAAATTATTATAGAATTGCTAAATGGAATAAATTACCAGACCTTATAAAAAATTGTGAAATAGAAAGCGAGTTTAAACGGAAATTAAAAGTTTATTTATAGAAAATCGAAAATAAAAAGTTCATACTGACCATAAAGAGAGCTAGTGTAATAACTTTTTTTTTTTTTTTTGCTATGTTTCCTGCGTGCGCCGAAATATACTTTTAGCATGGAAATAAAAATTGTATTGTATTTCAAACTTTATATTTTTGAGTCATTTCATATTCTATTAAACGTCAACTTTACATTCGATTACAACAATTAAATTAATGACCAAATCCTGAGTAATTCAATCTCGCCCATTTGGAAAAATTTTTGTGCCTCATGGCTGGAGACGACACCACCAAAACACTTAATTCCTTCTCCACTCACTTTTAAGTTTTAAACTGGACGTGATAACAACACTGACCAGCACAACACCCCATGTTCTGACGATGATAGCCACATATGTGATATCAAAATATTCATTAGAAACGCTTTTATAAATCAACTGCACCAATAAAGTTAGCGTAATTTTTGTTTCTATTTGATAAATGTAATGTCACGCCAATAAACCCGCCTTTTATATTGTTTACCTTTTCTTTCTTTTTCATCATCGTGAAAGCCCCTTATTTTTATATTTTATTTAATTAAATACAACTATTGAATAATAAAATATTATATGCGTATTTGTTACAATAAAATTATTTCTAGAGATCTCAAACTGTGTTTTATCGGCATTTAAAAAACATTCCGTATAAAAATACAAACTTTCGAACCCGTTAATATCATTATCATTAAACTCAGAATTTAAGAAGGAACTATAAAGTGAATATATGTTGTTCTTGTGTGTATAGAAAAGGTTACTGTACAGAATTGGAGTTTAGGTTTCGAAGAGATTTACTTACATTTATAAATTCCGTTTATTTCAAAGAGAAACAGAATTTTCTAATGTTTTATTTCTTGTAAATATTTTTACGTTCAAACGTAGCTAAACCTTGTTTTTGCCATTTATTATCAAAAATCTGTTTCTTTGTGTTTTTATACTTCGAAAAATATAAAGTCAGCAGAAAATAAAAGAGATAATATGTCAAAATAAAATTTTTTCCACAGGAAATCTGACATCTAATAAAAAACTTTTAATAATATATAAACGTCAAGTTTTCTGAAGGCACACAACCAAGAAAATTTGATAAAATCTCTCGCTACTGACAGGAAAAGGAAACAATGTTAAATCAACAAGAAAATAGTTTGCTCATTAAAAAACAACATAAGGAAAATGAAGGGTGAAATATAAGATGCCGCTTTGAAAATAACTATCTCGTCGCTAAATATTTACCGTTAGTAAATAAATCATTAATGATTTGAAAATAACCTTGCATGTTTAAGTTTTATTGACAATGCAATTGTTGTTGTTTTCGTTTTTGAGACATTTATTTAGTCGAGAGGATTTTAGCGAAGGCTTTGTAACGAATCTCACTAATACTTCAGATTTAATTTCCTTACAATTAATCCTTAATAAAACTCGATAAAGATGTGGGTGAATGTCCTTAAGGCTACTAGAAGAAAAACAAGTTTTGGTTCAGATGTTTATTCAGTTCTAAGTATAGTTCAATAAGAGCAACGTTCCATAATTTTAAATTCTGTCGTAAGTTTTTCCTCTCAGGCTTTTCCCGGAGCAGTTTTACCCGGTTGCTAAGCTAAAAAATATTATTACAATTATTAAATTTAAAGAGCAAAATTTGAGCTATAATACAAGTTAATTAATCCAAACGTAAAGGTCCTTAACCTGGATTTTCCAACCCATTGCTTGTTCAAACACACCAATTAACAAGTGAACTTGTTCTTGGGATATATAAGATTCACTTCTCAGTTAAGTGGTACCGAATTACATTCAACCGCTTGGCACCCATAGGAACTTCATAAATGGACATCAAGCAGGTCTACTGAATTTCAGTAGCTTGCAACTGAATCGTTAACCAATAATTATCTCAACTTGTTACCAATAAAAACATATATGAGTCAGTTAGAAACAAACCTATGTGTTAAGATTTTTCTTGCGCTTTACACATTAACTAGTATATAGTACACAACAAATAATTTCATCAATAGTTAAACTTTATAAGGTTATTTACTTTTGAAGCAATGCGCCTTTAATTAAATATAAATAAGCTAATCGTATCACCAAATGATAATTAATCTATCTTAGAGTCAGTTACTAACAATTTGACAGCAAAAACTTAATGAGCAGACTGTTACTAACAAAAATAAAATCATCACCCTATAGCCTGCTTCCCTCTCAGTCCGCAGAAAGCCCTTGGAAGACTTTACCACGATGGAATAATTTCGCTGAAAATTCAACATACCTGGCTGTACCCAGTCGAAATGTTATAATTCCCAGTGGTCATTAATCGTTGCACAACTCATCTCATATCCTTCAGTGTTAATCCACATAGGTGGCTGCATACTCGCCGAAGAATCTTGTAGATAATTGCCCGTTTAAACCAACCAAGACGCACCGCCTTGTAGTACAGTTCTATCCTTGCGCCTTAACTTCAGGCTATGCACGTTTTACAGTATCTTGCTCGCACCTTTCCGTTCCTGCTTCTGCTTGTCGCTTTAGCTTCCTCTAGCCTGCCATGGCTACCTGCTAGCAAAGGCTAGCTGTACCTAGACGACGACTGAAATAAAAAGCCTAATAAAACTAACCGAAAAAACACTGTTACCAGAACACACATACTTTAAGTAGCATTTTTACTAATTAACATAAATATTACAAACGTGACATCATACGAAACATAACAACGCCTCCAAGGTAACTAGCTATACACAGTAGCCGTGTTGATTCAATATTTGACAATAACATAATTAAGAACACAATAAGCTGGTACAGATTTGAATTGAAAACATCCTTATTTAGCCCTACATACAATATTGACATCTTTTAGAACATATTGCCATTTATTTTAGAGCTATTTAGAGAAAAATACTTTTGATTTCGATGTTAAGCTAAGCGTTCGCTTTTGTTATTGAACTGCATTTCAAGAAGCGTCTTTTAATAAAAATTTCGTTGCGTTACATTTCATTATACATGCACTGATCTATTAAACCTTTAATACAAAAATAAGCGTTACTAAAATATTTTGTTATTCGGTATGC
>QLNU02014802.1:65594808-65605822 GCA_006491805.2 Dysdera silvatica
TTTGTTTGTTTGTTTTTTGGTTTTACGGCTCAAAGACTACAGTGGTCATGCTGCGCCGGGACCTACTGTTTTCCGAGGAATCCGAACCTCTTAAGGCCTAGGGAACCAAACCCCGGACTACAGTGAGCAGTGCGATCTTTATGAGATCTCTGAGTAAGCGTTCTTTTTGCACTGCTGGGAGTCGAACCCGGATTAGCCGCGCAATAGGAGAACGCGTTACCACACTGCGCCACCGCAGGGCGCATTCTGTTAGGGAATTTATTCGCTCAGTGTAGTTAAAACTACATGAAAGCATTTCTCTAGCAAATAAGAACTGAACGCAATGAAATGAAATTACGACAATGGATTCTTAAATTGATGATATTTTCTGAAATATGGTGTCATCAGAAATATTCTTCCGACAGCTGAAAATTGTATAATAAACTAACACTAACTCAAGAAACCTGACACTAACACAAAAACAAATATTGCATAATATTTCTTACATTTTAAATCTGTAAACAATACGTTGCTTCTATGAAAACTGCAATTCTTATCGCCATAATATATTACATCCAAAATTTGCAGAAACAGCTCAAAATTTAACGAGGGACGAAATGATAAATGAGCGAATAAGTTGTGATTTTAAATTTCAAAAGAGGGGAACGAAACAGAAGGGAAAATATTCCCTTTTTTTGCTACAGACGAAAATCCATAAGTAATTTCTCCCTGAAACGTGATTAAATTATCTACTGAGGTTATTGATTAAGTGCGGTTAGCTTAACGAGAAAGAAAAATGTTATAAAAGAACACTAGAGTAATATAAACTCATGTTTGTAAAAATTGCAACACCATGAAGGAATCATGTGATTGAGCTGAAACTTTCAGGAAATGCAAATTAGGGTATGCTATTCAAATGATTAGAATTTCAGAGTCATCGCGCATGCGTGGGCTGAGCAGCGCCCTCTGAACTGCTGATGGATCCGTATAAATAGAGGGCTGTAGCGGGGCGTGTATGGCTATCTGCTAGTGGTAAACGTTACATGAGACGTCACTATGCCTCTACGACGAAAGAGGGCGACATTTCAGCAAGTTACGGAGTTTGAACGGGGACGAATGATCGGATTTCGTGAAGGAGGGTTTTCTTATCGTGCAATAGCAGCTCGTATGGGGCGTAACAGCAGCACAGTGATGCGAGTGTGGAAGCAGTGGGTTCAAGAGAACCAGACAACTCGGAAATCCGGGAGTGGACGCCGAAAGGTGACGTCAGCACGGGATGATAGACACCTGGTCCGCATGGCGGTGACGGACCGTTTTGCTTCATCTGGACAGTTGGCAGAACGTTGGTGCACTGCTACAGGTGTATCATTGTGTGCTTCATCAATTCGTCGGCGTCTACTGCACCGTGGATTGCGTGCAAGAGTTACTTTATACAGGATCCCCTGACGCAAAACCATCGGCGCCTGCGGCTACAGTGGGCTCATGGATATAGAGACTGGCGTGCTGATTGGCAACAAGTGGTATTTTCTGATGAACCCCGCTTTAATTTGGGGTACAGTGATGGCGGCATCCGTGTTAGACGCTATACCGGTGAACGCCACCTTCCGGAGTGCGTTATCCAACATCATAGTGGACGATACCCCAGAGTTATAGTCTGGGGTGCGATTGCGTATCATGGACGATCTCAGCTGCTACGAATTGTGGGTAATCTTAACAGCAACCGGTACATCAATGAAGTTCTGGAGCCCGAAGTTGTTCCCTTCCTTCAAGGCATTCCCGGAGCTGTATTTCAACAGGACAATGCCCGCCCACATATTGCCAGGAATGTTCAAGACTTCTTTTCATCACAACAGATACAGCTTCTTCCTTGGCCTGCCTATTCGCCGGATATGTCGCCGATTGAACATGTGTGGGATTTCGTTGGTCGGCGTCTCGCTCGTGATCCTCGTCCCATAGCTACTACAGATGAACTTTGGGGTCGCATACAAGCAATCTGGAATGCTCTTCCTCAGGCACACATTCAACATCTGTTTGATTCCATGCCACGTCGTATAGCATCACTTATTGCAGCGCGTGGTGGCTTCACCAAATACTGATTTTCGACATGTAATATTGTTTTTTTGCTTTGTAATTTTAATCGTTTATTTGTATCAACACAGGTCGTTTGTACATTAAATTTCATTCAATTCGGACGAGTCCTTCATGGTGTTGCAATTTTTACAAACAGGAATATAGTATATTAAAGAATAGTTTTATTTAACCCTATCTGAATTTGGTGTAATTACATGCTATTCGTATAATATAGTACACATTAACTACTTATTAAGTGGTCAGTCAGCCATCTTGTTTATATGGTACCGTTAGAAATCGAACAAGTTATAGCTGCACCGTTCCAAGTCTCCTATATTGTATATATATCCTGGATTTCACAGATTTAGCAGGAGACCTGTATCCATATTCACAAATTCATACATGTTTAAATTCACTTTTTCTATTAGAGAAGTAATTAATCGTGGCAAAGTCATTTACTTGATGGCCACCTTAAAGATTTGTTGAAAGTTTGAACATCATTTGAATTACATGTAATCATTGGAAACATGCTACTTCATATGACTACATGCATTCCTCTCATTATGTTTTCATATCATTAATCTTTTACTGAAAACTGTATTTAAAATAGCATTTTGAATCGCTCACCTCGGTAAGCTTGCATTTGGTCCCTTTGTTGTCCAAGAATCACTCAACCACTTCAATTCTTCACTCAACCAATTCAATTCTTCACTGAAGCACTTCAATTCTTCACTCAACCACGTCAATTCTTCGGAATTATACCCGTGATTTTGAATCGGGTTGCAAAATGGTCATCGATTTTCATCTTTTTTTATTATTAAGCCTGATTTGGATATGCTTTATTAAGGGTATTAGAATGCAGATTTGCATTAACTTCACGGATGTTTTATAATATGCATATCAACCATTTGTATTTTAACGTATTTTCGAGGACGAAGTTGTATCTAAAATCATGTTTCGTAGAAGTTCATTGCTATCTTTAACAGTAAATCATCGTTAAAATCCCAAATATATCCAAACAAACAAGACAAAAGCGAAAGAACTGCTTTTGAGGTTTCACCGCTCTGCAAAATCCAGAGATTCGTGGGATGACAAATGTTTCTAGTCTTGAAATCCTATTAAAATCAATGAAAATTTCCCCGAAAAACCATTCATCGTCGATCGTCTGACAGTTATGGACGGCATTTCTGCGTGTCCATTGTCGGTGGACGGAAAAAATAGAACCCATTTCGAACATTTTTTTCTGTTTCCGATCTATCCATAAAGGTGGAAGAGCTGAAGAACATCGAAGTATTCGAGATTGCGTTCAACTTAAAATAGGTCACGTTGTGACGAAAGAATGTTCGGGATGAGGATGACATTTCGGACGTCGTTTTACACTTGGATGGGACTGGGAGGAACATGTTCAACAGCTGGCTACGTGTAAGACAACTTCGGCCGAGCGTCGCGCATCATTTTCTTTTCTTTTTTCTTTATTCAATTTTTTTTCCTGAAGTAAAAAAGACAAGTATCTTCAGATAGTAAACAGCTCAAGTACTTATTTTCTTTGTTCTGATAAGTTTCGATCAATTTCTGTGCTCGTTTATGTCTTTTCTGTGAAAAATTAGCTTGGTTGTGAACCTTGTGCGTTTGTTGGTGTTAAGTTCATTTTAATGGAGTAATCAGTTTGTTCACAAATTGTTTGACACAAATATCATCTACGACGAAAATTATATAGGGCGTACTCCAATAAATTTTCCTCTTTCAATCTATCACGCTGTTAAACAAACATCTTTGAAATTTTGAGGTTTTCAACACGTCGCAAATTATTCTCAATTATTAAATTCTATTTTAGTCCCACTGTTGTGTATTTTTTAGGCTCTGAATTGCGTATAGCGAAAATCTCAGTACAGAAAGAGATATTGAAGTTTTCAACCATTAAACTGACACACATTAATATATGGTAGACCTCCTTTCATTTATCCATACGTTTAATATACATGACATATTTCTTAAAATTTGTACCTCATCTCTTATGTTAAAATCATTGCGTGATATATAGAAACACATAACGTTTCTCTCTGAAAATTTAAGGATTTCAATTCACGTTATACATCAGTGTATTGTGGAACATCAAGATATATCACTGAACCAAGTTGAAAACCCATAATATGTATAATATATTTAACAAAATATAATTTTAAATGTAACAAAAATGTAACTGCAGTGTAAAAATATTTAATTTTGTTCTGCTGTGTAAGGACAGCAGTGGTCAGACTCCGCAGGGGCCCACAGATTCCCATGGAGCCCGAATTTCTTACGGCCTAGAGAACCAACCCCTGGACTAAGCAAGGCAGCCTAGGGACAGTCGAACTCTGTCTAACGGTATACTAGAGGAATACTTTACCGTTGAACCGCAACAGGGCATTGTAAAAACATTAGAATTTATTGGTTTAAAATGCTGAGTATTAATACATTTTAATGGGCTTATCTATAAGTTTAAATTTAGATTTCAACTTTGTCCTTTCCGAATTATAATTTATATAGAAGTATTTATCAGTAAATAGGTAGTATCTATTAGTATATATAGTATTATAATGTGTATGTAATAGGTAGTATTTTAAGTATTTATTAGTAAATAGGCCCTTAATAGCGTTGATATGTTTTGTTACAGTGTTTCCTTCAAGTTGTAGATGAATTTAACAACATGCATTTTATTACTTTATAAGTAATTTCTTTTATTGAATAGATAACATGTGCATAACGAAGGCGTTTATATTTTAAGAGAAAAAAATGACTGCAAATGTAAAGCTTCACATTAGATAAATAAAAAAAAAGCCAACCAAATGAAGCATAAAATGGACGAAAATTGTCTATAGTTTATTACAGACAACGATGAGAAAGAAAATGGGGATTTCTATAAAGGATACAAGCTGTGGTCCAAAAAACTGAAGAAAGTATTTTTCACTAAACCAGAGGTTTTTTTCCATTTTTCGAAGACGAATAAGACAAATTGCTGAACAGGCTTTTATAAAAAAAGAAGGCGACATCCTCAGATTCAATCTACAAAAAATGTTCTCCTAAAGTCTTAAAATTTTACACAGAAATAGCGTTGTAGATGCAAACCCTCCATTAAGCTGAGCTCGAATATGCAAATGACCTGTTAATCAACTGGAGGAAGTTAATCTAAATAGCGAGATGCTGTGGGGGATACAAAAGCAAGAACAGGGGCTTGTATAAGAAGTCATTCTCAACAAAATCAATAGCTGTTTTATAAAAAAAATTAGAGCACTTTTCTTCTTTTGTTCTGATGAAAAAAATAGAATAGAAAATGAAACAGTTCAGAATAAATTTCAAGCTGTATTAGTCTTTCATTTTCTAATTTTCATTAGTGGCTTTAAATTCGCCATTTATATATTATCTTTTTACGCATAAAAGGATGCTTTATTTCTCCATTTAAATGTTCATTTCTTGGATATCTACTTACGTAGGACAAAGAAATTTTACGCGAAATTTGAGCCACTTGAAATCAGCCTCCTCATCCAAGTTTCATTTAAAAGTGGCTCAGGAAAACAAAGCATTTTTTTTACTGAAACTTTTCCTGGAATGGATCCACATCAGTAACGTCGTTTCAGTAAACTTAAATTCTAGCAAATAAAATAATTTTACCTCAAGGAATGAGGTAGCAAGCGATGCATGGATGAACGTGTGATTTGCTGTTTCATGTGAAACAAGTATGCCGAAGTTTGCGGCGGAAAATTTTCGAAAATTTTCAAAAATTTCCGAAAATGTTAGTTCGTTTTTGTTTTTTTTTTACGGCGAAAGGGCAGAAAGGGTCATTCTTCGGTAATCAAAGTGAGATCGTACGGTTGATGAAAAGTTTAACGTTGAGAAGCTTTCAAAGGTGGGGTTGAATATTTTGTTGACGGATTGAATTATTAATCCATTTTCAGCCAACGTTGCGTTAGTGCAACATTATTTTCGGAATTTTTTTTCTATATCCCGATTAATTTTTTCCCTTCAAATTTTAACATGTCATATTGAGAAACGTTTGATCTTAATAAATATAATTTTTTGCAAATGGAAAGAATGTAAATTTCCTGCTTTATAATTCTTCATTTTTAGGTGTTTTGAAGTGTTTTCCAAGACCCATTTCTGAAAAGTATAGTATTTACTGGTTGACGAATATCAACGTTCTTTTCTTTTAAACATAATCTTTCAGATGTCAACAGTTTGTGAAAAATGGAAATTACAAAAAATGATAATTATAAATACGCAATATTGAAGAAAGAAAATAATGTTGCGTTAACGCAACATCGGCCGGATATGGGGTTGGATTATCACTACACCCTTTTGGGGCAACCTTGAGTTTGGTTTTGTTTCTCCAAATTCTTTCTTTGAATGTTTACTTTGACTAGCATTATCGACAGCTAACAATAGTGACAATGCAATCTAACTTTTGCTACTTTGTTTCCTTTGTTCTATAAACATTTATATATTTCAGAATTTGACGTTTTCCAAGATTTTTACACTGTAATTTTTTACGGTTATAAAATGTAATAATTAGTTATTTGATTTAATACCCATTATGAACAAAGAGCTTTTATTTATTATGTTTATTGAGAAAGCAATATATATATGCATATATATATATATATGTATATATATATATGGTAAATATGAATACGGGGAAAGGAATGAACGTGGCGATCAACTCATCGAATTTGCAGAAGCTGAAAACCTTAGCATCATGAATTCATTTTTTAAGAAGAAACCGCAAAGAAAATGGACATGGAAACACCCAAATGGGGGAACTAGTGAAATTGACTATATCCTGGCAAACAAGAAATCAATTATTGAAGATTGCAGTGTACTGAACAGATTTAATACTGGAAGTGATCATCGAATGGTGAGATGTAAAGTGCACTTAAATACTAAATTAGAACGACAGAAGCTCATTAGGAAACAAGTAAGTAAGAGGGTGGATTTAATGAAACTGAAAGTAAATACCGAGGCATTCAAGTTGGAATTAAAAAATCGCTTTTCTGCACTGGAAGGACTTATTGAAGAAATTGATATCTCAGAAGCAAATGAAAACATTGTTAAGACAATAGTTGAAACTGCTGGGGAAATTGGTGGTGTAACCTGTAAAAAGCACAATAGCAAATTATCTGAGAAGACGAAACAGCTCATGAAAAGGCGAAGAGATATGAAGGTGGACAATCGAAATACCAGTTCCAGGATTGAGTACATAGAACTTTGTAAAACTCTGCGCAAAAGCATGAAAGAAGACATAAGAAAATTCAACTGTGAGCTAGTAAGGAAAGCCATTGAAAATAACAAGAGCCTTAGGGTTGTTAAAGGAAGTTTATCTGTTGGGAAGAAACACATCATTGCATTAAAAGGAGAGGATGGCACCGTAACAAGAAATAGGGAAGAAATACTTAGAAGAGTTGAAGAATTCTACAAAAAACTATATATATAGGAGAACTGAAAGGAAGAAATAGGGAAGAATTCTACAAAAAACTATATGAAAGTAACAGTGGATTAAACGAAGACACTGAAATAGTCGAAGGAACAGCTCCTAAAATCTTAAAAGAAGAAGTTTCATTTGCAATAAAAAGCATGAAGAAAGGAAGAGCCCCTGGTGATGATGGTATTACATTAGATATCCTAAAAGAAGCTGGAGAATATGTAGAAGACATACTTGCAAAATTCTTTACCAAATGTCTTAACAGCGGTAACATACCAAACCAATGGGATTCTGCAACAGTAATTCTTTTGCATAAAAAAGGTGATAAAGAGGATTTGAAAAATTACCGACCAATTAGCTTGTTACCTGCTATTTATAAAATCTTCACAAAAGTTCTAACACATCGCCTGCAGAAAAAATTAGATGCAGCTCAACCAAGAGAACAAGCTGGATTTCGAAGTGGATTCAGTACAGTGGACCATATTCAAGTATTAAGAGAATTAATTGAAAGAACACATGAATATGAACTTCCATTGTGTGTTGCATTTATTGACTATGAGAAGGCCTTTGACTCTATAAAAACATCAGCAGTCATCAACTCTTTAAGATCAACAGACATTGAGGATGTGTACATTGACATGGTGAAACGTGTGTATAAAAATGCAAGTGCAAAATTTCGGTTACATAAAGATACCAAAACTATCAAACTTGGCAAAGGGGTGAGGCCGGGAGATACCATTTCGTGGCTCCCAAGTCTATCTGGCTGAACGAATTCGCTTCCACGTCACCCCAACCTGTTTTCTTATTTCATCCACCCATCTAGTTTGAGGACGTTTTCTAGGTCTTCGGTGGTCTCTTGGAATCCAGTTCAGAATTTCTGTTGTCCAACGTTGATCGTAGTTATTCCAAGCATGCACCTCTCCATGCTCCTTTGCGTTGTCTGTAACTTTCGTATTGCTCCAACTGTTAGACTCCATGTCTCTGATCCATAAGAGAGGACTGGCAATACACACTGGTTGAAGACCTTTCTTTTTAGACACAAAGGCAATTTCCCCTTCAGGATAAAACTGTTTCTTCCAAATGCACTCCAGCCAAGTTTAATACGTCTGTTGAGTTCTTTCATAATGTTGCCATCCATTGAAATCAGCTGGCCAAGGTAAATATATGAATCAGCAATTTCTAGCTCAATGTTGTCAACTTGTATTTTTGTTTCCTCTACGAAATTATTGAACATGATCTTAGTTTTTTGTAGGTTCATCTTGAGTCCAACTTCTTTACTTCTAGTTGAGAGCTCCTGTACCATGTCTTGGAGTTCTGATGGGTTCGTTGAAAAAATAACAATGTCATCAGCAAACCGCAAATGATTTAAATATTCACCATTTATTTTTATTCCCTTGTCATTCCAATTTATCTGCTGAAAAATCATCTGTAAAGCTGAAGTAAAAAGTTTTGGAGAAATGGTATCTCCCTGCCTCACACCTTTACCAATTTTGATAGTTTTGGTATCTTTATGTAACCGAAATTTTGCACTTGCATTTTTATACACACGTTTCACCATGTCAATGTACACATCCTCGATGTCTGTTGATCTTAAAGAGTTGATGACTGCTGATGTTTTAATAGAGTCAAAGGCCTTCTCATAGTCAATAAATGCCACACACAATGGAAGTTCATA
This sequence comes from Dysdera silvatica, assembly GCA_006491805.2. Lineage (NCBI taxonomy): Eukaryota > Metazoa > Arthropoda > Arachnida > Araneae > Dysderidae > Dysdera > Dysdera silvatica. The sequence continues at coordinate 65,603,985 of QLNU02014802.1, forward strand.
TTCATGTGTTCTTTCAATTAATTCTCTTAATACTTGAATATGGTCCACTGTACTGAATCCACTTCGAAATCCAGCTTGTTCTCTTGGTTGAGCTGCATCTAATTTTTTCTGCAGGCGATGTGTTAGCACTTTTGTGAAGATTTTATAAATAGCAGGTAACAAGCTAATTGGTCGGTAATTTTTTAAATCCTCTTTATCACCTTTTTTATGCAAAAGAATTACTGTTGCAGAATCCCATTGGTTTGGTATGTTACCGCTGTTAAGACATTTGGTAAAGAATTTTGCAAGTATGTCTTCTACATATTCTCCAGCTTCTTTTAGGATATCTAATGTAATACCATCATCACCAGGGGCTCTTCCTTTCTTCATATTTTTTATTGCAAATGAAACTTCTTCTTTTAAGATTTTAGGAGCTGTTCCTTCGACTATTTCAATGTCTTCGTTTAATTCACTGTTACTTTCGTATAGATTTTTGTAGAATTCTTCAACTCTTCTAAGTATTTCTTCCCTATTTCTTGTTACGGTGCCATCCTCTCCTTTTAATGCAATGATGTGTTTCTTCCCAACAGATAAACTTCCTTTAACAACCCTAAGGCTCTTGTTATTTTCAATGGCTTTCCTTACTAGCTCACAGTTGAATTTTCTTATGTCTTCTTTCATGCTTTTGCGCAGAGTTTTACAAAGTTCTATGTACTCAATCCTGGAACTGGTATTTCGATTGTCCACCTTCATATCTCTTCGCCTTTTCATGAGCTGTTTCGTCTTCTCAGATAATTTGCTATTGTGCTTTTTACAGGTTACACCACCAATTTCCCCAGCAGTTTCAACTATTGTCTTAACAATGTTTTCATTTGCTTCTGAGATATCACTTTCATCAATAAGTCCTTCCAGTGCAGAAAAGCGATTTTTTAATTCCAACTTGAATGCCTCGGTATTTACTTTCAGTTTCATTAGATCCACCCTCTTACTTACTTGTTTCCTAATGAGCTTCTGTCTTTCTAATTTAGTATTTAAGTGCACTTTACATCTCACCATTCGATGATCACTTCCAGTATTAAATCTGTTCAGTACGCTGCAATCTTCAATAATTGATTTCTTGTTTGCCAGGATATAGTCAATTTCACTAGTTCCCCCATTTGGGTGTTTCCATGTCCATTTTCTTTGCGGTTTCTTCTTAAAAAATGAATTCATGATGCTAAGGTTTTCAGCTTCTGCAAATTCGATGAGTTGATCGCCACGTTCATTCCTTTCCCCATATCCGTATTTACCAACCGATGTCTCTCCTTGTTCCTGTTGTCCAATTCTTGCATTGAAATCCCCCATGATGAGCTTGATATGTTGTTTCCCTTTGGTGTGTAACTCTTTGATTTCTTCATAAAATTCTTCAACCTCTTCGTCGGTATGGCTTGATGTTGGTGCATATACCTGTACTATTTGAAGTTGGTATCGCTGGGTTAGTTGAACAACAAGCCTCGCTGCTCGATCTGATGTACTTTCAACTTCCAGAAGACAGTCTTTAATTCTTTTGTTGATTAAGAAGCCAACACCACTTGTTCTTCCAGTTTCCGTTCCTCTATAATAAAACAAATGTCCGCTTTTAAGTTCCACCAATTCTTCACCTTTTCTTCTGACTTCACTGAGTCCTATAATGTCCCATTTGATCTTTTCAAGTTCCTCTTCCAATTCCTGAAGTTTTGCTTCAGAAGCAAGGGATCGTCCATTATACGTTGCCAAGGTCAATAACAAACGGCAGCCTGGGCCATTCCAGTGATTCTTAGCACCCCCTGCTTTCATGCCACGCTGACCGCTGCCTTGATCAGGAGCACTCCAGCACCTGG
>QLNU02014802.1:65605922-65621346 GCA_006491805.2 Dysdera silvatica
GAGCGTGCTTATGGCGTTGGCGACCCTGGGCGAAACAGCTTTTAGCGGCCTTCAAAAATATTTTTACGTCACACAACGATAAAGAAAACTGACCGGGGTTTAACGTTAACCCGCGAGCAGGCGTACAGGGTGCTTCACACCCCACAACTTACATTTGTGAAAACGAACTGTCTACCATTGCTTCTGAAACTGGCCAAACTCTTTCCTGTTGCCTTAAAAGTCACATTCTTTTGGGGTAGGGTGACAAAGAGAAAATTCCACTTATTGTTCCCTGTAAAATTGGACGTTTTTAATGAAATAATGCTATATAATCAGATGGGGTGCAAAACACCCCGCGCGCGTTCTCGCGTTCCTCTAATCAGCGTGCCTTCTGGGGTGAAAAGTCCTAGTCCAAATGCCAAAGGTAAAGAGAAGATAATGAAGTTAAATTAAACAGACATTTCTGAACAAAGCTAAGGATATATCAATCACTTGAAATTTCTTGTTTAATTTCGATATTGTAGTTAAATGAAGGGGTTACATTTAGGTCTACTGCCGCATAATAAACAAAGAGGAAAACCAGTACAGTGCAATTATGAATTTCCTCTCCTTAGAACTTCGTGATAAGCTCTTTTTTGTCGAAAGCCTGGTGTCTCTGTAGTGGTTATAAGGGCACCAGAATAAACATAACGTTAGTTGGTTGTATTTTTAAGGCGCAAGATCAAAAAGGGTCATTCTGCTCCAGACTACGTAATAACGTGCATAATAATACATAACGTGCATAACATACATAATCTATTGGTGCTAACGCATTTGGCTAAAAACGTGCATATTTATTTTGACTACCGTGGCGTTCAGAAGTATTTTAGGAATGGTGACAGTAATCACAGTATCAGAAAATACAATTTCACGAGGGGTTGGAAGCGTTGTAAGTAAAGAAGGTGTAGAAAATTTAAGAATGGTTAAAGTGGTCATATTTGAGTTATAACTTACATTAACGGCGACAGATTTCAAGAAGGTGATTTCTTGGGAGAAAATTTTTTAGGTCACTGTTGACATATATATGCAGAACTCCGCCATTGTTGGCTGATGTAGCTGACAAGATTTCGCATGCGGCGGGAGTGATACAGTAAATGGCTTGTGGTAAAAGCTCATTGCAAACTGCCATCCTTCTTTTATAATAAAATTGTCGAGGTAAGGAGTTGTTTTTTTGTTCAACTTCCACCGAAAATTCAAGATGCTTATCAATAGTTGACAATAGGAAGTATAGAACTAATTTAGTCTGGTGAACCTTCCCAAATGATAAATATATCGTCCAGGTTTAGGGACCAAAAATAAAACAAATTAATTATACAAAATTTAAGTTTTAAATAAAACACTGTGAAATAAGATTAGCATATGAACAACGGATAATATTTTTCTAAAACCTGGAGCGAACATTTTTAACTAAACTAGACATTAATGTTTTTATCCTTCGTCTAAAAAACAAATTAGATAAATTGCTGAAAAGGCCTTTACGAAAAAGAAACATACTCAAATTTAACAAAAAGTGCTCGCCTAAGGTCATAACATTTATAAATAAATAGCATTATAGATTCATAATGACGCAGAAATTTCCTACTAAGAACTTCCTGGGGTCACAAAGCCACAACTCTATATATTCATATGCATACATTTACGAAATTTCATCGGAATGAGGGGGGTTTTTCAACTCCCGTCAAGGGCCCCCTAAGTACTCCAGTGCATAAGTTCGAGGCTGCCACTAAGCTGATCTTGAATATGCAAATAAACTGTTAATCAACTCAAGGAAAATAATCTAAATAGCGGAATGCTGCAAGTGGTTACGAAAGAAAGAACAGGGATTTGTGAAAGAAGCCCCGGCAAAATCAATAATTCCTTTCTAAAAAAAGAGGAGCAGTTACTTTGTTTTTTTTTTGTTCTGGTACAATAGATAAAATACAAAATAAAATTAATCAGAAAGATTGTAAAGGCACTTATTTTTCACTCCCTTGTCCATACATGTAGATTAAAAAATTCGCCATTACTTTTGTGCTATTTTTTAGCTATCTAAAAGTAACCTTTGTTGTTACTTTTAAAACTCCATTTCTTAGATATCTTCTTAAACAGGTAAGAAAAGCTTTACATGAAATTAAAGTAACTGGCATTCATACTCGTTACAGGAATTTTATTCAAAGTTTGCTTAAAGTATAAAAAAATTTAAAAATTTTCTGGGATGGAATCATAGTCAAGTCTTTTTAGAAAATTCAAATTCTAGCAAATGTTGCCATAAAGAAGGAGCAGGCAAACATGTATAACTGGATTTACCAGTCACGTGTAATGATTTTAGAAAGAAAGAAACGCCTTAAACGAAACCAACTACTAACATTTCTCTGAAAGGTGTTAACAGTAATGTTACAAATTGGAGGTAACTTTTGGAAGGAAGGAAGTAGCAAATGTTCAAACTTCTGGAATTTTAGAGTTTTAATTAAAATCATACATTCCCAGAAGAATTAAAAGCCTTTCTGTGCAAAATTAAATGCGCTTACTTTCATATATCCTCACACTTTCGTGCACTGAACACACTTTACTGCAAACCTTGTATACTATCCACTTTAAAGAACCATATACAGTGCATTGACAGTATATGTCTGTGAATTTAGATAGTAAAGGAATAAAAAAAACAAAGGCATTTACTCTCCTGCTTTGATGAGCGCTTTATTATGAAAAACACTTTGGGGTGGTTTAGAAATATCACACAAAATAATTTCTTGGTTGTCTTCAATGGCAGAAATACGACAAAAGTCACGTTGTGTCGGAAACTAGAGTTTTACAATTAATCTGAATATTTAAAGGTCTAGAAAATTAGCCATCCGACTACAGTTCGTAGTTAGTTGGTAAGCGTTATTTGTTGACAGCTTTGGGAGTTTCACCAGTGTTGGCCGCACACTACGTAAACGCATTAGCTCCTCAGGAGCCCAAAATGCAGTAAACATTTTAAATTGGTTAGGCGCTGGTCCGTTTTTAATCGCCAGAACATAATTTGGCGCCAAATTGAAACGATAGCTAAACGTAACTTCAAAATCGAATACAGCCGTGATAAAAATAAACACATTAAAAATGAACTTACTGCATTTAAATCAAACTCAGCCAACTTTAAAGCAGCATCATTTAAACTGGAGCACTACGATTAGTGCACAGGTATGAAATACAATCTACAGACATCGTTTTTGATTCCGCTGATTCATATTATACTGTAAATGAAACCGTTTTAGCCAATGTGATATTTTGTATTTTCATTTGTCGGAGTCAGGAATACAAGGTTTAAAAGCAAGGCAGAAAACAGGATACATTTTGAATTATTACGGAGTAGGGTCTACAAAAGCCAAGTTACTCCGAGATCTAACACTTTCCGAGTTCCCTAAGATCTGGGGATCCACCCCCAGGTCTGCAGTAAACATTTAGTCAGTAAGATAGTGTTTCATATAAAGAGAAGGGCCGAACCTATTAAGCGCTCTGCCCTTCAACTTGACCGTCCTTGTACCCCAAATGTCCCTCCCAGCATTCGGAAAATAACACATCATCCTACCCAGATGACAATTAAAATTCAAACGTTAGAATCCAAAACGCGTGACGAAATTTATTGGTTTGTAAAAATTCTGTAGTCCAGCATTTCATTTTCGTAATAACACTGATGGTTTTGGCAAAACCAGATTGCAGACGAATATTTGTAAACAAAGCACTGTTGCCAGGTTTGCAGACTTTCAACCACGGACTACTGCGATAAACGTTAGCGGTTCCACGTATTTTTGAGATCAAATTTTTGTTAAAATCAATTTGTTTGTCTTTAAGCACTAAATTAAGCATGTTTTACATCCCTATTTTATTAAGCTTACTTGTCATATAGTATAGGATAATGTTTAACTAAATTATAGTTATATTAATTTAATTATTATTTTGTATGAAGTTGGGATTTTTTAATCTTGCCATCTGGCAACACTGCTTTTAGATGGCCATCAACCGCACCTCCCCTCGCTGTTTGCATATACTTAAAAAATGCTTACCAGCAAACGAAAACTAAAAAATGTAAAGAAAGCAGCAATAGGAACTAAATTAAGACGTTGTTAAAAGAAGTTAATAGAAGTAAATCTGACGTAACCGCCGATATTCACCATGAGTCTCCGTGTAATTAGAGTGAAAAAAAGGCCTTTTATCAGGCCATGAGCCCTGCTCTAATTTTTTTTCCAGATGGAACACTAAATAAGAGCTTTCTTTTTGGGCACCGTTAGGAAGCATACCCGGGTGAGCGACAAGCTAGGCGAATGTTTTCTATTGTGCCCCCCCCAGGAGGGCAAATAAAATGCTTAAAAGATAAAATATGTCAATAAGACATGTGAGAAAACGCTAAATGTTAATAAGCATAATACTGTCGAATTAAGACATTAGCGTATATAATAGCGGTTTCAATGAGCACGAACTATCCTTTTTTCAGGAAGAAAATAGTTAATATTGCTAGAGTGGTTGTATTGTTGGCGCAAAAACAGCAAGAAACATCATTGGCACAGAGCATTTGGCACTCTTGTTGCAGAGTCACTCTGCGTTAGTGATGCTAGAAAATCTGGAGTTTGAGTTGGTTATAGATAATTTAAAAAATAGATTTGGTTGGGGAAAAGAATATGCGAGCCAGTGGAAGCGTCTCTTTTTGTGGAATGAAAATCAAGAAAAAGGGAAAAAATTGAAACTGTTACTTTGTAGAATGCAAAGAAGAAATTTTGAATCATGCGATCATGTTTTAATAAACTAAAACGACTGGATACCATGGAAGGTAAAAAAGTTTGGAAGTACAAAAATATCTCAAATTCAATGAAAAAAATTGAGGTATTTAACATTCCGAGAGAAATTCAATTTTGCTCGAATTATTGACAGAACTTTTAACTGTTAGTAAAATGCTCAACGCTTCGAAAATATTAAGCCCAAAGGGAATGTGAACCTTCTTTGATAGATTGGCATTTGAAAAAGAACTCCGGAAAATTTAAGACCAAAGCAAATTTGAAACTCCTTTGAGAGATTGGCATTTGAAAAGGTAACATGGTGATTCAGTTGTTTTGCTGTGCACGAGTTTCAAAACTCTTGTTTCTAGATATAAATTTGACGTTCCGTGACCCTATACCCTAGTTCTGTATATTAATACACTAAGTTCTATATACTAATATACTAAGTTCTGCGTACTAATATACTATGTTCTGTATACTAATATATTAAATTCTGTATACTAATATACTAAGTACTGTATACTAATTAAAATGTTTGAAAGGATGAGAGAAATAAACATACAGATCTTATAAAAATTCAATTAAACGAAAAAGAAGTAGATATCGAAACTATAACGAATTAATATTACCCAAAATAAGAACAGAATTGGGAAGATGCAACATAAATTACATAGGACCTAAATATTAGAATGGAATACCAGATAAACTAAAGCGGTTAAATAATATAGTAAAATTTAAAAAAAAAGCTTAAAAGATACTGGATAGTCAGTAATGTCTAACAATTTATCGATAATTAAAAAAACCAATCAATTAAAGACAAATTATAAAAACAATTCACATAAGAAGTGCATTACATATGCGTGATCTTTAGTAAAGAGTGAGGGGTGTTGAAATATGTGGAAATAGCCTGATGGCCGAATTTATTGTTTGGGTGAATTGTTATATTGAATCAGTCTGAGGTCCTCAAGCCTGTTACGTTCATCATAGATATTTACTTAGGACCTTTCTTTGTGTGGTCATGTATTGTCACAACGACTGTTCCAAGAAGAATAAATAAAGTATTATTATAAATAGTTGTGTCTGTTCAAATAGGGTAAAACAATTGCCTTCTCAGGTTGTTCAATATTTTTTTTTCTCTTTTTTAGTTCTTTTAACTTTAGTTCAATGGTATTTGGCAACATGGCCCAAGATGTTTTGTACAATATAAATCCTTACGTGGATGTTATACCCCATCCTCCCTTCTATTTTTACAAAAGTAGGAGACGCCTTCACCGACTCACCTTTCTCATATTTTCTCCAAACCATCGCATTTATGACACATCCGACAAATTTGTTTGTCATCATTAGTCAATTTTTTTCCAAAAGCACATATGTGGCTACTAAGACAGCTATTATTCATAGTTAAGTTGTACGACACACTGTACGTAAATGTTATACAAAATATAAACACGCAGCCGCAGTTAGAATTACAAAAGCAGTTTATAGCTATAGCAGGCTTCCAAAATAGCTATAAACCGCTTTAACAATTTTAACTGCGAATATGTGCTTTTATTTTATATAAAGTTATTAGTGATAATAAATTTTATCTGTAATAATACTATGTTTATGGTTGCTTGTTGGCTATTGAACAGCGTGTCACACTGTTCTTTAGTTCAATGAAAACGGTTCTGACTTTGAAGCTATGCTAACGTCGTCTCGTCTCGGTCGGGCGAGCTATGGTTCATGCTCGTGTCCCAGCGGTTGTCGGTCTTACCGAGAGCCTCGACTCTGCCCACGATTGCATGGGACATTGTCCAGGCCGCCTGATTGGTGTGGACGGATGGATGTGCGCTGAGGATTCGGGACTTGTTTCCAAGATGCCCTGTGGTGCCCGCAGCCGCCTGGTGGGTCAATGTAGGGGCAACGGTCTGACTAGAATGTTCTTCCTTGCCGTCCGTCGATTGTTTTCGCTCTATGGGACAGATCGATCGTGGAATGGTCCACGGTTGACATTGAGTGAAGACACTATTGCGGGCAATGCATCTTTGTATGCCGGTCGTGATCGACTTTCCCCCCTTTGACTCTGGCTGTCGTGATCACAAAATGGCCAAACCTGTCGGGGATTATTATCTGGTCATTAACGTCTGTACTTACCTCTACCTGTATTTTAATGCGAATGTTTGCTATTTTTATATATTTCCTTGTCCTTACCACCAACATGTGGGTTATGTTGATGGGAAAGATGTTGATTTAGGCAAGGAAAGCACCTTCCAAAACAGTTAACTATTTTAGTAATTGTGAAAACACAATTTTTTCTTCCTTTTGATTTATTTCCTAATTGTATATACTCTCATTTCGTACATTTATTCTTTCTCTCTTTAAACTCTATTTTTCCCCTTCAACTTAATTTTTTTTTAGATCCTCATTAACATATTTTCACTTTTCATTGTTTCGGATTTCCTTTTCTGCTTCGCTATATCTACTCAACCAATAATCACTCAAATAACGTCTTTTTAATTAAATATTATAGTGAAACGTGGTAAACTGACAACCTAAATAAAGCGACCACTTTTTATGAGAGAACTTGTAGAGACTTAGTCGTGACTAAACTAAAATCTGGTACATAGTGCCTAACTCTTTATGGTGACTATTGCAGCCTATTTCCAAAGGTGGTCACTTAAGGCAGGTTCTACGATACTTCCGTTCAACGATCGTATTTTGCCATCCCATCAAGTGTTTCAGTACAAACGTTGTGATTAATAGATCTACAAATCCTGTCGTTATTAGGCATTAGATTTTTTCAGTTGGCGAGTAGAAAATCATTTTTCACTGGGATTCTTTCTCCTTTCGAGGAAAAGGAAAACCGTTCTTATTTGGGCCAGCACCACCGATTAGCATTTTCTAGTGAACTTTTTTTGTCCTTTAGAAGTTGTTAGAGTATTGTACTTTAGGTACGTTCGTTTTTTGCATCTGTAATGACAGTGATAAAAAAAATTAAATACAATGCATTCAGTGTGCGATTTCAAAATTAATAAAATGATAAACAGGAAAATGTTCATAAAGTGACCGTTTTTTGGGACTAAATTGCAAATGGTCATCATAAACAGACCTGTGATGATTATACACGACAGATTTTGTATAGGCATGCGTAACTCCCTATCAATTCTCTCGTATAGAAAAGTGGTCACATGATTCTGATGGTTAATTTACAAAGGTGGTCACATTATCAGGTTCCACTGTACTTCTTATCTTCAGAGAGAGGGAGCTACTCGCGTTTTACTAAGCGTTTATATTACTAAGCGTTTTTATCCGGAAAATAAAATGGAAAGTTAGAGTTTGAGAGCATTGAGTAAATCGAAAAGAGTACAAGAATTCAAACATCGGTGTGGAGATGGTGCAATGCCAAGAACTTCGACGCAGTAAATAAAATTTTAGCAGCTAATATTGCCGATATTATCAGTCCTATCAATTGCTCCCCGTGGGACTTCGAAAAAACAAAAAAGAGTGAAGAAAGGCATCTGATCTCTATGGGGATCTCGCTCCAGACAAATTTCTACTGACGTGAATGAAGGAAAATGGCGATTGAAAAATTTAATAAGTCAAACTTATTTACCTTGCGGTTGTAAATCACAAAAATGTTATATATATTATAAAATGAAGTTTACAAAACTCTGACAAACGCAATAAAAGCCCTCATTAGGGGACACAAAACAGAACATTTTATCCGCTAAAAACAAAAGTATGACTGTAAAAGGACAGGATATTACTCTGAAGGGGCAATTGTTGCCGGAAAAATTTTCCTGATATTAAAACGGACGGTCCGTATCAGAAGGGCATCGATTAAGATGGCTGAATGGTTGTATTTTTATGGAGCAAGAACAGCAATGGTCTTTCTACGCCAAGCGAAGTGAGGCTGTACATTCGGTTTTAAATGAGGGTTAAGTTGGAACTAAAAAGGTTTGCAAAATTGCAAAATGTGTTAAAAATAGGATGTTAAATGGAACGAATGAAACGACATAAAAAAGTCAGATGCGATGGAAAAAAGCCAATATTAGATAAATATTAAAAATGAGTTCTTGATTAAAAGAATCGCCTAAATTATCATGAAGGGTACGGTTAAGATGTGTTAAATTAATCCGTAAGTATTATATTAATCATAGTACAGCAGAATCTGTCTGAAGTGACCACCTTTGGAATTGGACGGCAATGGTCACCATAGAGAGGTAGTCACTTTACACGGCACTTTGTTATGAGCAAGACTAAGTCCATACCAGTTCTTTCTTTTAAAAAGTGGTGACTTTATTCAAGTGGTCAATTTACAAAGGTGATCGCTTTAACAGATTCCACTGAATGTTATTTATTGTAGCATCGCTTGATTGTATGGGCTTCACGGTATGAGGAAGGTAAGGCCTCTTCAAGGATTTTTTTGTGGTTTTACGGCTCAAAGACTACAATGGTCATGCTGCGCCGTTTCCGGACCTACTGTTTTCCGAGGAATCCGAACCTCTTAAGGCCTAGGGAACCAAACCCCGGACTACAGTGAGCAGTGCGATCTTTTATGAGATCTCTGAGTAAGCGTTCTTTGCACTGCTGGGAGTCGAACCCGAGTTAACGGCGTACTACGTGAATGCGTCTCTACACTGCGCCACCAATGGGCTCACTTGAAGTATTCTTTTGAAGAATATCGGTTCTATCATCTAAAATGCGTTTTCATTCTAATATACTTTTCAATACTAACGCTCTTAAAAGTATAAGAGTAACTCAAAAAATTGAGATCAAAAATTAATTTCATTCATTCAACATATATTAGAGATCTAACTGGATCGAATTCTGAAAAACGAATTGAATTTATGTTTATTCGCATTGTTTTACTGTTTCTGTTTAATACATAAACCTTACCACTTGTGCATTACTGTTTCCTCAACTGAGGCATAAAATATTTTATGTACAGCAGCAATATTTATGTATTCCAATCGTCGGTTCATGGAAAGGCTGTTTAAATCAGCTAATAAACTTTACAATATTCTATATTTCAAATATTCAAGAAAAAAACAAACCACAAGAGACTCAAACGTTATTTTATTCATCGTGTATTCATTATTCATCTAAACCAATGATATCTGCATTTACTGTATTTGTGCTATATACCGATAAAGTGACCACCTTGCGAAAGTGACATTTATAAGAATGAAAAGGCAGGGACTTAGTTATGACTATACAAAAATCTATTGTATATAAAAAAGTATTTGAATATTTTGAAGATAGAAATCTACAATAAAAAAAGTGTTTGAAGAGAAAAGTTGTTTCTAAATGTGAGAATATTTGTATAAATTTTTGAATATTTCTTGTCCTCGTTCGTCTAGTAGGTCAAGACACCGCGGGCTCAACGCGGGGACCCTGGTTCGAATCCAGAATGAGGACGGCGCCTCTTTTTCTCCAAAAACAATAAAGCTCTAGTTTGAGCTACATATACGTGGGTGGCAAAAATTATTGTATAATATTTGTATCCATACTATTTATTCTTTTCCCTTACATCCAGCATGCTGTTTATACATACAGTGTGTACGCGAAGACTGAATTCCTTTGTAATTCTGCTTCAAGGAAACGTGAGACGTTCGTTCTGATCTCGTTTTGAGGTTATCCAATGCGCCCTCCTATAATAGCATAGATATTCTATTTCAATATTATTAAACAAATAAAATTTTAAATTTCTTCTAGTGTTTTAATTCGAATTTTAAAAAAATTACTCTGTTGAAAATCTATTCAGTTGGTTTTCTTAAAGTATCATAATGCATCCTTTATGGGAAGTAGAAAATAAAATATCACGAAAATTTATTCTTCAAAAATACGGAATTAAAAAGCATACCCTAAAAAGTCAAATGTTGCGTTCTACATAAAATTTGTACATTTTGGTACTACCCGAAAATAAAATTTAAAAGTTTTCAACAGCTCCCAAAAATTATTGAGGTGCAATTTAAATTAAAGAAAAAGTAAAATTATATTTTCTTCCATTTTTCGAAAATTGTTGTAATATCAATAATGTTTAAAGATTGTGCTATTATAAAAATATTTAAAATACAGTCCTCATAAATATTTTATATTTCTTAAACCCTGATTTATAACGAGGGATCAGAGGGACAAAAAATTCTTCATGGGACCCATAAAGAATTTTTTGTCCCTCTATATTAATGTCTATAGATAATTAATGTCTATCTATTTTAATGTCTATAGATAGAAAGCAAGTGCCCTATATAAGTAAAATAAAATATACTTCAAGGAGCAATTATTCTTGAAGTTCCAAATAACATGCTTTCAGTTTTGATTCCTCCTCGTTAGTATATTCGTTTTACATTTGCTTTGCTTTCTTTCATTTTAATTGCGTATATATAATTCACTTCAATTTATTTTCACATTTAACAGTTCAGATTTCATATATGCCTTAACGTTTTTAGTTTTACTTTATTTTTGATCTGTTTCCCGCACTTATATAGAATGTTATAAAACTGTGTAATTATATTTTTTTCTTTTTGCGTAAGATACATAAGTGAACAAATTTAAATACATTTAGCATCTCTGTAAAAGAAGGTTGTCTGCACATGTTTTTTTTATTTTTTCTGTGTAAAATATAACAGAGAAGTCAGACGTTGGAAGCATTGGGGAAATCAGAAAACAAACAAGAACTTAAACCTTGGTGTGTGGCCGTGCGATGAAAAAACTTGGACACAGAGCAAATAAAATTTTAGCCGCGAACATTTCAGACACCAGCAGTTTTTTTAACAGTACCCCATGAGACCGCGATTGAAAAGCAAGTTATAAAAGAAAGAAAGGACTAAGGAAAAAGACCATCTAGTCCCCTATAGGGACTACGAGAAAAACAAGATAGAAAGAGTAGGTAAAGGCAAAAAAAGAAAAAAAAAGGTCCTATAGAGACTTGCCTACTTTTCGTGGGATAAATTTCTTGTGATGTGACTGAATGGAATTCCGATGGGATGCCCATTGGTCAAACTGCTTAACTTTTCCGATTTGCGTTTGAAATCAAAAGCGCATCATTGACTAAATGTCAATATTCAGGATCAAAAATTAATAGATGTACACCTTCTGATATAAACTAATAATAATAATAATAATATTAATACTGCTAATAATATACATATATTATAGAAGGGTGTTCATAGTTTCATTGGTAACTAAATGTATGAAAATAAGTCGAAATCATATTTTTCAATGGTAATCAATAATATAGATTTCACAAAAATTAATATCTATTGAATATTAACTTACATATACATGAAAATACAGGTTTGGCGTAAATGACTCATTGGGTTTCAAAACACTTTTGTTTGGAAGTATAAGACCTACAAAAATTGGTGATACATGAAAAAATGCATACACTCACCATGTTTCAGGTGCATACAACAGACCTTCAAAGTATGCGCTTTTGGTCACATGGCATACGTCTACGAAGAAATCAAGTTCGTTCCATACTTTCAGTAGCATGTTCCTCTTAATACTCGTTACAATAACAGTAATGTTCCCCCAATTCTTGCAATGTTGCTGCCATTGGGGATAGATAAACTCTGTCCTTGAAGCCCCCCACCCACCCCACACAGGAAGAAATCACCCATCTTTGTACATTTGATATTACTAAATAAAAAGTGTTTGGAAACCCGATAAATTACCTGTGCTAACCCTGTATTATCAATTTCAGAAAACTGAGATAAATATGTTAGAAATAGCAAAAAGGCAAATGTGATCAAAAATCACTACATTATTAATATTTGTTTGAAAAATCAAAGTATAAGCTGGGTAAATTTATATTCATACTATGATAATTTACCCACATATTATGAAGATGGAAACAACAAGCGTTATAGATAAGAGTGAAAAAAAACTAAATGTCAGGTGGCTGAGAAATATTCTATGTATATTATACGTATTTCATTAAAATACGGGTCTACTACAACGCTTAAGATAGAGAAGTAAGTTAATGAAAGACGATTAGAAAAAGAGAGGCCACAATAGAAATAAAATTGCTAAGAGATCAGTAAAAAAGTGGAAATGATTAAATATCATTTGCAATTTACATCGAAATAAAATTTTAAAAAATTATATTACTCATTTTTATACAATAATTTCTGCCACCCACGTATTAATTACAGCTCAAACTAGAGCTTTATTCGTTTTTGGAGAAAAAGAGACGCTTTCCCCATCCTGGATTCGAACCAGGGTCTCATTCGTCTAGCGGTCCAAGACACTCCGGGCTAAACGGAGGGACCCTGGTTCGAATCCAGGATGGGGAAAGCGTCTCTTTTTCTCCAAAATTACACAAGCTCTAGTTTGAGCTGTAATTAATACGTGGGTGGCAAAAATTATAGTATAATAAATTCCCCCACGAAAACTCACAAAATTCTCGCCCCGGAGGCTTTCTTGTGTTGACCATATTTGGCAATTGTGTTATCCCTGCGGAGGGTAATAATACCTTAACATACTCATTTTTACATTGTTATCTGGGATTTATAGGAGTGTTCGTGAAAATTTGGGAAGAAGAAAGCTGAAAACTTTAGATATGCTACGAAAGCATTTCTTTAAAAATGACAAGAAAGTATAACAAAACTGAATGTGCAATTTGGGTAAGAAAGTAGGACTTTTACCTATGGATACTTTTAGTGAATATTTTATATTGAACAAAATGCATGAAAGATAGATTAAACTTAAATACATGCAACTAATAGAAAATATGGAAAGAAAGGGAGGATAGTGATTGAAAGGTGATGGGAAATAATATCTACCCAGAAAAGGAACTATAAAAAGACCTGAAAATATCAATTACAAAGAATCTATGTATACTGTGTAATTTATTACCAGAGACAATGTAAATAAAAAGGAAATTTAACACATTCGTGAAAAAAATTAAACAGAGCACAAAGAAGAAAGTAATGAAGAGTGAGCGACAACTGTTTCACGAAGTGTTCTGAGCTGATGATAGGCAAAGGCATTTACTTGGGACCCAGTATACAATATTACAGTTTAGTACATTACTATTTTGTGTCAGTAGTAATATTTAAAATGTGGTGATTCAATGGGCAGATGATATACATGAAATATCGCTATTATTGAGGTATTTATAGCAAGGAATGTGTTGAGAATGCTTTTCATATGAGAAATATATAAATACATACGAGGCTGACCTTTGCTTAAAATCCGGAGTATGTGTAGGGAAGATAAAATGGAAGTGTCGGTATCACGTAGCTAACTCCGAATTTGGAAAGTAAAAGAACAATGAGGAAAAACGTACTGATAGCTTTAAAACCAGGATTCTATAAAATTTAGTGCAAAAATAAACAATTTTTTCATGATGAAATTTCAAAACCTTCTCTGAAAGTTATAATATAAATGTTTTTTAATACTTATTTCGGGTACATGTTTATTTGGAACAATCGAATCAGTTTCATTAAAATCATGTACCTTTATTAATTACACTTGATTAATTGAAATAATTACACTTGATTAATTGAAATAATTACACTTGATTAATTGAATTAATTACACTTGATTAATTGAATTAATTACACCTGATTAATTGAATTAATTACACTTGATTAATTGAATTAATTACACTTGATTAATTGAATTAATTACACTTGATTAATACATTAATGTAGGGATTTTAAAATTAATAAATATTTCTATTATATATATTTTAATATTTAAATTTTCACTACGTTGGTTAGGTTTTGCAAAAGCTAATTTTTTTAATTTCTTTAAATTCAAGCTTTTCATTAAATGATACAGTAGATTAGAAACATTAAAATAATACGTAATTTTAACATTAGGCTAAAAGAACGTGTCACATAAACGACAATTTGAAAAAGATTATCTGTTTTAATTTCCCAAAATTAATTGGATGCATCCATTTCAATTTTACGTAGTTTCGGTAGACACCTGACAAACTGTAGCGCAAAAGTCTTCAATAAATGACCTGAATATAATTTATGATAGGATATAACAGTAAATCATAAAATGAACGCTTGTAAGCGCTGTATTACAATTACAAATTTGGAATTCTTTTTCAACCGTAAGTCCTGTTGTTTAACTACATATATGTATCTGAAACACCGAATGGAAATTCCTATTAGGCAAGTATATTACATATAGAAATATTACATAAACTAATCACGAAGCGTAAATTAGCAAAATTGCGTGATTTTAGTGAAAGTAAACAAACAAATTATGGAAATAGACTACATCAAAGCACTGCTTCAATTTGCACCAGAATAATTATTTACAGCAGGGAACAATTAGCCCCGTTTCGGTTACATGCGAAATCAAACATTCCGTTTCAAAACCTTGCATGAATAGCTGCAGTTCACATTCAGAATTTAAATCAGATCACTACGCGAAATTACTGCATTTACCGAGATTGGATAAGCATCCTGCCACTATGCTCTTCCCCACCTTCGACCTCTTTCCCCGCATTTTGTAACTTTTGGGTCTATTTACTGAAATGAAAGCATGGCGTTGTTGGTGGAGGGTTGTTGAGCCGGGTTTCGCAAAGCCGTTGAGTCGCTGTGTAGTATAATAGGGGAGCGTAGATGCATTGTATAGGGACTCCCTCTTCTGTAGTTTCATCCCAAGTTAATGCATTCATGGAAATATAATTGCTTTATCTAAATGAAGCAAGATTATTCAAGTTCCGA
>QLNU02014802.1:65643987-65673970 GCA_006491805.2 Dysdera silvatica
CTTTTACTGGGACTATGACTGGTGTTGGATCGTGGAAGCGAGGTGAGTAATTTATAATCTTGTTTTATTTAAAAACTATGATTTTTTTTATTTTGTAAGTGGTTTTTATTTAAAAATGTTTAGAATTTATGATTTAATCATTAGAAACATCGAATTTATTTTCGAGCTTGCTTTTTTTTTCAACGATCGTAGCGTTCATCATAGATAATCCGTCTCAAGCGTTGCAAATTGCAAATACATGATCACATTAAACACAATATCACTGCTTGTCCGGAATTATTTGTTTTATTTATGGTACTAAAGTGTTAAATTTGATTTAAAAATCTAAAGCTTATTTTTCTAGTGAATTTTCTAAAAAAATTTCAAAATAATGCAAATTCCTTATAAAATTAGCCAAGTTTCCTATTATGTGGTATATATATTATTTTCTTGCATTTTATATTTTGATTCAAATGCTTCAGAAGATGTTGCAATAATAGAAGATATATTATTTAACAGGGATTTATCTGACATTGAAGATCAAGAAGAAGATGATCCAGATGATATTTTCCTTCCTGAGCTTGCAGTTACGAATACTCGACCGGGTAAATTTAGTTATGTTTTCTAATCTATTAAGTTACATTCAGTGGCGGAGCTTGGTTTGGTTGCACGCCCTGCGGATTAGAGCATTGTGTCCCTTTTGGCATCCCACTAAGTCTTCTGCGACCCCAACATTTGCAGGTCTGCGGGTACGTTGTTTGCCACGTAGTGCGGGTACGTTGGAATTTTTACATGCTCTACCGAGCATTTGGTCCAAAAAAATACATGCCCGGCCAAAAAATTGCCATGCCCCGGGCATATCAAGCAATAGATTTTTTCGGCCCTGAATTATAATTTCAGTTGTATGTAAGTTGAAATATATTATTTCATGATATAGTTTATATACTTTTTAAGGAAGATTAGAACATTGTTAATTATCCCATCAGGTGCATCTCATATACCAAAAAAATTAACCTGATGATTTTGACTGCGGCATCCCAGATGAGGAAGAGAGTCTATGTCCTATTTATAATACAACTGTAAAAGCCAATGTGACGTATCGACACAAGCTAGGCATGCATGAATGTGTTCCATTTGATGATTTTCAGCCCATGGATTTAGCAAACGAAAACGGTAATCTTCCATTTGATTACTTCCGTAATTACTTGTCTCGAAGCATCTTTGAAGCTATATCGAATTTCACGAACATGTATTTTTTAGGAAAGGGGTTAATTTTTTACAAACAAATGCAAATGAATTGGAAGTTATGTTTGTACTCCATGTGTTAATGGACATAGTAAAGATTCCTAGAGTTAAAATGTACTTTAATTCAACATTTGGTATGAGCGCTTTTATCGATGCAATTGGAGTGGACAGATTTCTTCAGTTGCAGAGCAATCTGCATTTAGTTAATAATTTAAACAAACCTTCTAATAATGACAGCTTTTGGAAGGTTCGTCCAATTTTTGATTCCATTATGAAACATTGCTTAATGCACATTGTCGAAACAGAAATATGAATTGACGAGCAGATTTTCCGTTTCGTGGCCAATTGGATGTGAAGCAATACATACAAGGGAAACCATGCACGTGGGGAGTTAAATTTTTTATGCTTTGTGGTAAATTTTGGAAACTATGATTTTTTGTTGTATCAAGGTAAAAATACAACAAATAATAAAGAATTACAGAAAAAATATGGCCATTCCACCTCTTTAGTTGTTGAACTTTGTGAAAGATTGACATCCAATGGCCACGAATTATATTTCGAAAATAATTTTAATTCGTTTAATTTGCTCGAAATTCTTAAATCAAAATGTACTAATGCTGCAGGCACAGCTAGGATAAATAGGTTTTGTAATCCCTGCCCCATGAGTGATAGTAAATGCAAAAAAAAAAGAAACATGGATTTTCGCACGAAATTAGCTCACGAGATGGTCAGACCTCATTAGTAAAATGGGTTGACAACTTACTGTTGTTTTAGCATCTAATTTTTTAAGGATAGAAATAGAGGACAAAGTAGAACGATAGGAGAAAAAAGAATCAAAATATGTAGAAATAAATAGGCTAGAAATAATAAGGCGTTATAATCAATGCATGGGTGGGGTAGACTTTTTGGATATGTTGATAGCACTTTATCGCACACATATAAATTTAAAAAAAATGGACTTTAAGAATGATTTTTCATGCTGCAAACCTAGCTATTGTCAATATCTGGTTCGATTATAAGGCTGATGAAAATAAGAAGGGAACACCAAAAAAAAAGATATTTTAGATTTCCTAAACTTCAGATTACGAATCAGTGGTAGCTTGTTGAGAGTAGCGAAACGGCGAAAATTCACAAAGCGGGGACGTCCGCTCTCCTCTTCATCCACTAACATTATTTCTCCTAATAACTATGAAAAAAGATCTTGTAAAGAAATCAGGATTGATAGTGTCGATCATATGCCTGATTTTATGCTTACCGGAACAAACGTAGAGGTACAATTTAGCAAAAGACTCATTTTATATTTGTAAAATGCAATTATCCACTCCGACACGAGAAAAAAATTGGTTCAAAGAATTTCATGAAGCTTAATTTACAGTTGAATATTAATTGCATGTATTGAAATGCATAATCCGTGCACTAAAGTAACCTTTCCTGTCTTTTAAATAAAAATTTCAATGTTTAAATTATTTTTGCTATTTTTTGCTTTTATTTCCATTGAGACATATTGTCCACTATAATAGACTTGTAAAATTTTATTGATTCAAATCTTCAAAATAACTATTGATTCAAAATCTTCAAAATTTTATTTTTGATTTATATATGAATATAAAAGCACATGGTCAAAAGAAAAAAAATTCTGATGCTCGAAAAAATTTCCATCTGAATGGATTAATAATAATAAGTTAATGGAATAAATTCTAGGACGAATTTAGATGTGTGTGTTATTATGTATAAATTTTTAAATGGTTATAAGGCATGTAAATTAGCGTTGTGTGCAAGAAGGATGTTTAAAGGTAAACTCCTCGTTTAACTAATATTAAAGTTTGTATCACGAATTTATTTATGAAGAAAACATTGTCCCCAATGTTTTCCTCATAAATATTCTCATCATAATTGTCCTCATGACTGTCCTCATCGAAATTTATCCCCTTTTTCATGAAAACAGACACCCACATTTTGAAACTCTGTGCACGGTCCTGATACAGGTAGGTAGACAGTCAGACAGGTAGGTAGGTAATGTACGCGCATACATAACAACTAAGCCAAACGAATGTTTAGGACACAGAGTACCAAGCAATTTGCGCTGCACTGCCATGCGTTATAAAGATCTTGCTCATGAGAATTGATTAAAGAGAATTAAAATGGTTAAAGGGGGGGGGATGAAGCAAAGAAATCAATTAGATGTTGTGATGAGAGTAAGAGTTGGTTTATGATGGTAAAGATATAAATTGAGAAAATTCTACAATGAGCGGTGAGTAGAAATGTGTGGAAAAATCAATTAATGAATTTAGAAACATGAAGGAATTTAAACTGATAAAAGCAGAGAAGTGTCAAGTGGAGAGAATTTTCATCGAATGTGCAATGATCGTCATGGATGTACATATCATAAATGTAGTAACCAATATGATCTCCAAAATATAAATTACTGAACTTTATTTTAAGTTATTGTGCAAATTTTGAAGAAGAACGAAGGTGTCAGTAGGAAAAACTATAAAAATAGAATAATTGGAAATCGAAGAAATACCGTTTGATTTTTGTGAAAAATGCAAAAATTTTTGAAGCAGAAAATAGTAATTTTTTATGTGCAGAAATTGAAAATAGTGAAAACAACACGAACAAAAATATACATGTATATATGCACGTATGCATGTATGTATGTTTATGTAAGTAGGTAGGTTGGTATGTTGGTTGGTTGGCTGGTTGGTTGGTTTTACTAGTACATGTATGTTTGTCATGGTCATGTATGTTTGTCATGGTACATGTATGTTTGTCATACATACGTACTGTATATGCATAAGATTGTATATATGTGATATTGCACATATTCGCCTTTATTCATAATATAATATTGTGGATTTCTTCTTTCGCAACCTTATGTATTTTAATTTGAGAAAAAAGGCAGATAAGTTTATTAAAATTAATTTTCTTCTTCCTTAGGCGTTAGAGTCACTGAAGAACCTGGGTGTCTTTATCTTTAACGCTCGTTGCCCATTCTAAACAATACAAGGGTTTTCTTCGCAAACCTCTTACTTCCATTCTTCTTATATCTCCCTGCACTCAATCATGCCACCTTTTCCTACAACGTCACATTTCCTATTTCTTCTTGATATTAGATTTGTGCTCATGATTTTCTTAACCATCCTAGATTTCCCCCTTTCTTTCTACGTGATTAAGTCATTTTCTTATCATATTTTCATATCGTCTTCTTTTCCTTATCTCACTCCCAAGCTCATTATCCTGACATAGATAATATATCCATCTTTTTTTCCCAATTTTCCGTACACCCTTTTCATTAACTGCTCGAATATTTTCGGCAATACATTTCTCTCCCGTACTCTCAGCAATTCTTTGTCTCTAGCTCTCAATGTCCATGCCTAGTCTTCCTATAAAACTACAACTCATTATTGGTTTATAGATAGTCTAATATTTTCTTGCAAAAATCGTATTAAAATACTAAATTTTGCAATATAATTTTTCTGCTAATGATTTTATATGCATTAGTTGGCAAGGGATTCTGTGGTGTGGCAGTTAAGAAATATTGCTTTTTGTGTGAATTTACCGACAAGCATATTTTTCCTTGATCTTTAAGTCCATTCCGTCTTGATCTAGATTAGAATACTGGATTGGATTGTCCATTTTATCGTTAGAAACAATACGTGACCATTTCGACACCCACGTTTTTAGTTCAAAATAGATCTTTTCTTCATAGGAGAAAAAGAGGTGTCCTCTCCGACAAAGATTCGAACCAGGGCTTCTTCATTGAGTCAGGAGCGCCATAATGGCTAGCCCATCGAGGAACCTTACAACATTAGCCATTAGAAACCATACAGCAAAGACTATTGGAAACAATACAACAAGACTTTGTATTCTTAATACTTGAATATATACAGAATTAAGAATTTTAACTACTAACAAGATTTCAATCAAGATACATGCAATGCTTCCCCAGAGTTAAATTTGCATAATCCATCTTCACTGAAAACCTTCCAGACCAACGCTGGAAAATATAGGATGTGTTTTTACTACGACGTTTATATCCTTTAGGTAAATAACCATTACTTTACTATGTATAGAACAGCGACAAACTTTCTTTGTGTTATCTGTTCTCCATTTCCTGGGAGTACGTAATTTGTTCTGGGAGTATTTGCAAAGACCTATTACTCAACGTACCTAATAGGAAGCGACCTAAAGCGTTTTTTAATGAAGATAAAAACTAACATTGTTAAGATTTTTGCCGTTTAGCTTCCTCGAGTGAAAAGCTCGAGCAGTTTTGTCTCTTTTGTTGGAAGAGGGGCAGGACTCAACAAAGAGATCTTGCCCTCAGAGGGATGATTAATGCACAACCGGATATATTCAAACTTAAGCAGAAAGAGAGAGAACTATTTCACCTTCTTAGGAGCTAACGATTCCGCTCGGAAGCTCCCTTTTATCTACTTTTATTTTTAGCTTTTTTCCCTTTTCCGATCAGAACGGCTTAATCTCGGATACGCCTTCCGTCTGCTTTCCTTTGTTTCTTTCGTTTTCTTCCGCGCTCTTAAACGAGGAGAAAAGGAAGACATTTCCGTTTACGCCTCCAAGGTGGATTGTCCGTTGATGTCTCCAATCAGCAGATCCTTAGAAATCTTTCAGGGAATGATGGCAACTTACGTGGAAATAGAGACTATTTTCGTACTTCCACGGAAAAAATCCCCTTTTTATATTCATTCAATTTGAATGAAACTTTTAATTGCTTGCTATATTTGTCATTTACACACCAATTTTGCAATAAGCTATTGTTTTTCGTTCTCCTCCATTTCTAACCTTATCACCTTAATATTCTCTAATTCTCTGGTGAGCATTAGAATAATACTGAAACAGATGTATCAACGACAACTGTGCATAGACTGAATAAATTTATTTTTATTATTTTTCTTATCAGAAAATCTGCATATATTAATATTTGCACGTATTTATTATATCAGCAAAGATAATAAGTGTAAAATTAATATAATATAAGAGTATTTATGAAGAGAAAATTTAGAATTGCATTTTATAATGTGGTATCCCTCATTTATTTTCTTCAGTATACAACGGACAAAATATAATGTTTTGTTGTATACAGTAATACCTGTTATATATATATATATATATATATTCTGGGTTTATACTGTTTTTAGCTAATTTTTGATCAATATTACTTCATTCAGTATTAATCATAAATCTCAATTACTGTAGTCAGAAAAAGCAAACCAATAACAGGGATTTTGTGCGGTCCCTGATGAAGAACAAAATTCTTGGTATTGTTTAATCTTTTACTCCTCTTCACCTTTTACTACTACATGTCAATTTTTATTCTGAGATGTTTCTACTACTTAAATTTACTTGGTTTGACTACCTTGTGTGATATTACTTTACAACTTTAACTTTGTCTAAATTAATATACATTTAAGTGTAGTGTATTCATGTATATTACATTAGAAAGTACTACATGTCACAATCATACTACAATTTTGCTATATATATATATAATAGATATGATAAAATTTGCCGAACCTCTTTCCACTTGTTTTACTTTTCATTATTCAAATGAAATAGACATGCGACCAAAATGCCTTAACTATCGATTAGATAACATTGGAAATTACTTTGAAAGGTAAGGGGTAGAATAAAAATCAAACGAAAAGCATTGCATTTATTTTTAGGCAGCACATACATTAATTAGTAGCATGGAACTGCAGAATGTCTACATCTTTGAGAAGCTAGTAAACTTTTGAATGAAAACCAAATCATTTTGCATTTGTCATAACGATTCGATGCCTAAATAACACTGCTTTACACTACTTCCCGGACAGGTAGATGTTTATCGCATATGATATTAATTTTACTATGTTTGAGATAAAAACTCTTACAGAATTATCAGTTTTTTGTTGACTGCTTAGAGATTTACGTTTAAAATTTCTTCTTCTGTAGGTCAACAATTGATGTAAACATTCTATATGCAAATTAACAACGATGAGAAAGAAAATAGTACTTAATATTTCTGTCCCACTGAATTAAACTCCAAGCTGAAAAAGCGTTTTCCCCAGCCTATATTTTCTAAATGCAACTAGAAAAATAAAGTAAATAGCAGGATATATAATAACTAAACAATTATTTCTATAACAACCGTGCAGATGGATCGCAGTGTGTGTATGACCCAAACGCTATGTCTTATGCAAACGTCATCGCACCTTAAAAGCATTTTGCAGAGCACAAAAAATTGGGCGAAATCAATCAGTATCTCTATGGCGCCTCCAAGATAAATATACCATCAGAAGCTTAATTGACTGCCTTTACTGATCTGAATAACGCAAATCTAAATTTGCATCAGCAATCTGGTAGTCCGGAAAAGCAACTTTCCGTCTGACGATAATCAGCTTCAGAAGCGTAAGCTACAAACTAATGAAGAGCCAGAGGTATGAGTCGCCAATTTTGTCAAAAGCTGTATGGTTTAAAAGGTCTTTCTGAAAGAAGTAAAACAATTAATGCTGACATCCGTCGTAACTCAATCATTTTTCACATGGCCATATTCCGGCAAATAAAGAAGAGTAAAAGAAGGAGAATAGAAGTTAGAATAATTTTCCTAACCCCATGAAATGGGATAAACACAGGGTTAGAATACAGTGGTTAATATGGTCATAACAGAAACTAAGGCCTCACCTGGTGCTATAAGATAAAATGGAGGGCATAGGCAAGGCCTTGGGGAAAGCGCATTTAATTGCTCAACCATGGCGAACGGTAAAAGAAACTAGGGTTTGTATTTCGTGTGTAATATCCTCGAAAGTAAAAATGTATATCTGGAGAGCAAATTAATAAACCCATATTTTAGAGTTAACTGCAATAACTAAAGGTAATTGTTTCACATATGATCACATCAATCCAGGCCTGTAGCCAGGATGAAGGGGCAACTGGGACAAAGCAAAGGGCATATGTGGCACAGGGTATCGGGAGTTATTCTATATATATAAATAACTCGATGGGGTAACTGGAACACAAGCATGGGACAACTGTGCTTGCTCCTTCTGGCCATGGCTTGGTTAAGGTCTGCATTAATCACATAATTCGTTTTTCGTCCATTAAAAAGCTTCTCCTACTTATCTTGAAATATGGTAAAAGGTGGTCCCACATGCTACTGCTTCTTTATACAGCTATGCATACAGGTAAAGTATCGCCCCTGCCTGCTCCTGTATGCTATGTATATGTCGCAATGTGGAACAAAGGAGTGATACTTCGCCTTTATACATAGCTGTACACAGGAAGAATTTTGGTATATACTCAAGGAAAGCAGGGGGAATCCCTTTAATGGACGAAAAATGGATGATGTGATTTTACGTAAGAAAATTATCGTGGAACTTTGATTAATCTCAAAATATAGGCTTATTAACTCAATTAATTCTCCAGATATGAATTTTTACTTTCTGGAAGACTATGCCGGTTAAGCAAGCCACAATTACTAGTAGAATTTACCATGATTGAGCGCCTAGATGACAGCCCCGCTAGACCCTATCCATGCCATCTGTTGTATCTGTAAGATCAGTCGATGACTTAGTTCCTGTTATTAGCACAATCTTTGCTGTATTCTAATCATGCATTTACCTCTCTTCATAGATTAAGGACATCATCTTACTCCCCTTCTTATACCTTACCCTTTCGTAGTTGCTGAAATTCGCCTATATTCTGAAAAGTTAAGCTGCAACTGGTACATATATATTGACCTATATGTTCCCCGCGGAAAGATTTTTCGAATGACACAACTTTTGTCAAAATTAGCGACTCGTACCGCTAGCGCTTCCCTTATAAATATCTGTTAATAAATTAGCTCTATACGGCTGCATTAACTGATGAAATATCATCTAGGTCGTACGCTAACATATAAAAAAAAGTGGCTCAAATTTAATTAAAATAATAGACGTTACTGGTTTGACGTTATAGAGTGTCACGTTATAGAGTGAAGATGTTAGAAGAACTAATCCAAACCTCGTTACATCTGTTACGTTTCACAAAGTTCACAATATTTGGCAGAAATAATTGAGAGAGACAGAAGAATAGTGTGGTGCAGTGGTTTCGCAGAGCTACTTGGTGTGTTATTACTAACTATAAGTGAATGAGTAATAGCTCCTACTGCGTTATCGATGACGTAAGGCCATACGTCACTGGCAGACTAGAAGCTACCAAAAGGGCAGCGTTTAATTAAGGTTTAAGACCTTTTCCATAACCGAGTCATAAACACACGGCCTATCCGTTAACTTATCGCTTTGTATTAATTGCTGCTCCCCAACTAGAGATGCATATCATAACATACTTTGTTTGGCCCAAAATGACCTTTGCCGTTCACAAGCCATAAACCTCCAACCAATCCAGAGGCGGGTCCAGGGAGGGATTTTTGGGGATGCTAAATATTAAATAGAGTAGGACCCATTTATAACGAGCTCGCATTTAGCGAGTTTAAGGAAATAACGAAGAAATATGGACTAATTTTGGAATGATGTTCGACAGCAATACAATTTAACTATCTTCGGCGGACAAGTATTTTTTGGACCCCGAAATTAACGAGCAATTTAAAAAAATAAAACAGGAAATGATTTCTGGCAAAAATTCCGTCGTTATATGCGGTTGGTCGTTATAATCGACGCTCGTTATAACCGATTTCCACCGCATTTTTATGGATTTTGGAGGTAAAATTTCCCTAATTTCCTCCCCCCCCCCTTGATGCGCCACTCCACCAACCAATCAGAATATTGGTATCGAAATAGAATAAATATTATTGAAATGTTCTAATTAAACTATATGGGATAAGAAATAGTGTGTGATGTGATATATTTAATATTATAGATATCATAAACAACATCGCACAGTAGGACACTTAACGCTCCCCTATTTAGCGAATTTCCGGATTTTAGCAATATTTGGTTTTGTTTGAAATAGTGATCAAATGCAATAAAATTTAATCACTTGCAATGAACAAGGCTTTTGCGGATCACGGATGTAATGAACAAAATCTAGAAAATTCTAAAAACAGATCCGTAATCGAGGATGTCTATTTTACCGAAGCGAACATCATGAAAGACCTTTCAAAACTCGACAATGATGACTCGCCAATGAGTCTCATCCATTCCAGAATGCGTAGTAAAGAATTCACAAGAAACGCTTTCTTTCTCAAGGCGATAGATTATATTGTGTTGTGTCGCAAAAATTATAAAAAAAATATACCTTTCATATTTTAAATAATGTTTTTTTCCATCTACATCATTACATCTTTTCATTAAAGACGTTTTTCACGTACACTAAACCGTGAGACACAACAAATCGTAAAAATATAAACTATGATTAGATTCTGCCTTCGTCTTTCATTGTTTAAGGGAAAGAAATCAAACTAAGAAAGAGGGCCCGTCGAACTATTTAATACAGAAATGACATGAATTAAAACTTGGACAGCCGACTACAACTCCACATAGAATAGGACCTTGATACCTATGGCCATTAATGTTAATCGAAACACCCAGAAGAAATGGCCTCATGCATATTGACTATTCACCGTTAAAGAAGTGACTGGACTCCTTGTATGAACACAAGAGACTTCATTTTACGAACTCACTATATCAAGATTTTCCAATCCAGTGGACATCTTCAAACAATAACTTGGTTTTCTTAATAAAATATGCATCGAACTAATTCTCCTTTTGTTAGAGACAACAGGCATGACGGTGGACATAGCTACTGATTTGTGAAATTCTTGTTTTAATAAAAATGTTCAGTTCATTTTATTTATGTGTAATAATTCATGATATCGGAATTTCCTTTCAGTGCATTAACTTGTTCATGCACTTATGCAAAATAGGGTAATTTAATATTCAGTGAAAAGTATTTGGTTTTTACTATTCACACTACTGGGCAACACAATTTAATTACAATCATTATTTTTTGCATGACTAATGTCCACTACTATTTACCTTAATTAAATTCTTTATTTTTATTCATCTAATAGTCTTCATTTTATTTTTTTTAATCCAATCAATTATTCTATTTTTTATTTATCTATTCTTTCGTCTATGGTTCGAGATTAGAAAATTCCTTTAATATTTGTACTTTCGGTTTTTGGTGGCCAAGGCGTCATAATCATTGCAACACCAGCTAGTCTCTATTTCCCATGATTCACCATTGGATTTTCAAACAAGTAAAGAAAGCAAGAAATAGATGTTACTATGCGCTTATGAACCGAAAGCCTGGTCAGTTCCTGCAGCGACGTAACCACTTTGCAACAGAGGTCAAATAGGTCACCTCTGGCGTCATCAAATCGTACACTCGAGGAAACATACCTTTGTCCAGTACAACTTTGCAACAACAACAATAGAAACATCGACATGATACCTGAAGGCAAGGTGTAAATTTTGCCCAAATTCTGAGAACTGACCAGCAGTTTTGGTGAATGTTGGCATTGGCGGGACATCAATGAATTATGCCACTCACTTGACTTGTTCTGGGCTTCACGATAGAGCAACTCGTTCTACTCTGGCACCACTTTTGGCGATCTCAGTACTTCTGTCTCCAAAGCTGGACACCAAAAAAGTTACTTTTCGCTAAACGGTTACAACATCAAGATGTCCGTCCCACTTGAGTTTTTTTTATATTTGGGTATTTACCCTTCATGTCCGTTGGGTCCCCTCTTGATGGATCAACCTAATAATGTAAGCATCCCTTTTCTTCCTTTCCCTTACTTAATGACTAATGTTTGGTTCCCTACCTATAATTTTATTTATTTAATATAATTATTAGTTTAATCCACCTCTCTATATCTAAGGTTCGTAACGTCAGTCAAGAATTTAAGTGGGGGGTTTTACTTCAACAGGTTGATAATTAATTTATTTGTTCAAATGTTTTATACAAATGGTCTGGTTTTAAGTTATTCCCAGTACTGAAGTCAATTATTGCAAAATGGTATGACCTACCATAGTAAAGTAAATTAATATTGTGACCCAGAAATAAAGTTCATATTCGCTACTAAATTTCTATTGTATAATTTATGTTTCCTAGTTATATAATTCAGCATTTTTTTTATTACCATATTTAGTTAAGTAAATACAATAAATTACCTTCGGTCTCAATTTAGAACCCAACTCATTTATTAATTTGGGTAATTTTCACCCTATTTCCCTTTGCTTACCAGACTTGCGGTAACCTTTCTATCAACTATATGTTGGAAGAGAGGTTATTTAACACAACGCGTAATTTTTGCAAAAATTAATAATTGAAATCCACCCTAAGAAATCTTATAGATTTCTTCGGCTTAAATAAAATAAAGTAAATCGCCGACATTGACATTTTCTCTCACTTTAGGTTCATTGCGAACCCAAACCAAAAGTAAATAACGAATCAAGAAAAACCCTGTAACAATTCTTAACTACATATTTTTATAGCGCTAAAAATTTAGGAAGAAAATTGAACGAACGAAGATACTGCACATTACAGCAAAGAATTAAAGACCCTTTTTGAGTACTTCCAACTAGTGCTTATTCTGAAAACAATTATTAATGGGTCATTTCACGTCAAATCAATAGATTTCAATTTTCGACCGTGCTCTCACGTCTCAGATATTTTTGATTTTTTAAAAAGAAGGTACCTGCAAGGTAATGTCAAGTTCGAGATTTCAATTTTTT
Organism: Dysdera silvatica; assembly: GCA_006491805.2. Taxonomy (NCBI): domain Eukaryota; kingdom Metazoa; phylum Arthropoda; class Arachnida; order Araneae; family Dysderidae; genus Dysdera; species Dysdera silvatica. Next base: position 65,656,884 of record QLNU02014802.1, read on the forward strand.
TGGTCTCAATTTGGGCCCAGGAGAAAATTTTGAAAATTTCGATTTTTGCGTTATTTTGGCTATCATATTCGCTGTGTCCGTTTAGAAATTTTTTTTATTTCACTTATTTTTTAAACGATTGGGTTTATTTTGAAATCAAAATAAAGTTACGTTTCTGCTGTTTGAAAATAATATATAAAAATAGCATTACATGTGACAGAAAATTTTTATTACACATTCAAAATGAATTTTTTAAGTTCATATCTTCGTAAATTTGATAAGCTGTAGCTCGCAAACCACAACTAACACATACATCATATTTTTTTGCAGAATGAGCTGATAATGTGCTTTTTTATGTTTTAGAAATAAGAAAGGTGTTTTTTGCAGTTGCAAAATAGAAAATATATTTTCTTTATATCACGTTGACAGAAATATCGGCCATTTTAACAGATTAAAAAGATCTCCGAACCTGAAATAACAAACATATATTTATGAAATTAGTTAAAAGTATATCTGCTTATGTTGTTACAATATCAGTTGATGTTATTTTTACATGATTTCGCTATTAGCTTACCTTTATAGTGAAAAATCATATTGCACTTTTAGCCAGTTGCAGTACTTGTTTGTGAACCTTTTCATCTATGACATATGTCCTTCCTGATAAAGATGATGATGAAGGAACTTCTTTCGGTATATTTTCATAGGGCACCCAGCAGCAGTCATTCCTGGTTGGTCAAAAATATGTTGGTTCTGAATCAAATGGATGCAAGAACTGAACTTTAGCATTTTTTCTCCTTCACAGATGTCTAGCATTTTCTCAATCCACAACTTACTGTCATAAATAACTGCATAAAAATTTTCTGGAATAATATTTACTAGTTTTTTTATCGCCCACAGTAGCTTTAACCTCTTCCTTCTCACTCCCGTCAAAATTACGGAGGCGAGGTTTCGCCTTCTATTTCTCATACTCGTGATATTCCTGGGCTGGAGTGTTCAAAAGTAACGCACCAAAAAGATTAAAACAATACGTTCTTAATACCTTAAAAATTTTCTTATATAGTATACTTATATTTTAAATTTCAAGCTAAAAAAATTCCAAAAATTAAAATTGAATACATATATTGTTCATACACTTATTATTATACAATTTTCTTGAAAAAAAAGATATGAACTTTTTATACTGTCTTCTTGAAAATTATGCGATCGTTAAGGGGTTAAAAAATTTTTCCGAATCTGAAACTCACTTCACCAAAAGGGTTGTTTTGTCCAGTGGTTTGAAGAAATGATTTTCTCTGGTGCCTTCTATTGAAAATGAATTTTCATACCGTTTTTTCAGGAGGTCTTCGTTTGAAGATATCTCAGCTGATGATGTGAAAAATACTTGAATTCCCTTTGTGTTTTGAAGCAAATTCAAATAAATCTTGTTTACTCAAGATTTGCCCTTCAATAGTCCTTTGAAGACTTGCTCTTGTTTCAAAATAATCTGAAGCCTATGATAGCATTTAACCTTTAGCTTACGGGTGGGACGACGTATATCCCACTAGATTAATCTTCCAAAAGAATGGGTCTTGCATAAGCCCTATTCCAGAAAGTTTTCCTCCTTTCGTGTTCTTCCCAAATCAATGGCCAGTTTAGTAGTATAAATGGCTCGATTGCGGGTGATAACGAAAAGGGGTACGAAATAAGGGCCTATTATGCAAACAGGAACTGACCCCCTTCCTGCGCTTCACTGTTCTGTACGAAAGTTAAAAATCTGCTATTAGGTTATGAGTAAGTTTCTTACCTTTCACTAGTGTACAATACATGCCCACTAAAGTTCTTTGGCATTGTTTATTTGTACTTAAGCACAGCTACACCTCCGTCCTGACCCCATATAGCGACGATTTCAAGTGCAACATAGGTTGATTTGTATGGGGGGGGGAGAAGGGAAAAAGCGATACTTCCCCGTATGGAACGACAAATCTCTCTTTTTCAGCCCCGTAGGCTAAAGGTTAAACACAACCTTCCTCAAACAGGTCTGGAATGAGATGCAATGTAACATGTCTTGACACGAATTTTCTTGTTAAGACATGTTCACTCATAAAAACTTTGGCATCCAATCCAACTTGTTCTAGTTTTTTCTTGTTAAGATATTAAGCAAACTCAATGTAAATATAGGTAGGGCCTACCCTAATATTTTTTTAGTTCATAAAAAAAAAATAAAAGTAATAAATAAAATAAATAAAAAAAATAATTATTTTTTTTCCTTCTGATATGCAGAAAGGTAATATTGCATAATGTACTAAAAAAATAGGTCTTACAATAGTTTTACATGCTGGGAATACATGCGTACAGTACTTTGACCATGTTGCTGGAGTACATAAAATTCAAATTAACAAGGATTTCAGAGACGTAGCCAAGACTTTTTGTGAGAGGAGATTATTAAAAAATTAATAGACTTAAAAATTTACCATTTATTTCTTTAATTCCCCCGCATAATTACGCCAATGAAAGATTCTGAATTGCATTTTTTTCTCAAATTATAATTTTTAATTTCAGAACCACTGAAAACACTCTCTTTATTTTTTAAACATAAATAGTACATGGTCAACTCATTCTACCATAAAAACATAATATGTATGTTGATGGTGGTTTGCGAGCTATGAGCTATGGAACTTATTGATGTAAAAATTACTAAAATTGCATTTACATGCTCAGCGATATTTTCTGTAACACTCAGTAACATTTTTTACCTCCTTTTGAAAGAGTAAACAATTGTTTTTAATCTGATACCAAAATAAGCCTAATCGGTTGGAAAATAAATATAACAGGAGGATTTTTCTAAACGCAAAATGCAGACAGTATGATTACCATGTATAAATAATAACAAATGATAGTCATGTAAAAATCGAAAATTTAAAATAAATCTCCCGAATCCAATTTCAAACTGAAAAATCTGAAAAAATAATTAATTTAAGGTTTGTTCATAGGTATCTATTCATAAAAAATTCAAAAAAAAAAAATCCGTGACGTAAGAGCACACAGGATCTGTTGATGTGGCGTGAAATGAACCTTGTGTAAGTTCCGTGGTATAATGTTTTTATTTCATTGATTAGCATTTTGTACAAAAATTCAAATGACAATGTAATACGTTGTCATAAATTTTAAGCGAATTTAAAGCTGAATATTGTTGTATGCATGTTGAGTGTACATTTATGTTAGATAGATAGACTTTAATTTTAAAATTTGGAATCATAAATCCCAAAACGGATTTAGCGAATGATTAGGCATAGAAAGAATTTTTTTTGGTCCCAATTTCCTCGTTAAATACGGATCCTACTGTACTTTCAGTATTTGTTCTGAGTGGAACTTCAATTTGTGACTACTGAGAGAGAAATATAAAAGGCATACAATCAGAGGTCGAACTAAATATCTTATACCACAACTTTCATTAAAGAATAGCATTGAGCTGCGAAAAATCTTCACCTCCAAATAGGTTTCTGTGTATATCTTAGAAAAGCATTATTCAGTGTATACTATCGCCATTGTCACATTCGACAATTATCTATCCTCTGCTAAAGTAAGGCCTCTTTAAGTCACTGCTACCATGAAAGAATTTGAATTCTTCGGCATTGTTATCATTCTAGAATGACAGAAATGGAAATTGTATATACTTTTTTAAATTTGTGTTCTCTAATAATGCAAATAAATAAATAAATATTCTGTTCTATGGGCAAAATGTATCTATTGGACAATAAAATTATAATGCGACTGGAATTAGTTTACGTATTAAGCTGTTTCTTCACATCTTTTTCAATGGTTGATATAAAGGCCATTCCTACTCTTCAATGTCAAGAAATGCCATGCCAACATCACAAGGGCCTAGTGCACGAACGTTACAATTGCGAAAATTTAACTTAAAGAAAAGGAAATTGGAAAAGTATGACCTGTAGATCAAACGAAAGAATTTACAATAAGTTTTTTAAGTATGATGGAACACTATCACATTTCAAAACTTACTGCAAAATTCTTTAATTTGATCCAAAAGTGCACATTTTTAGACTGCTTTTTTTTGAATGTTCAGTTTTTACTATTTACAACATTTGTACTTTACACTATTGATAAATGTTATTGAATTTTATATACGACCAAATGGAACACCAAAAGACGATACTGGCTCTGCTTTTCTACTGAGTCAAATTTAATGTCTTTTCTTTCATGTTGCATATTTATTTTGTACGTATTTGCATACTGTGGTTCAAACAGCCGTCAAAGTTCGAGAAAAAAAGACTACAGACAAAATAAATGATATACGAAAACAAATTACGCGTTAATATGAAAACCAATTTTTTTTGATAGAGTCACATTAACGGATCATATAGAAAACTCGATCTAGTGTCACGTAGAAAATAGTTTAACATGAATTTGGAACGAAGTGGAAAAATAACGGATGCATAAGGACAGTTCTATACACTGATCGTTACAAATATAAAATTTTCAAACGTTTTCCACTAATCGAAACATCGTAAATTGTAACCATTTGTTAATTTAATGAATTAGTAGAATCTGATAATAAATTTAAATTTAAGATCTAATGAGCTTTAATATTTGCTGAAAATTTATGAACACAATGGCTATAATCATCTGATCAGAAAATTTATTTTCATATTAATATTAAAATATACCAAAATAGTATATAATTAATACAGATAGATCTTTCTCTCTCTCCTTTAAGAATTACTTCGTTTTTAAGCCTTCGATTGTAAAACATGATCTTATTTCCGCACAGACATAATGTAATAAGTATGTTTTCAGTTCCTCATAATTCCAATTAAACATAATGTTACAAATGTAAAATACGCATTGGCAATGATTTATATATATTATAATATTAAAATCTAGCAAAGAAATATATGTTACATATAAAAATACCTAATTAATATTTGCTTAACCAACATTACTTCCCATTAGAAATAAAAGCAACACAATTTTAGTGGTGCAGTTAGATAACATTATCAATACGATAATACTGCTGATAGCTATTTCGATAGCGTTAACCAGCTACCGTCGTCAGAGCGAAATGGCGGCTTCTGTTTATGTCCGTGCTGTTGGTCGGTGTTGCCATCACGTCGGTTGGAAACTTGATTGGGCGGAGGAGTAAAGCGTATTTGTGGAGACGTCTTCAGCCGTGAGACCCAAAAGGTTTTTCCAAGTGGATGATATAGTTACTAAGGAATTGATCATTCATTAACTGTAACATTGATGTTTGCTAGAATGTGAAATGCCTCAAAGAAACTGAGATCAAGAGTTGAGTTGACTTTTTTAATAATATGTGCATTAGAGAATAAGAACTTGTGTTCGAATTCCCATGAGTGTTTTGCCAGAGCCGATTTATGAAATTCTTGCTTTCTTACATAATTCTCACGTTCTTTTAATCTAATGCTCAGTGCTATTCGTGTTTGGCCAATATAAATTTGGCCACACAGGCATGGAATGGAATATATGCCCCAGCTGTCAGAATCCGGGATGTTATCCTTAAGATGAGAAAAGCCTATTTTGTTGATCGGAGTGAAGGTAACGCGAAAGTTGAATTTGTGCAGGACAGCAGCGATCCTAGTAGAAATTTTCGGAACATAAGGAATTCAGACAATGTTCGTAGGAGCTGAAGAATCACTGGAGAGAGAAGAGGCCGGTTTAGGTTTAGTGAGTTCTTTAAAAATATGATCAATAATTGTTGGATTGTAGCCACGGTATGAGGCAATTTGTCGAATGTAGCTGATTTTCTTAGTCAATGCGTCACTTGTAGAAGAGAATTTGATGGCACGAGACACCAACCAATAAAACGAGCTCATTTTCTGGCTTTGTGGATGAGCCGATAGAGCGTGAGGAAGAAGGCTAACGGAATTAAGTTTTCGGTAGACACTGATTTGGACGCTAGTAGGTGTTCTATGAACTAAAACGTCGAGGAAAGGCAGTGTACAGTCCTTTTCTGTTTCTACCAAAATTGCTGCCGTCTTACGCAAATTCAACTTTAGCGTTACCTTCACTCCAATCAACAAAATTGGCTTTTCTCATTTTAAAGACACCATCCCGGATTCTGACAGCTGCGGCATATATTCCATTCCGTGCCAGTGTGGCCAAATTTATATCGGTCAAACACGGAGAGCACTGCGCCTCAGACTAAATGAACACGAAGCTTATGTCAGAAAGCAAGAATTCCATAAATCGGCTCTGGCAAAACATTCATGGGAATTCGGACATCAGTTTCTATTCTCCAATGCACGTATTATTAAAAAAGTCAACTCAACACTTGATCTCAGTTTCTTTGAGGCATTTCACATTCTAGCAAACATCAATGTTGCAGTTAATGATCAACTCCTTAGTAACTCTATATCATCCACTTGGAAAAACCTTTTGGGTCTCACGGCTGAAGACGTCTCCACAAATACGCTTTACTCCTCCGCCCAATCAAGTTTCCAACCGACGTGATGGCAACACCGACCAACAGCACGGACATAAACAGAAGCCGCCATTCGCTCTGACGACGGTAGCTGGTTAACGCTATCGAAATAGCTATCAGCAGTGTTATCGTGTTAATGATTTTATCGAACTGCACCATAAAAATTGTTTTGCATTTATTTCTATTGATTAGTGCAGTGTGTCGCTATTAAACTATTACTTCCCATGTCTAAATATGATGCATTCGTTAAATGTTTTACATTCAATAGTTAAGCACTTTTTGAAAATCGCGTCGTTCTTCGCTCGTTAAGTGCAGATGTATATGCAGTATAATAATAATGTTTATTTGTCACAAGGGTTACATATTGCATACAGTCTTGAATTTCAATTTAAGTATAATAAATTTCACACAGTTTAGAACAGACAATACAATTTGCATTTCCCCGTGATGGGTCCCCAGTTTAAATTATAAAATTTAACCGGTTGAGGACCCTATTAATCCGCTGGCGCACAAACTCCGTTTAATAAGTATACAATTAATTTCTTTTTAAACAATCTTATATTATTAATATTTTTAAGATTATTTGGTAATTCATTCCAAAGCTTTATTCCCATATATTCAATTCCTTTCTGTACATTTCCGTTCTAATCTCTCGTAGCTTAATTTGGTTGCTTCTTCTTAAATTTCTATTGTTTTCGTGATATTGGATATCAATATTATCCAAAATGTTTTCCTTCTATTATCCTTTCCTACATTAGTTCTAGCGTACAATATTCATTGATTTTATCAATTGGTAATATACCATATTTTACAAATAATGTAATGTAACTTAAGCTGGTGTTTCGTTCGATGGTTTTTAAAAATTTATTCTGTACGGATTTAATTACCTTCATGTTGTTCTTATTCAAATTTTCCTATATACAATTGCAATAAATCAGGTGACTATATAGAAAAAGATAGTACAGACTCAGTAACACATTCTTATTAACTGCACGTGACAATTTCTTTATAATTCCTGTTCCCGAACTGATTTTTTTTTTTTTTTTCAATTTGTTTATTGCAGTTTAAATCGTTCGTTAATGTTACTCCTAAGGAATCAATTTCTTTGACAATTTCAACTTCTTTTCCATTAATATAAATTCTATCTATATCCCTCAATTTACCAATTTTTTTGTTCCTCGTTTTAAAAATTAATATTTTTATTTTAGTGTCATTTATTTTCATGTGATTACTTCTAAACCAAAGTTCATATTTTCCAATTTCTTCCTGTCCAGTTTTTATCAATTCTTCAATGTTACTTCCTCTTACAAATACACTAGTGTTGTCTGCACATAATGTTAATGTACCTTTGTCTGATACATGCATAATATCATTAATATACAGTAAAAATAATAGGGGACCGAGGATTTATCCTGACGAATTTGGTATTTGCTTTCCAATGAATCAGATTTTATGTTATTTCCAAAGACAAATTGTTGTCTTCCTGAAGGTAGTTTTTTAATATATTATTCATCTTTTCTTTAAAACCGTACTGATTTAATTTTTTTAGCAGCAGTTTTCTGTTAATTATGTCAAACGCTTTACTTAAGTCGAAAAATATTTCCATGCCTATATAACTGGTGTCTAAAGATTATTACTGCATTCAACAAATCGTTTCCTGTTGATTTGCTTTTTCGTGAAACCACATTAGCAATTGGCCAAAATATTAAATCTTTTGATAAATTCGGTTAGTCTGTTATATATTAGTCGCTCGAAGGTTTTGGCAAATACTGACAAGATTGAAATTAGTCGATAATTTGATTTTAAATCCTTTTTACCTTTTTTAAATATTGGGATTATTTTTGCTATTTTTAACTCTTCCGGAATCATTTCCAACTCAATGATTTCATAAATTATGAACAATGGCTCGAGAAAAATCTCAGTATTTTCCTTTACTAATTTTGGTCTTATTTCATCTATACCCGTTCCCTTTTTAACATTTTATGTTTGCATGATTTTTAATAGTTCGAATTCATGTATGTCTTTAACAAACATCGTGTTGTCTTAATCATTCTTAAGTACAAATTATAGTCCACTTCGTTATATTCGTTTCGATTTAATTCAGTATCTACTATACCTACATAATACTCGTTTAATAAGTTAGCCATTTTATAATCTTCAGTTATGGTTTCATCATTTTCACGTAATCTCTCTAGATTTTTATTCTTTGTTTTAGATTTACCAATTATTTTATTCACCACCCTCCATTTATTTCTAGCGTTTTTATCTTTGAAGCAATTATTATAATAGTCCTGTTTCCTTTTTAAGTTTAATTTGTTTATTTTGTGTCTCGTTTCCCCTAAATCTTCTCATGTAAATAGTTTTTCTTGTACGAACATATCTACAATACATGCTCTTTCTTTTTTAATTTCTTTAATCAATTTTTTGTCTGTCCATCCCTTTTTGTGGATTTTATCTTTAATTGTTATCCATTTAAATACTTCATTGATTATTTCTTTAATTCTTGTAATGAAATTGTTGTACTTATTCCTCTCTCCCTTAAATTCGTCTTTCCACTTTATGTTTTTAAAGCATCTTTAAAATTGTCCATGTTTGTTTGACAATAGTTTCTTACCCTTACTTTTTCCTATTTTTTTTTATTTCCTCTTCCTTATACTCAATTATTATTATGTTATGGCCACTTATTTGATAATCGTTAACCTCAGCAGTAGTTTCATTCATATTTTTGAAGCATAAATCAATAATAGATGAAGATTGAGCTGTTATTGATGTGTACTCCTTCACCATTTTTTTAAATCTTAGCGTCAACTTCTATAGGAAGGTTGTAATTGTGGTGGCTTTGGTCTTTCTATTTCTTTACTGATTTCCCAATGAACGTTGTGAGTATTTTTTAAACACTTAGACACTTTTGTAATTCTCTCGAAGTTGGGATATTATGACACACGAATTTCAATTGCTTTTCAATGTGTTAAAATGCATCAGTAATGCTTCTAAGCATGGAAACAAGTACAAAAAAGTCAGTTGCAATATTTCCATTTAAAACAACTCTCATAGTTTGGATAAAATCTTTGATATACCACTTTAAAAAATCGTAAAACTAAGCAATCGTAAAGCGGGAGGTTCTTATATATTAAGATGTGGCGGAAGATAATTTACCACGTATAGCTGTTACCCAAATTTCGTCTCTGAAATCCTCTTACTTAAAATTATATTTATTTTTTCTTTGAAGAAGTAAAATGGTATTCAAATTTTAAAGCAAATACTTCCAGCACTGCCGAAGGTTTTATGGTCATAAAACGTAGAATGAAATTAAAATGTTTGTATACTCGTACAACTATCTTATTCCTATAAAAATTCTTCGTAGGAGGAAGACATTTTCAAAAGAACCAGGAATCGTGGTTGAAATCCCAGGAATAAAATTTCAAAACCAGTTTTCTTGCCAGAAAATATTTTGCCTTTAAGCTATTTGCTCCAAATAGCAATCTCTTTAAAAACGCGAATCTGATACAGTAGCTGTAAGACATGTTAAGAAAGGATGAAAAGCAAAGTAAAGGAGAAATTTTTCCTTTTAGGAGCCAATAAACTGTGGTCATTTCAGAGAAAAAATAAGGAAAATCCCTACCTCGCATTAGAGGAAAATTCTTTCATCGCTTTGAGTGGTTTGACGTACCCTAATTTCTTTTCCAACATGAACATGATACCCATTCCAGTAAATTGTATCAATACTTTAAGATCTTTATCTCGCTGGGTGCAGTGGAAAAAAAATGAAAAAATGACAAAAAAAAGAAATGTTCTCATTTCCCTCCAATTGATTGTGTAGTTTGTGCTATTAAGAGAAAGATTTTCTTTGTGGTTTTTATTGAGGTTATTCGCTCGTAATTCATTTTGATAGCATATTTCCTCCTAATTCTACTAATCAGAAACTATGATTGCTTGTTTTTTTGCGATCTCTGACACTGGGATATATTGGTAAATAAGAAGGATTTTATATACTTAGCCCTGATTGAAAAACACTCTATCTAAATCGGAAGCATTACCAAATATTATATTAGTTACCCTTTTATTTCTCATGGACATTGACATATATACATATAGGCATACGCCTGAAGTTCATAATGGGCAGTTCATTATGGGAAGTTCATAAGTTCATAAGGTCATAGGCTCAATGGGGTTACAGCGCTACACCTCACATATTCCTATGAAATACAAAATTGCATTGCAATGGGGGGATTACAACACCCATTAGCACCCCTTGTGTACTTCAGTGCGTATACACAAACCAAAACGAGAACCCGTCAAATGTATTCTAAACAAAATTGAGTTCACATGTTCGAACTTCAATAGCGTAATCTTCGTATAATTAATTTCAGGGCTTAAACGTTAATATTTATCATCGAATAGTAAGCTTTAGAATTTAAAATTGAACAGAAATCCCTTCTAATAATAATTTTTAACAATATTTGTTAATACCACGTTTTAATAAAAAATTTTCGTTGTAATCTTGAGCAGTAATCTTCGGTATTTTATAAGGCGTAAGTCGTAAAAGAAAGTAATTATTTATAAAGTAAGTTATATAAGAATGAAATTTTAAGGACCGTTTATTTTTGAACTTCCATGTACAACCATTTGCAGTTAAAGTTCACAACTTTTATTGTTTGCATAAAATCTATGCACAACAGTTGAGAAATCCGTATTTTATGCTATGTGAGTCCATATTATATCATGATACGTATTTCAAACTTCCTCATTTATTTAGTAAATTACAGCAAAATTTTGGAAGTTATAAATATTTCTGGAAATTTTCCTTTTCATACTCCGTTAAGTTAATTTATGCATACATATTAAATAATTTCTCCTTAATTTATTATTTGGAAAGAACGGACAATCCAATATTTTCTACCTTTGAAAACTTTAATAAAGTACACTTAACAACGGTATGTATTTGTCGCTGGAAAGTTTTTAATTATGCCATCATAATTTGAATTTTATAATTTCCACAATATTCATAAGCATTGAAAAAAAGCAGCCACATTTGGAATTCCTTCTTTTTACAGAAACATAAAAATTGTACATGCACTTTATTTCGTATCTTACGTATACGGTTTTGTTTATAACATTAATTCTTGTATACTTCGCTCTCAGTATTTTGATTATAATTTTTCACAATAAAACACATTGACTTTAGTTCTGAAAATTAATTTTTCTCAACAGGTCGGTTTCCGCGTGCAGGGCCATAGGTTTCAGCGCATCAATTGCACTGGGACCTGAAAGTTTCTCCTTGAAATGGTCATTTCATGTTTCGAAGCATTTTTCGTGAATAAATATTTTAAAGAGGAAATATTCTGCGTAGTATTCGTGAATATGTCGAAAATCTCAAACTCAGAACGATCTAAATAACACCTGTATACAAAATGTGAGTGAAAACGCCACATAGTTTTAAACATGGAAATATTAATGAATGACTTAGAAGTTTCCGATATCGAAACCTTTCAACATATTAATGAAAATCAACAAAAATGATGACCTGAACAAAATCCAATTCAATTTATTTACGGGGTATCATGTATAATAGTTCCTCACTGCGACGATTCCAAGATTGTAATGGGGATAAAATCTCGAAAGGGACTGACAAGTTAACAGTACACTAATCTCCGAGATTACATTTATTCAGAGACTGATAATTACTTTAAATACTCTTTTATATTTGCCAATATGCCACATCTTGTACGTAAGGATGTACTAATACTCTTTATAATTATGCAAAGATTAAAATTATTAATACCTTTGTTAATTAAATATATGAATTTTAAAATCATTGGGAAGGTATAGACGAGTAAATTGGTTGGGATAGGGCATTTGCCTTCTAAAAGAAATGAATTCACCCGGCCGCCATTTCACAAAACTGGAGTAATACACTAATGTAAACGATGTCCTTAACTTTAATTTCTCCAAAAAATTACAGTTAATTTCGCTTTTCTTATTTACCTCTGCTACTCTCTTCTTAGTTTGTTCTTCATTCCCCCCTTTTCTACACTTGTTTCATAGCCATTTGCATATCCCTTCATCTTTTTACCTCTTTGTTTTCTTACCTTCCTCATAGAACTGTAACTGTAGTAGTTTATCTACTCTCATTCATGAAACAAATTTAACATCTTCTGCTGAGGCAACGTGTATTATTACTATGGTTATAGAACTTTATTTTGAGATTAAATTACAAAGTTAACAAAGTTAAAGTTCCTCTACATTGAGAGTTCTGAAGCCCGTTCTAGTGGTCCACGTGGAAAGAGAAATTTAGACAACAGATACTTCAAACAATGAGTTTGCCTCTTATTAAAACGTTAATACAAAAATTGCCGATAGGTGGAGCTATAACAATACAAACTTTTACGAATGTCCACTGTTCAGATGTTCAACATGATATTTAATACTGTCTTTCAGTTCTGACTAAGTTTAATATCTTTCCAAATAGGCTTGATCCATCAAAAACCATATAACTAAATTTCACATGGGGTGAGGTCTGGTGATGACATTCGCCATGTTGTCTTTAAAAAAAACGCCTAAAATATTCTGTTCATTCGTAAAATGCTGCCTTAGGAAGTTTTAAACATTCCGGCTTATATTTAATAAATTTGACACCAACGTTTGAACTCAACTACAGTTTTTTTTTATTTTAGGTACAGGCGAAAAATTGACATCGTTTCTGATCTAGATTCGAAAAGGGGGCCCCTCTGTACGGATCGACCCTTTTTTGAAATGGGACAATTTTCCAAGTCATCCTGTTATAGCTGTTGCACATGCCTCATCTTGTATGGCTAATATCGAAATGTCGGACACTATATTGTCCTTACAGTGGAATAAGGTACCCTCGCTGCACGGGCAACTGCTGGTATACATGCATTACCACATGGAGATTCCATAAAAGCTACAGCCACATTTTTAACACCAGAAGAGTTCACTCGTTTTCAACCGCTACCAGGTAGAATTATAAGCTCTTCCACTGATTCAAATTTAGCCATATTTTTATGAATAGTACCAATCTTTCCAGGCTTACTTGCACAATCACAAAAACAAGTGTGGGTAACAAAAGCAGATATTGTTCCTCGTTTTAAAAGTTTTAAACAACTAGAATTCGCTTAGAGATGCGCTGCGTTGTTTTCGTTCTGATGGTAAAACTTCATCAAGAACTCTTTTTCCGGCGATGTTGATATTAGTCATAAAGTTACAAGCGATTAACTAATGTTTTTGAAGAGTCTGCTTTTCTATTATAGATACGAGTGATCAACATTATGCAAATTAGAAGAGATATTTCTAAGGCCCCCCCCCTTTTGGAAATTTCTACTAATTTTGTTTATATATAAAGGGCGAGCACATCATTTGAAGTTTTTATGTAAATTTTCTCCCTTTTGGAGCCTTATAACGCGCTGCACAGCCCTCTAAGGAACTTTAATTTCGCTAACACTATGTGTAAAACTGCATTTGCATTAAATTGTGTTTCCATTCTCATTTTTTGTGTGTATTACCGCAGGATTTTATACTTTATAGTTAAGATGCCTTTATATTTATGTGAATATACATTATGTTCAGGGTTTAAGCTACGTAAGTTTTTTCGCTTTTTGCGAAAGAAAATTGTATTTTGCAAAAAAATTTAATACAATTTTTCGCTAGAAGGCAAAAGCCCTGAAAAATAAATTTTTAAGAACTTTATGTTGGTGGCTGCCGTACGACAAATTTTAAGACCTTCTGTAACGTCATGAACGGATAATCGAAATCAGTTTGATTTTGAAAATGCCTACAAACTATGGTATGTAGCAAAGTCAAGGAGAATTGCACATTTATGTCGCCGATTATATAATTTTGTACAAAATAAAAAATGTTATTTGTAGTTCTAAATTTTAATTATGGTATTTTGTTTAACGTTCTCCTAAAGTACAACATTTTCAAAACTATTGCAGTAAAAAGAAAAAGATGAAATGAATTTAAAAATACTATTGTTTTACATTTTTGCCAAAATGCTAAAGGAAAAGGCAAGTCCAGCTTAAACCCTGATTATATCTCTTTATTTCTGCGCGCTTATTATTTATTATATGTAAGCATTGGATTGTAAGAAACCGTGTATTGCGACTAACTGATAAGTGACTGTAACCATCTAGATATGAAATTTAATTCTGATTACGCAAGTTTTAAATGTAAATAATCCCTTTCTTCCAATCTAAGCCTACCCTAGAAAACAAGTCATTAAAATCCTTTGAAATCCCATCTCATATTTACATATAAACGAAGGGAAAATAATCCCTTGTAATCCCCTTCTTTCTCAATCGCTGATTATCATGAACAAATGAAGCGACAAGTCAACGTGTTATGAAATACAATGTAACAAAACTGAATGAAGAATTGGAGGCTATCGCTCTTGGCTTTAATATATTCTCGCTACTGTGTTTCATTATTTGTTAGACGGAAATGACTTTTCGATTTGTTTGTTCTGTATTTGTATGTGCACTTCTCGGCAAATAAACATTGTCTGCTTGTAAGAAATGTGTAGTTCAAAAACTTGCGATCATACACTCAATCAGACTCGTTTTGTTAATTTATTCGCTTACGAAATATTTGATAAATTTCTTAAACTGTCACTCTTACGGATGCTTGCCACAAACGAAGTATTTTTAATTAAAATGCTCATTGCCTGATCATATTTCCAGTGTTTGCGAATCTCTATTTTCAAAATTGCTACTGCATTTGTATTTATTTGATCAGGCAGAAATAAAAATTGATCCTCTAAACCTTTTAGCTTACTTCTGATACAAAAGTTCATCAATAGAAAAACGCTATGCCAGATTATTTTTACAGCACAATGCTCTGAGTTTCTTTAAAGTCAACAACTAGAACTATGACGCAAACTGAATCCAAAAACATCTTCTAATAAACTTATTGTAAAAAAATTAGTTTTCAAAAGACTTTATGTCAGCATTAAGTGCTTGGAAATTGTTTTTTTCCATTTCAAAAATTTTTATTTTTAGAAACACGATATATACAGACATATTTCTTCTATTTGTATTTTTTCTATTTAGGATGAGAGCCTCAAATTTAACAAAACTTTATTTTCTTAATCTTTCTCAAAAAAGGATTTGTTCTGTCAGTAGGAGTTTTCAATTCGGAAGAAACCTTAGGCAATTCCCTTTAATTTGAGTTGAAATACCTTAAAAACCAACTTGCTCTGTCTTTGGAAAACAGCAAAAAATCAATGTTTAGTTTTTTAGCACAAAATGCATAAAATGCATGTATATCATTGCAAACATGTAATTGAATTGACAGTAGATTAATATCAGTGAATTGATGATTACTACATCAATACGATTAAAAGCATATATTTGATTAATATCGATCACTTGAAAATGATTAAAAGCATATCGCACACTTGCGACGAAAGTGTTAAAACTAAAAAAATCATAATTTTCAGAAATCGCAAAAAAACTGTTTCTGGCTGAATTGAGGGATGTTGTGTTCATCTAATGACGTATTCCAAACAGCGGAAATCTGAATAACTTACGGCTTAACGTTTTACACGGGAGGATGCAGAATTTTTCCTACATCTGGTTATATAACATTAAGTCATTTTCACCGAATTTTGAGTTGTAACACGTGTGCGATATGATAATATTAGTGGTGATCATATCAATATAATTAAATACATAACAATCATATAAGTAGAAGTGAATTTATAGCAATTATATGAGATGGATTGAATCCATGACTATTACGTTACTATGATAAAAAACACATGTAAGTATTCAAACACCTGAATATGGTTGGAGGTATGTGGTCTATTTTTTTGTAATATACAATGGCACACATTTTTAAAAAAGGTAGGAAAAAGATTTTATTATATACGTCGACAAATGCAGCAAACTAAACGTTTTGGAACGTAAATGTTTTAAATAAAATGTTCCTTTAAAATATTAAATATAATTTGAAATGCACTTTAGAATAGTTTAATAGCAGATATAGATTGTTTTGGAAATACGCGCATATATTTATTAACAGAAGTTGGTTTCGGCGGTTTTTTTTGCTTTTAAATACCTGGCAATTTAAACTGCAATTGCTTTAAAAGAACTTATGTATTTCCAAGTACGAATATAGTAAGAAAGTAAAAAAAATAGTGCGGCAGTGTATGAAAATTTTTAAAACGTAATATTTACAAAAATAACTAAGTGTTAAAAATAATAACTAATTAAGTGTTAAAATAATAACTAATTATGTTAAAATAATAACTAATTAAGTGTTAAAATAATAACTAATTAAATGTTAAAATAATAACTAATTCATAAGTTAAAATAATAACTACCTAAGTGTTAAAATAATAACTACTCATGTTAAAAATAATAACTAATTTAGTGTTAAAATAATAAGTACTGATTGTTAAAATTAAAATTAATTCAGTGATAAAATACACTCAATGGAGTTAGATGATAAATTATTTCTTATATACATGAGATATTGTTTCCCCTCACAGGTTATCGCAATTGTTAATAGTATCTGGTATATAAAGAATTATCGTCTAATATCATCACATCATTGGCTTTGATATGAAAAGTTTCCCGTCTTTAATTAATCGATTATCAAAAATAACTGAGTGATAAAATATTTGAGTGTTAAAAAAATTTTAAAACGAAAA
>QLNU02014802.1:65677850-65696820 GCA_006491805.2 Dysdera silvatica
AAAGCATATATTTGATTAATATCGATCACTTGAAAATGATTAAAAGCATATTGCACACTTGCGACGAAAGTGTTAGAACTCAAAAAATCATAATTTTCAGAAATCGCAAAAAACCTGTTTCTGGCTGAATTGAGGGACGTTGTGTTCATCTAATGACGTATTCCAAACAGCGGAAATCTGAATAACTTACGGCTTAACGTTTTACACGGGAGGATGCAGAATTTTTCCTACATCTGGTTATATAACATTAAGTCATTTTCAGCGAATTTTGAGCTGTAACACGTGTGCGATATGATAATATTAGTGGTGATCATATCAATATAATTAAATACATAACAATCATATAAGTAGAAGTGAATTTATAGCAATTATATTAGATGGATTGAATCCATGACTATTACGTTACTATGATAAAAAACACATGTACGTATTCAAACACCTGAAAATGGTTGGAGGTATGTGGTCTATTTTTTTGTAATATACAATGGCACACATTTTTAAAAAAGGTAGGAAAAGATTTTATTATATACGTCGACAAATGCAGCAAACTAAACGTTTTGGAACATAAATGTTTTAAATAAAATGTTCCTTTAAAATATTGAATATAATTTGAAATGCACTTTAGAATAGTTTAATAGCAGATATAGATTGTTTTGAAAATACGCGCATATATTTATTAACAGAAGTTGGTTTCGGCGTTTTTTGGCTTATAAACACTTGGCAATTTAAACTGCAATTGCTTTAAAAGAACTTGTGTATTTCCAAGTACGAATATAGTAAGAAAGTAAAAAAAATAGTGCCGCAGTGTATGAAAATTTTTAAAACGTAATGTTTACAAAATAACTAAGTGTTAAAATAATAAGCAATTGATCGTTAAAAATTAAAATTAATTTAGTGATAAAAATAATAATTAATGGAGTTAGATGATAAATTATTTCTTATATACATGAGATATTGTTTCCCCTCACAGGTTATCGCAATTGTTAATAGTATCTGGTAAATAAAGAATTATCGTCTAATATCATCACATCATTGGCTTTGATATGAAAAGTTTCCCGTCTTTAATTAATCGATTATCAAAAATAACTGAGTGATAAAATATTTGAGTGTTAAAAAAATTTTAAAACGAAAAATTACGAGTTGTTCAAATTAAGCATTGTCCATTGTAAAAATCACTTAGCAAAATACAAAATGTCAGTAATCAAAATTTAAATTATCTAATAAAAATAGACCTAATTCTTGTCTAATTATTCAAATCTAAACATTACGTCATTTAAATAAGAGACAAAAAACAACGTTTTAGAAGCGTATTTATGTAAAGATTGAGTTCAAGCTACGCGTTTCGGGCGATAGAAGTTCGCCCTTCTTCGGGAGTGAACACGTGGAATATCGTCAACAAACGAGGTTGATTCGCGGATGTGAAATGCGTAGATTGAATTCAATCTTGCCATAAATACGTTTTTATAGCGTTTTTGTCTTATTTATATTGCGTATTGTTTCGTCGAATATTTCCACGTATTACGTTATTTATCCATGGATAATGAACCTTGGAAAAAAATTGTTTTTATTATAATATTTTAATTATGTAATTATTTAACAATTAAAGTTTGTTTCGGCTAGTTACAGAATAATCAGTTCACACCATCGCTGAGCGGCTCATTAAGCTGAAGAGACACTGGTAATTTGGAAGCAACAAATCTTTAAGGTGAGTTTGCAAGGTGGTTGAATAAGACGAGGACGATTGTCTCTAGCTTGTCACAACGGTTCCAGGAAACTGAAAAGAACTAGTAGGCCAAGGCATGGACGTTTCGATATAACAAGTCAAGGATACAGGTATTTCTTTCTTATTGCCATAGAAAAGTGATTGCTATGTAACTTGCTCTTTGACGCTTTTCTCTGCTACGGTAACCCTAAACTCAAAGCAAACATTTTCAGACGATTCAATAAAAGGGGTCTTAATGTAAAAAAGATAATTGTCTGTACTTACTCTCACAAAAGTTAACGTCCAACTTGGTGCAGATGGTATCACCCAAATTTGTAGATGAGCTTGTTTTATTTAGTGACGAATCGACAATCAGTCTAATTTACAAATTATTGACGTGTTCATATTTAGAAAGAGGCAAATAGCCAAAATCTTGCATCCAATATTAAAAAATTGACTGGGAGATGGTGGGCGAAGAAAGTGACTGATGAATTGGGACAGTATATGGATAAACTCATGCAACTGTGCGTGTTTGTAAAAGGCATTTTGAGTACCCAATATTATGGGGATGAAATTTCAGAGTTCTGCATAGGACTTTTCGAAGTAGTTTTGGCTTTAAATTCATGTTTACGAATGATGAGGGTCGTCCACAAAAGGCTCAGCTGTCCAACAAATCCTTTGAAAGTCAAGCCAAACAGAAAATAAAATATCCATTTAGATTTCTATACTTGAATCTCACTGAACACATCAGAGTTTCCCTGAAAACGTCAAATCTTAAGCTTTCATTTTCATCTCGGTACCTTTTTGAGACTCAGAACTAACTTGACAGAGGATTGCAGCATACTGTACTAAAATGGTATTAATACATTTATAATAAGAATGAGAGCTTACTGTGAAATTTATGCAATACCCGCCGCTTAATGGAATCACTTCCTTTTCAAAATATTCGAATATAAGCTATGCGATTATAATATAATAATAACTATTCGAAATTATTTAAGCGGACAACTTTGATACCCGGCAATCCGAAGTTTAGACTTTTGATAAAATCAAATGTGCAGGGCGACCACTGCAAGTAGTAATCTATTATTAATTAACTATAGATAATTAATAACAACAAAATAATAATATGTGTAATAAACTAATTATTAATAAATAAATATAATATAAAGGAAATTAATAATACAAACTATTATAATAATTAAATGCAACTGTTGAATAATCATTAAAATCAATAATTAATCAATTTCTTATAAATGAAATTAATAATCCATAAGTAAAATTAAAGTGATTACACATATGTTTCATTTTCAAATGTGATGTGTAACTGTTCTTACCTAATTATGTAATGTTTAAGGGACTGTAAACAGATTAATAAATATATTAAATTCAGCATTAAAAATTATATAAAAGAATTAAGCTTCCTTGAAATATTGTATCATTATAGTTTGAATCGGCAGTCTGTAATTAATCTTGCAATAGCATTTACAAAAGAATGAAATAGATTGTAATTTTCTGTGTTAACTACAGTACTATTTTTTATTTGTATGGTGTTATTACCCTTTACAGGGATAACACAATTGCCAAATAATGGTCAACACAGAAAAGCCTCCGGGGCGAGTTTTTTCGTGGGGGAATTTATTATACAATAATTTTTGCCACCCACATATATATAGCTCAAACTAGAGCTCTTTCGTATTTGGAGAAAAACAGGCACCGTCCTCATTAGGTTTCGAACTAGTGTCCCCGCTCTGAGCCCGCGGTGTTTTGACCTATTAGACGAATGAGGACAAGAACAAACGTATTTTTCTCTGTATGTGAGGATGAGGACGGCGCCTCTTTTTCTCCAACTATAAATAAAAAGCTCTAGTTTGAGCTAAATATACGTGGGTGGCAAAAATTATTGTATAATAAATTCCCCCACGAAAAACTCACAAAAATCTCGCCCCGGAGGCTTTTCTGTGTTGACCATTATTTGGCAATTGTGTTATCCCTGTGAAGGGTAATAATATCTTACATCCTTATATACGGAGAAAAATGCGTTTGTTCTTATCCTCATTCGTCTAGTAGGTCAAGACGCCGTGGGTTCAACGAGACCTTGTTCGAATCCAAGATGAGGACGGCGCCGCTTTTTCTCCAAAAACAAAAAAGCTATAGCTTGAGCTAAATATACGTGGGTGGCAAAAATTGTTGCATAATCAATTACAGAACGTAGCTGAATAGTCACAAAGGAATTACAAGAAATGGACAATGCACGTTTGACATCTAGTCCTTGCTCAGCTTTTATGTTATTGAACGCTGTCACTGAAATTTTGTGATTTTTATAAATGTCAGGGTTGATTACATTAGCCGGATATTTTACGACGATACTGCACTGATTCAAATCAGTTTTGGAGAATTTGATTATATTAAGCAGGTGATTTAATACAGCAGTGAATATAATAAACTGCGGAAACCGAATAGCCATTAAGAGTAAGGAAGATAAATTAGAATAAATTAAAAGTATTAGTATTCGCTGACTATGAAATATGATCAATTAAATCTTGAAAACTAAAACTAATAAAGCAACAAACCAAGATTTACAAGGGCTAATAAAACGAAATGACCTAGAAAAGTGGGATTTAAGCTATTCAAGCCCCTTATTGATTATCAAGCTAGGTTATTTTCTTTCTCTAATGTCATATCGCATAATTTTTAAAGCCACTTGAGTCCCTCACGCCGTTGCAATTGCTGCGCTGCTGATAAGGTGTTCTGCTGATAAGGATTTCCCATTATTTATCAGCACCTGCAAAATCCTGACCCATATTCTCTTATGTAGATTACATTCATGCTTTATGAGCATAATTCATAATCATGAGTGAAATATATGTTTAAATTTTATTCTAATACTTTATAAGAATGTGTACCTTTCTATTCAAAAATTTGATTAAAATTTCTCCTACATGATTTAAAAAATTTATGACTTTTTGTTGGTCTAGTTAATTGGGGATACCAATTCAAATTCAATTATTTCATAATTAGATTAAATGCAATTATAATAAAAGTACGTGTGTATAAATAGTAAACGCATCTTTCCTTGGCTTTTGCAATTATTTAGAGCATATATATCATACAATCAACAAGTTTTTTGTCATATCCTTTTCACCTCATAGTCATAAAACCAAACTTTGATCATTCCCTAAATCAGCATCTTTTTTCGACGAGAAGATCTCATTTTTCCTAACCATTTTTTCTTTCTGTCTAAAAGTCTTCAATTGTATTTATGACAGAGGCATTACGTGAGTAACCTAAACATCCATTCACAATTTTTTTTTGCAAAAATTATTTTACTATCTCTGATATACAGGAAGGTTTGAGACAGCCCCGGACTTATGAATGCTAGGGCCCCTAGGCACGATAGGAAACCCGGAACCCTTATTTGCAGAAGTAATATTAAAAAAATCTTCCACTTTTCGTTTATTTACCGTATTTTGATCTTCAAAGTCTATATGCACTACTTTACCATTTAATTATAAGTTTTATAAACTACATTGCAATACGACGAAATTTCTTCTCTGCAAAAGGATAGAATGACCTCACTATAGTCTATAGATTGCATAATTTCAAAAATAGTTAATTGAAGGGGGACCGGTCATTTATAATTTTTGATAAGATGGTTGGAACAAAATTTAAAAACTTTTGTTAAGTTGGGTGTTAAAAAAAAAGGGGGAAACGAAAACCTTGGCGGCTGGGCCCCTATGCAGCTGCCTTGTTTGCCTAGACGCTGTTGAAAGATTCGTTTGAGGGATACTTTGTCTACTCTCAGAAATACTGTTCGATATATTTTAAATCAAAATTTACTTTATCTTACAAAATGAAAAAATGGGGAATGTACTAAATACATCATTTCTAAAAGAAGTGCTAAATGATTTTTCCCATAACATAAAAAACAAACAAATTATTTCATTCAATAAGCCGCTTAAGCGTTTCATGTATTGTTGGGATAAGCTTTTTGCTTATATTATATATAAAAAGATAAGCGCTTTTGCTTATATTTTCTCACATGAGGAAGCATTCAGTCTGTATTTTGAAATAACATTTAAGAAGAGAACTTTTTTCAAAACTTTTAAACATTAATTGTTTTAAAATGATAATATTTAAATGATATAATGAAGTAATTTTAATGCTAGAGTATTGAGAATGCACTTAATATTTGATATTAAATATTAAAATCAATTTCTAAATCTTTCAAGCGGAAATTCCTTTAGCGAAATGTTATTCAACGAAATTAGGGTACATTACATTAGAATATTTGAAATCCTTGATTTGTTCTATTAAAGGTAAGGGTATTACCAGGATCTGTAGTCGTAAATATATATTATATTCTGATATATATAAAATATCAAGGGAATATAAAACCATTTTTAATGATAACATTTTTAAATGTTTTCAAATCGTAAATATTTCCTCCAGTAATATATTTTTGAAGCATTTAAAATTGATTTTTTTTTATTTATGTTACAAGATTCATAAAAGGTGCCTCAAAAGGTCTTACCCTCAATTAAGCTTCACAAAAACTGAACTCTTTTGTGTGAATACAGTAACAACTTACAGGCGTTCTTTTATTTGTTTTCTGTTTATAAGACCAAAGAGATTCCTACCGCATGAATAAAAGTTGAAAAAATGCCTGAAACCCCGAAACAAAAGAAGCTGTCAAGAAAAAGGAAGCATAATAAATGGCAATTTGATTGGAAAGTTCTTTTTCCTTTTCCCCCTTTTTTGAAGGTTTTCTTTCTGCGGGAAGGGTTTTTCAGGAGTTTCCAAGCTGGGCGCGAAAAATCCCTTTGCAAGAAGAACCACTGCGAGGACAATGACGTTGACAAATGGTGGCTCCCAAAAACAAAGATAAAGATTGCACTACATGCATTGGAAACATCTTTCAGCTCCCTTTTTGCTCCGTTTATTTTTGAAACGTTTTCCGCCCTTTATATAAGCGGCGGTTTTAGTTCATGTAAGGCTCTTGAAACATAGCTTTTGTTTGATCACAAAATATCCTTTTATTAGAAGCAAAATAGGGACAATTGAAACAATGAAAGGGATATTGTTTTATTCTGTTTTATGGTCCTAACTTTATACCTAAAACTCTTTGTTTATGCTCTTAGGGGCCGTTCAAGTATTACGTAAGCATATTTCTGGCCATTTTATACTCCACCGCCCATATTATGTAAGAAAACAAAAGTAAATATCTGACCTACCCTTCATACTTATGTAAGATTTTTTCCTTTAATTTTTTTGTTACTATTATTATAAATTTCTTGTACCAGAAGTTGTGTATGCCGTCAATACCCGGTGCTTTCCAGTTGTGCGTACGTTGGATTACCTGCTGGAGTTCCTCTATCGTGATGCCCGTGTACTCCATCTCCTCTATTCCTCTCGTAGCCTCCATTTCTTGCTGAATCCAGGGGGCGCTTTTGTGATATTACTATATATATATAATTAGATTGGCGACTTATCATTATACTTGAGTATAGATTAGACTGGTCTTATTATATACGAATATCTTTGGGGTTACAACAAAGGCAAAAATACAGTGCATTAACATCATTTGAAAATGACAAGTGTTAAAACAAATTTCATAAACAATGAGATCTGTTGGTTTTAAAAATGGTCATATCTTTTTATTTTTGTATTGGAACGATTCGATTGGAGTCAATGGTGTATTTTGAAAAATTACTATTATATGAATAAATATATTCTCAATAGAACCAAACTCTTTAACAAATTTGTACTTAATCTGAGATTTCGTCAACGTGTTTATTTTTATACTCTTGCAATCGAAAACTTTTAATTTGGGGATTATTGCTGATGATTGAAGGAGCATTGAACTCTCATGCAAACTCAGCTGCGTCAGACCATGCATTTATGGATGATGACCATATATACAAGGTGTGACAAGGTGGTGTGATATATATATACAGGATGTGACCAATAAGTATGGTGAATAATGAAATAAGTTTTACATTGAGTAGACCTGATATGGAATCTGTTTACAATCCTTCAAAATAGTCCTCCTCGTACACTATGCACCTCTGACAAAGTGTTTACAAATCGTCGAAAACTTCGCGAAAGCTCTTGAAAACTCCTCCACTGGTACAGCTTTCAATTCCTGTGTCGCAGCAGCTTGAATGTGCATAATGTCTGTAAATCTTTGCCCTTTTAGAGCCACTTTAAGTTTATGAAACAGGTGAAAATCCGGTGGTGATAGGTCTGATGGATACGGCGGGTGAAACAGTTCAGTAACCCGATGTTGAGCCAGACATCGCTTTACAAGCGTAGCGGGATGCGGCTGTTCATTATCGTGCAAGAGAAACCAAGAGCCAGGTTGCTTCAGATGTGGTCATACACAACGAATACGAGCCAAAAGTCGTTTGAGCACCTCACAGTAAAATTCACCGTTGACAGTTTGACTTGCAGGGAGAAATTCCTTCTGGATAATACCTTGACCGTCAAAAAATGGTTATCGACAATGTCTTTACCCTTGACTTTTCAAAATGACATTTTTTCTGTTTTCGGGAGTTGGGTCCGCACCACTCCATACTTTGGCGTTTTGTCTCCGGATCATACTGGAAACACCAGGTTTACTCGCCGGTTACGAAGGTTTTCACGAACTGGGCATTTTCGTCCTCCATGTCGATGAACATTCAATTCGTTGCTGTTTTTGTTCCTCCTTTAAGTGATGAGGAACACAAATCACGAACAAACTTTGCATTTTCTCAAATCCTGTGTCACGATTTTCCGAACAGTTTCCTCGAGGGTTATCCAATTCGTTTGACAGCATCTTGATGGTTAATCGCCAATCTTGCTGCAACAGTTCACGTATTCTCCCGATGTTTGTCCCTGTTCTGCCGGTGGTGGGCCACCCACTCTGATGCTCATCTTCTACGCTTTCACGCCCATCATTAAACTTTTTAAACCACGCGTACACAGTCTTCAAGGTCACTGTTTCATCTCCATATATCAGCTTCAGCATTGCATGACTTTCACCTGCTGATTTACTCAATTTGTACAAGAATTTTAAATTAATTCTCTGCTCCATGACACGCTATTAAACCACTGCACAGACAAAAGACGATAATAAATTATCAAGACTCACAGCCGCATAAAACAATGCATTACTTTTAACTGAGTATTACGAGCACGACGAAGGTGTCGCTGATAAGAGAGTTGTTCCCATTTTCGATTTGAGGGGTGATTCACCCTACTTATTGGTCACACTTTGTAGTTTTATGCCGAACAGTAGATTGTCAGATAAAATCCAAAATGACGAGTTCCTCCACAATCCTCTTAATTACCTAAGGTTACCAAGTTTTATAGGTATACCTAGGAGAAAATAAATAATGCATGGAGGTGCTTAATGACTTAGCAATCATTGCGTTCTAATGGTAATCCAGCGATCGACAGCAAATCCAGCTTCAGTTAGCAGTCAATTATTTTGCCTTAAATACTATGAGTCAACCATTATGTTCCTGATTAAACTTTGTTGTAGAACGTTAAATGATTAATTTCTTCACAACATCCTTAATTAAAGAGGGGGCATCCTCCTTCTTTCGGCTGATATTTTTGTAAAACTTTTTATTTTTATAAACTTTTGATTCAACTTCGTTATATAGCAACTACAAGAGCATGCTATTGGGTTGGCGAGTCCAAAATTTTCCAAAATTTCGCACACGTTCACAGTGTGATTCTAATGATGATGCAAATTAATAATGCTTGGGTGAAACTAGCATAGATCTATTGCAGGTCTACCATGAAACAAAGTTACTTTTCCGCCAAGCAACACAACTTTAAACATAATTTTCTGTATAATTGAATTGAATTGAATTCACCTGTATAGTTCTCTAAGTAATTGCTATTTGAAAGCACCTCATGAGTTTGGTGGGTATATGATTTTTAACATTTCTACTCCTCACACAAACAAATCTTCCATTCAATATTGCACAAATTCAATATTTGTTATATCATTTTCAATATATTAATGCGTTTTGTAAAGTAACTTCTATGTGAGCCTATTCACATGTACATTTCAAATTACTTACCAACAATGTTTTCTTTTATTTCTTTGTGTTTTTATTTTCTGTTCCAATCAATTTTATGTTACCTTGATATTTCAAATTTAGTTGCCTCACATTTTACTTGATACCAAATACTATTGGTTAATGCCAAATAACATGGGTTAATAACAAATACTATTAATTGATACCAAAGAAAACTTCATGTATAATCAATTTCGTAATTCTGTAGCTCGGCTTTTCAAGGAAACGCATGTATTTTTAAAGTATTTAAGTCCTTCATGTGTTGTTATTTACTGCGTTTAAATCTTTAATAAACATTCAGATTTCTCCAATTATTGGCATATTGTCAGAGTATGTATTTTACATTTTTCATAGTATTTAACTTTGCCTTGCATATTGTTAAAATAATCATGTTATCCACTGTCACAGTCATAGATGCAAGCGTCCATGCCCGAAGCATGTCATAAATGGTCTGTAATTTGGAATGCAATTGAAGGACAGTAGGAAGTGGAATAAATATGAGCTTCGACAACACTTTTGACAGGAAATGTCAACGAGCGAAGTGACTATTGCATAAATCGTGATTAATATTTGTCCCTACATTGAGTTTAGTGATGAGATATGTTTACCCTCATCAAAGACTGCTTCCATGTTAGCCGTTACTAATCCCTGGATTGGAGAACATCCTTAGGCCTATAAGTATTAATAGTACTTCGCTTCTGTTTAAAGCTGCAATGCCATGCTTTGAACATGCATGACTCCGAGAAACGCCCAAAGTTTAAAATATTCTAACATGGCAATTACGTGATTGTTGTAATTAGTGTATTATAAACTCCTATGTCTTAATAGGAGTATATAACGTATTTATTTAAATTGTAAAAGAAGTAGGAAATAGTAAATTGCAAATGTATTTTAATTTTAGTCTAGTTAAAATAATTTAATTAAAGATTTCATAAGTGTTGGCTTAATTTTTGAATTTCTTTTTGCATAATTAGCAGGGTTGAATTTTAAGTAAAAGGTGTAAAAATATTCGTATATATTTTATAAAGCATCTTATGCTTTTGGCTGAAAACATATTAAGACCAATATTTTATATTTATTGTAATATTAAAGTAATCGTGTCACATAATACATATATACTAATAATAATGACAACTTTATTTTGGATGGGTCATGAACATTTTTGTACAGAGATACTGTATAGTTAAAAATAGTACTAAAATAACAGCCAATGAATTGCAATTTTTCTGTCGATTTTATTGCTAAAATTATATTTACATATAAATTACTACAGAAAATCTTCATTCCTTCGTCATCAGATAGCATGCTTCGCAGAATGACTACTATACTTTTAATTTCAGTTTTGAAATGAGAGCTCTAATGTTTTAGCTTCTTATTTATAATTAATTGGATAATGCAAGAAACGATACAGGACTTATTTATAATTTCGAACGATTTAAAGGCTAATAACGTTTATATTTATTCAAGTTTATTAATTAAATCTATTAGTTTCTAAACCTTCTTGTAATTCATAATTCTCACTGTTACAAATGATTTTTCGCGTTATTGATGATGCCTAATTGAAGTATATAATTTTGCACTGATTTGAAAATGCCTTGATAATTTTAGAATAAAGTTCATTTTCTGCTTTCACCGTTTCAGACACATAGGAGTAGGATGATATACGACGTAGAAGATGGGCACGTTATGTTCTAATGGTAATAAAAAGACAAATTATAGTCAACATATGAAATACAAATAATAAATACTCTGCAATAATGCGCCAGGAAGGACAATAATGCTTTTCCTGTTTCCTTCATAATTCAAAAGTTGATGGTCGAAGAGGTAGAGCTACGTGAGACTGCTGTATGCAACTGTATGGATTGTCTCATTCCTGTGATTGATCACACCGATTCTTTCTGTACGTTATTCTTGTTCTTTTTTTTTCTTCTGGGAATATTTATTGTCCTGGTCTCGCTTTTTGTTGTATCCATCGCAAGAGCTTGATGGAGGAATCCTCACGAAATATATGGTTTTCATTTATCTTATTCTAATCGACATTTTTTGGGTTGGTTTTGTTTTTATTTTTGCTTGAGAAGTCGGACTGCCACTTCGATGAAGAAGAATGACTCTTCACCGCAGCATGCATATCACAATTGTGTTTAACAGTCCCTCAAACAATTGTGAGTTTGGGTTTCTGGAGATAAGAATGATGACGACGACTGAAATATTTCTATTCCAAGTGTCATTGCCACAATGATTTAAACTGATTTGCGAATATCGAAAACATATATTTTGTGGGGAAGATAATAGAGACGTTAAAGACTTGAATCACGTACGTCAATAACTAAATCTTTTAATGGATTCACATATTATTTATATGTTACAAACTTCAACATATAATTTACATTTATAGTTGAGGTTTCTCCAAGGTTTAAAAGTTTATAAGGTGAAAATAAATTACGGTTTGTTTCTTTCACCAGTTTGACTCGTGATGTTGTGATTGCTTTTATTGGCGTTTGAGATTTTCCTATTCTCTTTTGTTAAGTGATATACAGATAATTTCACTCAAAGAATATTTACAAATACTTATATTGGAACATATATGACAAAATTGATAACTTTTATATTTTTCAATTTTTTTATTTTCCTTCCGAAGTTTTTCCGTTGACTGTTCTGCTGGTTTACGATTGCACTTCCTTCTGTTCGTTGTAAGTTTAATCGCCGATAGCAATAATGCATTATATGAAATTATTATTTACTTTATTCTCCATAAGTTAAGTATATACTGAATGTTTGTCTAAATATTCACTTTCCTCCCGTTGGTTCATATTTTTTAAAATTATTCCTGTTTTCATTTGAAGGTAACAGCTCTATACATTTAAATACTTCTGCAATCTGGGAGATTTTGTAGAAATAAATATCATATTATGTAACAAATATTTCGCCCTTCATTAAGAAAAATTTACTTGTATTTTATTTTCACTATTTAAATCATAATATTTTGGGGTGGAAAGATTCCAAGGATTTTTCATAATGTAAACTTTTTTACTACAAACGAGAATATCATTCCGAATAAATGTAATTGTTTTCAATGCAGCGGGCTGTACGAAATGAAGTTTGTTCGTTTGGATTTTTTATGGCGCAAGAGCATCTGAGCTATACTGCGCAGGAAATGAAGTCCTTGCCAGTAAAGAAAAATTGCATAGTACCATATATGTCAAAGAGAACAGAGTGCATATGCTACAAAAATTTAAGCAAAGCTATGAAACAGTCATGAAGTAGATCAGAAACACAGACGTTGGCAGGAATATTAGCTGTGCTGCAGAGGGATTGCTTTGGACTCCCAGTGCTTGGCGAGAAAATTCTTCCCCGATGAAGTGGAACAGGTCGGGAAGTGAATATTATCGACAATATATAATATATTATAATACACTAATATTACGCGATCACTTCAAATTTTTTCTGGAATGATGCTTTACTTCAACCCGATTGTAAGCAAAAACTAGAAATAAGTATAGTATGAGAAGTTCAAACTTTAGTTGACCTTTCACTCGTTTGGTGCTTCTTACTAGGAAAATACTCCAGGAGTGAGTTCACGATTTGGTCGAAAGTGGCGTCGACGGCAAGCTCATTTCATAAAGGACAAAAAATCAAATAGAACTTCCCTCCAGAATCCGACCAGTTAGGAGAAACTGGCCGATCTTTTATGTGCAGAAAGAATACAGTGATACAATGTTCCACCAATAAACAAATATGTAGTTAGCATTATTTTAGCCTATAACATTTGCATGCATTTACTATTTGCATTGTCTTGAAATGTTTTTTCGGAGACAAGCTTTTCGCTTGATTATATAGGACAAATGATGGCATGGGCATGCTCTAAGTAGTGATTCCTTTAGGTACTCAACCATGGAAAATTATAGCAATACCTATGGCTTGTGCCTCAAGCGCACTGGTTCAAGGAAGATGGCATGCATCCTTGTGACATGCGAAGTCGGGCCCAGTTCTGAGGGCTTCGTCGATAAGCCCTTATCTTCTAAGGCTATTGCCAACAAAACCATGCTCTCTAAACTCATTTCTAGTCAGCTCCTAGCCCAATTTGCTGAATCCGAGACAAGAGATCCAACGTCTTAAGGGTAAATAATCAGTAACACCTGTTAAACACAGTCGATGAATTCATATAAAGCGAATTTTTTGAATCAGTCGATACTGTCTTTGAAAGTACTGTCGACGAATACGAATTGCAACATGACCGAAATTTCGCACCAAATGAACCCCGCAAAAGCAAGCAAGACCAATTGAGGAGGTACCTATGAAAATAATGAAGAAGGCAGTATTGTGCTGTAAGGCAGAAGAAGGCAGTGCTTATAACACAGCAACAAACAATAAACTAAAAACCACATAGCATGTTTCCAAGAAGGTGGAACACCTCATGGCGATTGAATATTGGAAGAAATATTTAGAACAAGGCGGAAAATGCAAGACAAGATAGAGAAATTTAAGAAATATATGTTGTCCCAATCTGTCAGTCATAATATACAATTGAAAGTCGCTGTCCACGTTCGAAACCTGAAAATGTAGGCCATGGACAAGGCAAGGGATCTTGCACTCCCTCAATTTAAAACGTCCAAACTTTACCCTGGAGTTCAAACGCAAAAATAAAATAACAAGCAAAGTGAAACACATAATGACAAAAAGATACCTATTATCCGAATTATCCCCCCTAGCCCTGATCAACAACTTCCAAGGAAACGTAAATAATATGATTGTACAGAAAATTATAACCTATCCTCCATCTTTAATACTGATTAAAGCGGCTTGCAATACGATGCCGTCTCCAATAGATCCTTAGATATCAAAGGTTCCAAGCATGCCGACGCAGCGGCTATCAGTAAGAATAAAACCACTCACTCTTACACCGTCCAAATGACCATCAGCGCTGCTGGGAAGTTTATTGGTATTTTTCTAATCTTCAGCGAAGACTACCGAAAAGTGTTCGGCCCCCAAGTGATGCAGCAGTTGCAAAATTAGCCCTATCCATAACTCATCTATCCATGTACTCATCGGGTGATCTAAATCTGGCAAAAACATAAAACAATTGACAGGCGAATACTTTGAAAAGATCAAGTAGTCTATTGGGGATGACAAGAATCTCTTGGTACCGGAATCGTGGTCTGTCCAAACAGACACAAAATTGAGCAGACAGAAAATAAGAAATAATGTCTGGGTCATGGTAATTCCTCCGTGCACGCCAAAGTACTTCCAGCCATTCGACGTATGCTTCCAGGGTTATAACAAGGCCGATTCGTAAATAGGAGGCCATGACACCTAGTTTATGACGTCACGAAAGGAGGGGAGATGTTTACGCTTCGGAATAATGATTATCACACTGCGGATACCGCCAGCAAAAGACAATTTGTTCTTCTCGAAGCAAAGAATATTTTAAATTTACAAACTCTACGATAAAATTTTTGGAAATGTATTTCGAATCATCAGAAGCATATATAAAAAAATATTATTAAATATCTTTTACCTATACATGAAAATAGATTTCAGTGTTGTCCTTATTGGAATCTGCTCTGAATTAGTTTATTTTAACAACATATTATATACTTTTTACACTTTTTGTAATATTGAAATATAAATAATTTATTAAATACTTTATATATTCTTTTGAAAGTTTTCAAGAATGTAGCTAGAAATTTTACAAGTGTTTTGTTAATGATTATATAAAAAATCAATTACACCACATTTTCTTATTACTTGCATTTTATTAAACTTCATTGATGTATTGTTATCAGAAATAGAACGAAAAACAATAAACGCAAACCAAATAATGAGAAAAATACATCAATTTATTAAATTTTTTGAACTATTTTAAGAAGCAACAATATAACCATACAGTTCCAATTTTTAAATGAACGTTTTAACCACATTACTATGTATATATAAGAAAAATATATACATGGAAACGGAAAGTATCCAAATATTTTTAATACAATGTTTATAGAAGTTAGAAACCCGTTTTTATTTATTTTTAAATTTTTTCAGCTTCCTGTTACCTTTTCTCTGGGCAACATATCATTTCTCTGTTTTGCATAATTATTTAAACAAATGTTTGCAAAAGTATGAATTATTTTTTCAGTATATTTATACACTACTTTATTACATGATGAACACGAATATATTGTATTTTCAGTTAAATCGTGTTGTTCAAGATAAAGCTGCACAATTTGTACAAAAAGTTTAAATAGGGCATTGCTCTTAAGAAAATAATCATACTGATTTGAAATCAGTAATTTAAAAATTAAATATGCGGAAATTAGAATTTCTAACACCATGGTGATTAGCATTTTAAGACCACCCCTGTCCAAAAGACATAAATATGCAGTATCGAATGAACACCAGCTTCCAGATGCATTTCTTTATCTAAAATAAATAAGGTTCTACAACGTTCACACTGATTACGTAAAGCATGAGCACAATACCCAGCATTATAAGTTAACACTTGTATTTCTTCAACAGAAAGATTATCAAAATCAAGTTCTTCATTTACAATATCATTAAATTTTTCATTGAAGATAACATCTGAAGCAACAATATCAAATGAGTGTAATTCAACAAGGTCTTTAAAAGTTATTGAGCCAAATCGCTCCGAATGAAGCTTTTTTTCTGCTCCTAAAACCTGCTGCAATGTAATGAAGTGGTTGGAACCAAACATTTGTCTCTATTGATCGAATCTAGATTTCAGGTTATCGGTTTGAAATTTGTTAGTTAACACATATTTTATTTTTAACTCAGTTAGAAGATAATTAATTAATACGTACATTACAGCAACAGTGTGTTGTAGAGCGAAACGTGTTCCATCTATCAAGCAACCCTCTCTTTCATTTTGCTTGGGATTTTATCAAGCTTTTAACCACAAAACAAAATTGTTCATTAAAAACAAGCCTTTCATCTTCAAATAGAAACAGATGGTACACTATTCACCTGTCTAAGACGGTACCCTTTCTTAAGGTGGCTGATATTCATCATTTGCCAAAAGGTTACAATGTGGCTAATAAAATATTAGGTTGATTGGCATACTTGAGGATTGCCAAGTTTGTCATCCAGCATGCATAATGCAACAGTATTTGTCTCGGCAAATAATTTTAATTCAAGTTTGACATTTTGGCGTTCCAAATTACTTGGTTTTAAAACTTTTAATAATAATTTAGGGGCTAATTTCACTAATGTGTTAACTTTTATATTGTATATTTTCCTTAAAAAAGAAAATGAAACAGTCATTGTCATATCAAAATTTTGGGAGCTGGAAAAATAAAAGTCTTGCTAAAATCTTTTTGATTGAGACAATTATTTCTGATGGATTTTAAAAGGTGGACAGAATCGGAAAGTAAAAATAACTTTTTTGATACATTACATGGATTTAGTATAAAATACTTGATTTCACCTCCTCACAACTTTGAATACATATTGCGATTTACTCTATTTTTGTCCGAGATTAGTGTTAGAACAGTAAATTCTACACTTTCCACAAAAGTTAATATCTGTATCGTCATATCATACAAATAATCTGTAGTCATTTTTGAAACTGGGTTTAATACTATTATTTTTATGTTTAGATAGCACCGAAGAATACATGAACGCCTGTATGGTTGATGCTTCTTCACCCTTCTCTGTTAATCCTATCAAAACGTTTTGACTTAAATGCTAAAGAAGATTTAATATACAGGGTGTTTATAATTAAAGTTCCACTTTGAAATGGCCATAAAATGAAAACTACTGGACCAAATGTTACCAAACTTGGTAATAACTTACAAGTGGTCATGGGATTTTATTTTCCGCAAAAAAAAAATAAATAAAATAATAAAATAAAAAAAATATAATAAAATGAAAAAAATAAAAGTTCAAAAATGATCACCAGCGGGAATGGCACTGTAATCAATATTGTTAAACGAAATAAAAAAAATGAAGACATTGGTTTAAAACGTTTTTAATCGTTTCTAAAACGAAACTTTGTGGGGTTATGCAAATTGTTTATGGTGATAACATAAACAATTTGGCGGAATTGAAAGATGCGATACACCGACATGTCCGCAACATTCCTCCTGATATGCTAAGAGCTGCTGTTGAGAACGCAGTAATGCGATTTAACTTGCTTTCAGAAAATGGTGGACGCCACATTCAACATGCTTTGTAACACGTTTTAGAAACGATTAAAAACGTTTTAAAACGATGTCTTCATGTCTTATTTCGTTTAACAATATTGCATACAGTGCCATTTCCGCTGGTGGTGATTTTTTAACTTTTATTTCTATTTTTATTTTATTTATTTATGTTTTTGCGGAACGTAAAATCCCATGACCTCCTGTAAACTATTACCAAGTTTGATAACATTTGGTCCAGTAGTTTTCATTTTATGGCCATTTCAAAGTGGAACTTTAATTATAAAAACTCTGTATATTTCATCTATTTGAACAAATAAGTAAGGACTGAGAGCTGAACCCTGGTGCAGTCCAACCTTTACCGGGAACCCTTCTGTCAAACCTACACTACTCCGAACTTTCGTCTCAACTCCTTCGTACATTTCCTTTACAAGTTTTAGATACTTCTCCGATACTCCCTTTTCTCTCATACACCTCCATATCTCTTGTCTAGGTACTCTATCATATGCCTCCTCCAAATCTATGAACATCATATGTAACTCTGCTCGCATCTCTCTACATCGTTTTGTCAGCTACCTCAGCGCAAATGTAGCATCCATTTTTTCTTTACCTGGCATAAAACCAAACTGTTCAGCCCCTATATCTGTCTCCTTTCTAATCCCCATTTCCACAATTCTTTCCCATATCTTCAGTGAATGAGACATCAGCTTTATTCCTCTGTAGTTGTTACATTCTTGCATATCGCCTCTACCCTTATATATATTGGTACAACAATACTCTTTCTCCACTCATACGGTATCTTCTCCTGTTGCCACAATTTTTTTGTAAGGTCCCACAGGATATCTATTCCTTCACCTGCCAAGCTCTTCCATACCTTTATCGGGATCTGTTCCATACCTGTTGCTTTCCCGTTTTTCATTTTCCTAAGCACCGTTTCCACTTCATTTCTGCCTATCTCCCCCCACCTCTTTTTCAATCGCTCTTCCATCATCAAATAACACACTTGAGTTTTCTTTGTTAAGTAACTTAATAAAATATTGTCTCCATCT
>QLNU02014802.1:65723262-65740719 GCA_006491805.2 Dysdera silvatica
GCTGAAGAAGTTCCTGGCAGGACAGCGATTCACGTGCAACGATGAAGCCAAGACAGCAGTCCGACGGTGGTTCCACAGTCAGCCGGACGAATTCTACCACAGGGGCATCTCAAATTTAGTGCTGCGATGGGACAAATGTCTGAACCGGTGTGGGGACTATGTGGAAAAATAGTGTAAGGTACGTAGAATAGTACGTATATTTGTAATTACCTGTATGTACCTTATTTTGGCTAATAAAAAATAGGGGCAAAGACTTTCTGATTCGCCCTCGTATATATATATATATATACGTATACAGATAAATATACATATACAGTATAACCTGCCTAAAGTGACTACATTTGGGACTGGACTTCAATAGTCACCATAGACAGGTGTACATTATATGCAATAGACTTTAATATAGGCATGACTAAATCACTACCAGTTCTGTCTAATAATAAGTGGTCACTTCATTCAGGAAGCGAATCTATGAAGGTGTACACTTTACCAGGTTCCAGGATAATAATGTCTTAACAAACTTTGCATAAGAAGAAAAAGAGCATCGTGTCTGTTTCCAGGTGGACAAGCTGGTTAAGGCACTTTCAAGTTCATAAGAAATTTCCCGGTTCGAATATCGGCCGGTAATCTATCCTTTTTTCGCCTGTATAAAAAATGTGTTGATTTCATTATACGTGTGGATCAAAAAAAAAAATATTCCACATCCCTATTTCTCACGAAAATTTACAAAGAAATAGTCCGGTAGCTTCACATATTGACCAGTTAGGAATTGTATTAACATTTAGAAGGTTAATAATATCGTGCAAACCCCTACATGCTTCTAAATGCATAGGAGACTCACTTAACTAGTCATGATGGAACTGGTACCCTGATCAGTTAATCCGAATTTTTTTTTATAGAAAACTGTAGCTAAATGGATAACCAACGTGAACATTTTCGTCACATTTGCCTTTTTTACTACCGCAAGGAGAAAAATACTGTATAAGCAAGAAAAACATTATATACCGTGTTGTCGAGGATGTATTAACTGAATGCTAGTGTCAGAATTGGTTTTAAAAAATTTCTTTCTGGTCGTTTCGACCTCAATGATGCACCACATTCTGGCAGGCCAATGGAAGCTAATGAAAACTCCAATATAGAAGACACTGGTGGATGCAAGTTGTCGCATAAGTGCACAAGAAATGGCTTAGAAGTTGAATTTATGGAAATGCCAGCTCCCATAAGTATGTGAAACATCTTGCGTTGGTTTCAAAGATCGATATGCGGGTCCACATGTTTTCAAAGAAGGACGTTTGATTCTTTGCATTTCCATCCTCGATTTGCTGTTGAAACAGGAGGAACACGATTTAGTTCTGACGAGAATTATAACTGGGGATGAAACGTGGACTATCTACAACAACGTTAAGTGCAAAATGTCTGGAGCAAACATGAGTAATCAGCTTCAAGCACATCGAAAGCTGTTAGCTGTCAAAAGAAGGTGATTCTCTCTATTTGGTGGGATTAGAAAGGAATGGTTTATTTTAAGGCACTACAGAAAAAGTACCCAAACGAAAAAGTACCAAACTACAGAAAGTACCCAAACGATTAATTCGGATGTCTATTACCACCGATTGGACGAACTGAATGATTCCATAAAGCAAAAGAGACCAGTATTGCCGAATAGAAAATGTGTAGTCTTTCTCCAAAGCTCAAACAAGTTTGGTGATTCGCCAGAAGTTATTAGCGCTTGGATATGATGTGCTGCCGCATCCACCATATTTTCCTGATCTTGCACAATCCGTTTATCATTTGTTTTAATCTCTAAAGAATTCTTTGTTTGGCAAAACCTTTAATTAAACTAAAAATGTCAGAAACCACTTAGTTCACTTTTTTTGTACGTAACGACCAGGATTTCTACGAAGGTGGAGTCATGTTATTGCCTGAAAGATGGCAAAAGATGCTTGAACAAAATGACCAAGATTTAACTGATTACAAACTTTCTTTCTATAAAAATGTTGGCTTTCGTCATAATGCAAAAAAAAAAAAAAACAACGAAATGACTTTTCTAACGATACAATATATCAGACCATTAGTTCTTAAGTTTTTATTTAACGTCATTTGTCGGCAAATAGTACTGTCAAATATATCAATAATATCAAATATAATAAATTTCATTATTTTACTAATCTGTTATGTGATCCTTTTTCCATTGTAAATAATAAAACTTGTGTATTATCGGCACTGATGAAATTTGTACCGAGAAAATCTGAATCCTTACATGAAATCGTAAAAGTATAAATTATTCAATTAGAATTGAGGTTAGAGTTACAAGTGCGGAAAATTCTTCGCCCTCACCTTTATGGAATTCGAGTTTTACAGAGGGTAATAAACTCATGATTAAAAGCTATAGTTTTCAAAATTTTCCCATGACATTCCTTTTCGGATGACGTAAGTGAATTAATTTTCTGTTCTTAGAGTATAAATTCGAATCATGTTATTGAGAGTGACTTTGAGAATAAACCAATTGAATTTAATTGGCCAATAAACAATTATCAGTCTTCCCAAGAGTTTTCTGCTGATTAACTTAATACAAATTATCATGAATTTCATTTTCCTCGCTTCACTTCTCATTTGTAATTCCTTTGTTCAAGGTGTGAATATCGACGTTGAATATTGTTGGTTAGAATTACTTGATATACTGCAAAATTTTAGTTTTGGTAAAAATATTTCTGACATGTTAGACAATTAATTATAAATTTTATTACCAAAAGTTAAATTGATAATTATTTGTTGTAATTTTCTTAAATCAAGATTACCATATATCGATATATATGAGTCCTTAATTATGACGTTTTATAAATATGTTTATTTAGAAGAATTAATTTATTCACAAAACCAAAATAAATGAACAGTTATATTAGCTACAACCTCCTATAACCAAGTGCTTTATTGTTAATATAATACTCTTGGTTTTGAAATCAAGATCCTCGAATATCATTTTGAGGCATATAATTAATTCTGACATTGCAAAAGGTACTTGCCAAGTAACTGAAAAATTTACAAATAAAGCATTTTTCAAAATTAAATAAAAATAAGAGAGGACCTGCAATAAAAGAAAATGAAATCAAATTTCGAGGTCTGTAAATAACCTTATTTGTCTTTTCAAAGTACGAAATACAAAGGCAAACCTAGAAAATGCTTTTTATGAGGCGATTTGCTTCAACGATGATATTCCAGATGACTTTTGGAGAAGATTTTAGGAGCCAAATAATTAATTGCGTCCAACGATCTTCATCAATGTTGGTTACTTAAATGACACTATTACTATTTCTTCATCGTCATCATGTGCCTTGCCTGTAATCACGATTTGACAATCACATGCACACTTTCCAAGCTTATGTGACCGCCTCACCTGTTGATTTGCCAAACAATAATGTGAAATTTTCCATCTGATATTGATCTTCTGTTTACACATATACTTCGTCTTCGCTGGATTAGTAGCTAAAGCAATTAATACTTTTCTAGGTGTTTCCTCTCATATCCAAAATAAAAGTGAGCTGTTTTTCTTTAATTCTTGATTTGATTTCTGTTTCCTTCATTCATTCATTTTATATTCAAGACTACAAATAACACTATCTTTCCATATGGGTGATATCATAATGACACTTATGGTACTTATAAATAATTACCATATGTAATTTCTTTGTCTTAATTTATTTATTTACTCCTATTCTAAGCTATTACCTATGCAATGTTTTTACATTTAGGACAAAAAAATATTCATAATGTTAGTAGTTTAGCAACTACTGATTTCTTATTACCGCATTTTCACTAAATATCTTCCTTCATAAAGTGATGACATCAAAATAAGGAAGGAAATATATATATATAACAGAAGCTTTCCAATAGTTCCAATAAATGTAATGATATAATGCAAATTTAAAATGTTCTGCATTATTGATTAAAAGAAAAAAGTACTAGAGGACTTCACGCTCCTTCGAACTTAATATTTTCCCAAATATATTTAGAAAATATAGTTTTGAAAAGCGTACTTTGAAAAATAGTTACGTCCTTCATATTACTAGTAATAAAGCATAATTATCCTATGTTTTGTTATTATGTCATGTACACATTATGACATGTGATGAATAACGAAAACAATCTTAATGTTCAAGAAAATTATCATACGCACCTCAAATTATATCCTAACATTGTAGCATTTGAGCACGTTCCAGCAAAAATTTTACAGTTTTCTTAACACTTTCCATTACACTGCTTCACAAATTTCCCGCCAAAGTTTGCCAAATTTGTTTCAATTGTCGCCAATTGTTAGGTAATATTTTAATATTAATTTTTTTTTAAATAAATTAGATATGTGACCCTACTTTATGACGGGTTTAAACTTAAAAAATAAGGAGAAAATTGCTTTCAGAATCACAAAGACAATTATAATCATCTTCTATTATATTTTTTACGATGAATATCCTAAATATTACCATTCTGTTAATAACTGCCATTCAAACTTTATTTTCAATTTGCATATTCCTCTTCGATATGTAGTGGAAACGAAGGGACTGATAATAACTTTGGGAAAACGTATTTGTATCAAATTTATTTACCCATACTGAAGCGCTACCGCTTGCTTTCGATTTAACAGATTCTAAAGCCTTTCTTTAAATAAAATTGAATTTGGAAAACTCAAAAATGAAATTCAATTTTAAAAGTCAAAACGCCCTCTTATTATGCGAAACGCTATCTCCTTTTCTCTTCATTCTTTTTCTTTCAGTTCTTGACTCTTCTTGACAAAGAAAGTTTTTGACAGTTTATGGAAATTTAATTTAGCGGGCATTATAATAAAGTAATGAGATACAAAACGTCAAAGGCAAAATCTGAGCTGTATTTAAAAACGTGAAGTTGATTTTTAAACCCGAACTAAATTCTCTTATTTATAATTTAATAAATCAGCTTCGAAGGACTTTGGTTTTTGAATTTCCAAAACTGTCCCTATAAACATTCTGTTTTTCTCTGTGGTTGATCTTTGTGAACGCTTTTCTTTATCTTGTTTTAAAAATTGAAAATTCAGATCCAAATTTTTAAAGACTTTTAGATATTCCTTATGACGTGACTGTCATCTATTATGAAGTAAGTACCCTGGCTGAGAAAGAGATCAAATTTGTTAAGGATGAGTAGGAGTTATTTATAGCCATTCTGTTTTTTTCATAGTAATTTAAAAATAGATATTATACAAGATAGAAATGTTAAAAAATTGAGGTGTTCCATAAAAGCTGCTTTGTACACGGGTTTCTTGGAATATGGTTATTAACTCTCGCCTCGACATACAGCAGAAAACGCTGATTTATTTCAATCGTTTGGTTAGTTTTGTCTCCTGTCGCTTGTGGCAAGTGACATTGCAGATATCTGCAGAATTGCACGTTTGAATAAGCAGCCGATAGGATACCATTAGGTTCCCTCGGTGCTCTGATAATTGTGATATCAGTAAATGTAGTATAAAAATACTACGAAGAAAAACCATCGATCTTACGATTGTATGGCTGATGGATGACTTCTCTGATGATGAATTGTGGTTAATGATGATGGGAAAAGTGAATACAGTAGGTGTCATGATTATCCAGAATAGGATTGCTTGGTTGCAGTGACAGCTGGTGAACGGGCGGAGGATCTATGCCTATGTGTGTGTCCAACCACGGCACATGCGCTCTGAATAGTTGTTCATACCTTAACCAGAAAACCTTATCGACAACAAATTTTTTCGAATATGAATAATGAAAAAATTATGTCGTGCTTTTTTATTTATTCTAAAGTTATTTCATGTTATACTTAACAATGCAAAACGGATAAGGTTTCTGTTTAGGTATTTGCAAATTTTACTATCCTGTATTATGGTTTTAATCAACAGAAATTTGTTTTATTCTTTTGGTATTTAGTCAGTTACTTTAGTTAGATGTTACTTGGTTTAGTTTAATGTAGAACTTAATTAACTCATAAATTGTTTTTATAATTGTAATTTTAA
The DNA here is from genome assembly GCA_006491805.2 of Dysdera silvatica. NCBI lineage: Eukaryota > Metazoa > Arthropoda > Arachnida > Araneae > Dysderidae > Dysdera > Dysdera silvatica. Next base: position 65,729,273 of record QLNU02014802.1, read on the forward strand.
TCCAAACTATTCGTTGAAAATCTACGTTGTTTATTATCATTTAGAATAAACACTTAGTTGCACGCTTAACACTATTCAGATTATTGGTAATATTTCAACTGTATGTCGGAAAGTAACCTGAAACTATAAAACTTCAAGACTAAATTTTAGCCCTCTCAAAATTTTTAAATTCAATCAAGGTCCATTCTAAACTATTAAATTCAATCGGGATAATTTTTAAGTTGGCAAATAATTTGTAAACGTTTGTACTCATGGCTCCCTTAGCCGTCGTTCGGGCAATAGTCTTCTCATGGCGGCATTCAATGGCGAAACCTGAAACAAATGTCTATTAGGATGGGTCGAAAATCAGCATTTTTCACTTTTTTCGAAATTGAAACTGAGCTAGCGCGCAAAAGTGGCCAAATGGTCTCAATAGTATGCATGTAAAATCTTGTACCGATCAGATAATATTTATGTTTCCCGCCGGGGTCATTTATTTCCACCTATAATATGTATAGGCCTTTTATGCAGTTTTTAGTGCATTTTTATTAAATATGTCATTTATTGAACAGGCTAAATTCGGACTAGGCTTACCTTTGAAATCTTTGTGCCCTATAGTATCCGTATTGTACAATAGTGCATAGAAAATTTGCGTTTGCTTAGTTTAAAACCACATTTTGGCGCCAAAAACTTACTTTAATGTAAAAAAAAATCATTCATTCAAAATGTTGATTTTAAATTGCTTAAACGCTTATTATTCCTAAATGTCGTAGCCTTAGTGTATACGTACATCACTGTTTAATTTTTTGGCATTTATTCCACTGATTCGCCAGTATGACGATCAGTGGGTAGCGTGTCCATCGCGAGCCAATATTGTTCGGGAAAGATTATTACTACTTCATTTTTCTGCAGATAGTCTTGGAAGAAAAAAAAAAAGAAGCATATATTTTAGTGAAACCTCAAGTTTTATTAATTAGTTTGAATTGATGCGGGTTTGAGAATGAATCGTTCTAAGAAGATAAGAAAACGCACAGAATGTCCAATCTTCGGTCAACCGAAAGATGTGAACTGCGTGACATAACCAACTTACAAAGACATGATAGTATATTACCTGTGGGTCAGAAACAACGATCACAAATTAAAGGAATCAAAGGAATCCTCTTCTGTGTCAGAAATAGTTAACAAAGTTGCATGTGGTTTCGAACATGTCTGGAAGAAAGCATCCATTAGAAACATTTCTCATAAGAGAGTGAAAGATATATGAAAGATATGATTATTTAATACCACAAGAAATATTTAAATGTGCTTAAAAGTTCTAAAGAAACAACGAGTACAGCAGCAGCTGACAGAAAATTGTTTCTTGATCACGCGAGAAACACCCTATTTGATATAGCGAAGTGCAAATGCACAGATTTCAACAAATGCAATTGTTGTGGTGGCAAAATTCCACTAATAGAGCGGGAATTTTTATCCGAACAACGTACTACAAGAAGGATGATTATGACAGGAGTGGACACTAAGACCACCAAAATAAATTACCGAAAAGCTGAAGGGGAGACATATAGAGCTACTCCTTTAAATAGGAAAAAAAGGAAAGATTCAGCATTGGTCTCTGCAAACATCGAAGTAGAAGCCTTAACTGAAAGTCATTCGGAAAACAATGAAGATTTTGTTCCAAAATATAATTTAACGCCACGATTGATGAAAGTGAAAACGAGAGAAGAGGAAAAAATGTGCTTACCTAAATAATGACTACCACTACCATGGTACATTACCTAGGTAATGACTACCACTACCATGATTCGTCTGCGCATGAGATAGAACGGGGATATTAGACAGCAAAGCCGCACAACTGGCAAATGCATTAATGATTGATACGCCTTTAGTTACCGAGAAGGATACCCGTAAATTGATGGATAAGCGTAGAGTGAGAAGGTAAAGACGCGAAATGAAATAAGAAATCAGGAAATTGAGGAAGTTTATATCCTGAAAGCAATCTATTTCGAAGGAAGACGAGATACGACTATTATTCAAGAGAAACGAAGAATGTAGTATCACAGATGCAAGGGTAAAGAGAAACACGTTTCGTTTGTGAAAGAGCTCAGGTCCAAATACGTCGGGCACTTTAAACACCAAGCTCTGGTACAGAGCAGCTATAAAAACAGGATTGCTAAAACCTTTGGGCGGTGTTGGCATTTCTACGCATGATTTGGTGGCTATTGGCTGCGATAGAACGGTGATAAACATAGGACATCTCAATGAAGCAATTGGACTGATAGAAAAGGAACGTAATTGACCTCTCCAGTGGTGTGTATATGCCAGCTTCATGCAAATGAACTCCCTCTCCGCCACCTATTACAGAGCTTGGACGGACACACCGAATTACCAAACATATTTTCGGGCCCAATAGGCGAACAACTAGGTGACTGCGAGAAATTACCTCTGGTCAAGTTTGAGACGGTGGAAAGTGAACTCCCATTAATTGATCCAAGGATATTGAGCACTGATCAGAGATATTTATATGAAATGTGCCAAGCCGTTGCAAGCGGCCAATGCACATCTGGCTTTGAAAACACAAACCCTGGGAAACTTAATAATTCGAGATGGCTAACAGTTGCGAATAGGATCCTGTGTTTGTACGTAAGCACCGCTGAACCTTCGCAAAATCTCGAAATTCTCGTTACTTTCATTATGGAAGTTTACGCGCCCATGTAGTTTGATATCAAACGAGAACCACTCTGAGAATATGGGGCTAAACACCTTTAGAAAACATTTGCAAGGTCACGCTACCTTAGTCAAGATTTAAAGAATAATGTAGGTGCAGTCATCAAGAGAAATGGGTATCCGGAGGACGTCCTAATTTGCATACTCCGAGATGAACGGCTCTACATAAGACAATTAGCACTAAGAAGAATACTCAAGGTAAGAGCTAATAAGAATGAAGTTCCATGAAGTTCGCACCTTCCGACTACCTCATTTTAATCCCGATGCCTTACATTACACTGAGCTGATTGACTGGGACATACGTTCGGAATCAGATTGTCAAGTGATAGAACAACCTTTGACGATGCACATCGAAACCAAGAAAATTTCACGTATGTTAATAGGAGATATACCGCTGAAAGTGGAAATCATAAACATACCATACCACACTCAAGCTATGAGCGAATTGAGAAACTTGTAACCGAGGCATCAGCAACCGTATGTGGTCCTTTGAACAGAGATAGCGTCATTCGAACTACAATTAAAGATAGGAAAAATTCCACGCGTAGAAACAAAAAGAGGTTTTATGAACAAAATTTCAGATGATCTAGAATAAAAACTGCACCTACATGGATGGGTGGTTGGAGTGGGTACGTGTGAAATTCGAAATGCAGCCATCTCCTCGTGGTGAGTTCTGGGTTATTTTAGTTTGAATCTGAAATAAGCTAAGAGCAGCATAAAAGGGCAAATTTTTGTATCAAACATTTTTTTTTCACAATAAACTACATTTTTGGCGCCAAAATGTGGTCCTAAACTGAGCAAATACAAGTTTTCTATGTACTAGTACAACTAGGGATACTCTAGGACAAAAAGACTCCAAAGATAAACCTAGTCCGAATTTAGCCTATTGAATAAACGACTATTTAATAAAAATGCACAAAAGACTACATAAAAGGTCTATACCTACTATAGGCGGAAATAAATGGCCCCGGCGGGAGACCTAGATATTATCTGATCTATACAAGATTTTACATGAGTACTAATGAGATCATTTGGCCACTTCTGCGCGCTAGCCCGTTTTCAATTCTGAAAAAAAAGTGAGAAACGCTGATTTCCGACCCACCCTATTATCTATTCCCCAAAACAACTTTTAATAATTAATCTTTCAGTGAAAGCGTGCATGAAATCAAGTTAAAATTTCTCTAGAATCTCATATATGATAGTAAACATGGTTTAAAATTAATATTGTCATTGGTAAGGGAAATGAATATACATGATGCAGATTAAATTGATAATTCATCTTTCCCGCTCTTCTCGTGCTCTCCTTCTTCGTAGAAAGAGTGGTCCAAATACAGGAGCTAAAGAATGAGGAACATTAGCAGATTTCATAATTTGAACTTAGCACGCAATTTCGTCATTGCACGTTCTTACTTCAACGTTTGTTTACGAGTAAACTTGAATATTTAGTGTCAGTTAATGAATGTGTATCATTGCGTGTGAGTCGGTGAAAGTTATAACATTAAGTCTGTTCTCCTCCTACTAACAAATAAGCAGATGTATGTTGAACAGAACTTTGTATGATATAATAGAAGAGTATATACATACGCGGATTTACGGCTTTGCCGCCTATAGTCTGTGACATGTTTTGATCTTATCAAGCGTAACTAGAGCCAGAACAGAGATTTTGGCGCTTTCCGACCGATTCTTGATTTGAAGCACTTGGCGGTTGCTTCAAATTTGCAATTATTAACGAACTTTGTGTCTTTTGAATCTCTTTAAAGGTAGCGCCCGTAGAAGCTGTGCCTTTGCCAATGCCGTCACGCCTCTGAATGTAACAATTCAGAATCAGAAGTTCAACTACATATGTGAACGTACATCCAATATATGAAAAAGAGAAATTGTGTATCATAATTTTCTATTACATATATAGGTCGAAGTATATGATGTAGCTTGACCAGCCCAAGACACTCAACTACTACTAATAGTTAATAGAATCGAAGACCTTTTCAAATTAAATTAAATAAAGTAACGACAGAGTGACATGTTAGAACTACGAAAACCAGCCCCCAGACCTCACACGCCGAATATAACGAATTGAATTCAGTCATAAATATACACCTGAAGAAACCTAATATGTGAAAATTAGCAGGATCTGCACAGATTAAGGCTAAAAGTAATTAACAAAAATTATTTGGCGTTGATAGAAGAGAGACTTTATCTCCATTTGGCGCCTTTTAATTTCTTCCATAAATTCCTCAAAAAGTATCTAAATAACAGTAAATATATTTATACTCTGTTCCAAGTTATCCTCACACCGATAAAAAGAATGAAAGCGATACTTTGAGACAGAATTTTTAAAATAAAAATAAATGCTTCTCTTATGCACAAACTGAATTGCAACTTGCAATGTGATTATAAAAATTAAAGTAAATTGTTTTCTGCTATGACTTTCAGAAATAAAATAAAAATAATATAGAACTTCAATTTAACAAATAGAGAAAAAAATAACTTTACAGCTACTTCAAAATCTAATATGTTTAAATTTAACAAGTTAACGCAATCACGCTATTACTGGACGTATTCTAAACTTTTAAAATACGTCCTCGCTTTCTCCTTTTTCCTTTTTCGACCAATTGCACTATCTCACCACGTATTGTCAAAAGGCGCTATTTTAACTACATTTTAACATTTAATTTCTCGATTTCTAGTGGGAGGGCATAGCTGCTAATTTTCACACATTAAGGTTTGTAATGCGCGTGTACATTAAGTTGAATTAAATTCGTTAGATTCGGCGTGCGAGTTCTGGGGATAGAGGGTTTATTCCTAGAACAATTGCATTAATCCCTGCTGCTTACAGCATTAATTCTTTCCATCATTCTTTTAATCAACTCCCATTTAATTATATTTTCAAATTATTAAACACAATTATTTGACTATTATAAACCTAATTATTTGACTATTATAAACCTAATTGTTTGGCTATTATAAACCTAATTGTTTGGCTATTATGTTCCAATGGTTGACTCTTATAAACCTGATTCTCTGACTATTATAAACCTGATTCTCTGACTATTATAAACCTGGTATTATAATTACTATAAACATAATTATTTGACTATTATAAACCTGGTATTATAATTACTATAAACATAATTATTTGACTATACCTGGTATTATAATTACTATAAACATAATTATTTGACTATTATAACCTGGTATTATAATTACTATAAACCTAATTGTTTGGCTATTATAAACCTAATTATTTGTCTATTATAAGCCTAATTATTTGGCTATTATAAACATAATTATTTGATTATTATAAACCTAATTATTTGACTATTATAAACCTGATTCTTTGACTATTATAAACCTAATAATTTGACTATTGTAAACCTGGTTATTATAATTACTATAAACATAATTATTTGACTATTGTAAACATAAACATTTAACCGTAGCAAAAATACACAATGCCCTGCATAGTGTTATTAGAAAAATTAGAATTTGTAGAATTCCTAAAAATCGCTAGAATAGCCTATTCATCTGATAAGTATATCTCATCGCTTTCACAATTTTTACAGCTATAACACAATTCACCTTTAGTGCATGTGTCATGAATCCATTCTTTAAAGGCAGCCCATTGGATCCAAACACACTTACTTTTACTGTATGGCTCACAATTACTGATACACAACCATTCATCTTCGGAATTTGAGATATAGCTCTTACGATGAATGACGTTTCCAGAAGGTTTTTTTTTCTGGACTTGTTTACTCTTGTTTATTTAGGTTTGGAATCAATAAGCTTCAAGTTATTTTTGCTTATTTTTAGCTTCAGCTGGTTAAAACACTGATTCAACCAGCCCCGTCCCTTTCGTTTCAACCTGCCCCAATCCTCCATTTTAACTAGGCATGATGTTAACTACCAATAGCCATGCACGTGTGCTTTTCAAAACAGGTGAATAACAAGCCGTAACTATATACTATAAACACTTTATAAATCAAAAGCATTAACTAGTTTATGCTACACAAAATGCGATATCTTATGAAGTTTTAAAATTTTACTCACCTTTGTTAAAACAGTTTTTTCCTTATAAAATACAGACTGTTTACAAAAATGTTCGTCTCCTATACATAAGGCAGGTTTAAAATTTCTGTGTGGCCCTCCATTAACTAAAAGTTAAATCTCACAAAATCACATTTTTTAACGCGGTTGTTTTAACCTTCCCCTGTTTAAACCATTCCCGGTCTTTCCTATGAGAGAAGGAACGTGCATATAAAGACAAGATTTTCAAAAACGGTGGGAAAAAGGGAAGGGTTTGTTCGCATTACCAGTAATTAAGATAGCATTTAGTGTAATGTTAATGATAAGTAAACAAATAATTAGATTCAGCTTATCACAAGAAATAAATTAAATCAGAGAATCTAAAATACTTGTGAACGAAAGCCAATGAGACAGTTGTTGCACGAGATTTATTCAAGAAGGCTCGCCAGCCAATTTTTATACACTAAATTATTATTTTTACCTCAAAATAAATATGGATTATATGTTTATATATATATATATATATATATATATATATAGGAGCTGAAATATTATCCTGTGTTTAAATCCATACGAATTTATTTAAATAAAACTGTTCTAATTTGAGCGATACACTCTTAATATTTGTAAATAAAACGTTAAAATATGCACATATAGTGGAACCTGATAAATTCATCACTGAAGAGATGAAATGGTAGAGACATATTCATGACTATAGCAAAGTCTGTTATGTATAGTGGCTACCTTGTCATGGCTACCACTGCAGTCAAGTCCAAAATGAGTCCCTTTAGGAGGGATCTAATGCATATGTATAAAAATACGTACACTAAGCAAACAAATTACAGTCTAACTTCGATTTCCCGATACCCGATTTAACGAATTTCTTCCATTTCACGCTTGTGTTTCTTTTTTTTGCTCCGGATTGTGTTACGTCGACTCTAGTGTTATATTTTCCACAATTTAATGTTTATTTTCCTTGATTTAGACTTTAAAAATAGCTTTTCATCATTATCCTGTAGCTTCAAATAGAATTTTAGTAAGAAAATCAACCAGTTTATATAGACGAATAAATGACAAACAGTGTACACAGATTGTAAAAGGTTCATTTAATAACGTTTTTTAGCACAATATAACGAAAAAATATAAAATCGACGATCGTTTCTGACGATCAATGGTCGAATGTTAGGATGGTAAAATGTCTAATAACAAGAAGTGAGTGTTGCCGATTTTTGGCTGCTAGTTTAGGCTGATAAGTTGCCTCAAAAATTAACAATCGTTTCTATATTCGTTAATTTTGGTAGCAACTTAACCAGCCTGAAATCGGCAACATGCACTTCTTGCTATTCGACATTTTACTAACTTAGAAGAAGGACGACCATTGATCGTCCGAAACGATCGTCGATTTTATAACCTTCAACCAGTTTAGCTCACTCAATTGAAGTGAATGCTCCTTTACAGTAAAGTTTTACAGTTTTTTAAAGTTTTACAGTAAAGTTATTTACTATATTTTAACGTCAACGATGATTTTTTCAATGTTATTGAAAAAATTGAAAAGGCAATGTTAAATTCCCCCTCCCTAGAAAACTAAGACAAATTTAAATCAAAGATTTCTTTTCGAAGTAGTAATTACTAGACATATCTCCTGCGTGACGCGGGGTTTGTCAGACTACGTCTTTACCTGCACTACCTAGGCAGACATGAACAAAAATTATTTCATAATATATAAATTAATGTATTTATATTTTTCTAATTAATTTTGATGTATTTATATTTTTTCCAATTAGGTTTGATGTATTTATATTTTGTAGTCATTTCTAATGTATTCATATTTTTATGATGTTAATATAATTATGTTTTCGTTCCTATAATTAACTTAAACTAATATTAATTTGTAATGTCAATGCACATGTGTGCTCATGTTGCTGCCGAAATAAATTTGATTAATTACGTACGTACTTGTGTCTTACGTTTATTAAAATTAACACGTATTCTTCAGAACGCTGGTAAGCATTTTATTGATTTTCTTTCCCATAATTTCTTATTTTCATGCCAATCAATAGCGCATCCATGATTTTTGATCGGGGGAGTGCCGAAAATGTAAAAAAACATTTATTTTGATATAATATTTGTCAATTTCAACGTATTTTAAAAGTAAATTGTCGACCCAAGGAAGATCCTGGAATCCATTGCCTCCCCGCCCTCTGTGGGTGCGTCATTCATAAAGACGTATTCTCCTGTTCTTCTATTTAACGATCATTTGCACTATATGCGTGAAAATCGTTAAATCGAAGTTAGATCCTATAACTATCCATGTACTACGATAAAGGGGAGGGCACGACGTGCGCCATTGCATATATATATATATAAAGGGGGTAGGGGAAAATTTTGAGAAGTAGGGTATTAAAAAATACAAAGCAAAATATTTGGCCTCATTGACTATCACTGCACACACTGTGTACTGGAACTTGGACTGTGTATTTCGCTTTAGAAAGAATATTTAAAACCTACAGTAGTATTTAAAATACTATGAGATCAAGTACACCTTATATCTTATTCCTCGGGATAACATTCAATGACAAAAGTTCCTTTAGCTTATTTTATCAACAATGGTAAAGTTTTTTTCAATACTTTTCATCGATATCTTCGTAGAATCTTTATTTATTGATTTTCGATATTTCGTCCATATTTCGAGGGTTCACAACTACTGTAACTGTTTCATCTTAGTCACATTTTTAGTTGGAGTTTCTGTTTCTTCCAAGACGGTCTTCAATTGGTCGTGCTGCGTAAGTATCCTCGGATGCTATTTGGTTGCCTGAAGCGTTTTGCGATTCGTGTCAGGATGCTGCTTCCTACGATTTCTACGAAGATTGTTTTTGGGAGCGGTGGACCCTCCATGCATTCCAACGACCCAAAAACGGTATTTTCTAAAAGCCAACCGTCTTTTCTATCGGTTTTAAGAATTGCTTTTTTCTCTCCCTTTTCTGTTTTCCACTCAATAGAACTTTAGAGATTTTCAGGGAGGTTCTTGTCTGCTTGTTCTTTGAGGAAGGAACAGGAAACAATTCAAATTGCATAGTTCACAGAGCGAAATCAATATTTTGAAATATGAATAAAAATATGTAAACTATCTAAACTCGAACAAATTATTAGATAAACGAGTGAAAATAATACATAGCATTAAACAAAACCTAAACAGACTTGGAGAAATAACGTGAATGTCCCACGTAGAATAGGTAGTTAAATAAGTACTATAAAAATTTATCACTCTTAAAATAAAATGTTTTTTCTTTCTTTCGATGGTTTTAGAATTTAAAATGGTTTTGCTTAAAATATAACGTGTAGGGCTGTACCTGGATGTGCCCGTACCTGGGCGGTCAAACCTAGGGGCGGCCGCAGACCATTTGTTACATTTTTCTATTGCATTTGAAACAAAGGCAATATCATAAAGCTTTGTTTCATATCCCTAAAACAAAAATTAAAATATATTTCTCTTTTGCATGGCCACTGTTTAAAACTATATATATATATATATATATATATGGCCTGCAAAAGGGCTGCTGGTATCTAACTGGAAGGAGACCCACACGCTGAACGTATGTGACGATGTGTGGAACCATCAAGGCCAGTAACCTAGTGTCCAACACCGCCTTCAAGTGGTGCAGGTTGGGCTTTCTATTTATGAGGCAAATTAATATTTGCTGCACGGATAGAAAGGCGGAAGGGGAGGGCTAATTCACCAACCCGTCTAGCCAGCGTGGTGAAATTACGGCTAATTCCTCCATTATGTTGACACACCAGAAACCATGGCCCCTAGTCTCCAGGTGCTGGAGTGCTCCTGATCAAGGCAGCGGTCAGTGTGGCATGAAAGCAGGGGGTGCTAAGAATCACTGGAATGGCCCAGGCTGCCGTTTGTTATTGACCTTGGCTACGTTTAATGGACGATCCCTTGCTTCTGAAGCAAAACTTCAGGAATTGGAAGAGGAACTAGACAAGATCAAATGGGACATTGTAGGACTCAGTGAAATTAGAAGAAAAGGTGAAGAGTTGGTGGAACTGAAAAGCGGACATTTGTTTTACTATAGAGGAACGGAAACTGGAAGAACAAGTGGTGTTGGCTTCTTAATCAACAAAAGAATTAAAGACTGTCTTCTGGAAGTTGAAAGTACATCAGATCGAGCAGCGAGGCTTGTTGTTCAACTAACCCAGCGATACCAACTTCAAATAGTACAGGTATATGCACCAACATCAAGCCATACCGACGAAGAGGTTGAAGAATTTTATGAAGAAATCAAAGAGTTACACACCAAAGGGAAACAACATATCAAGCTCATCATGGGGGATTTCAATGCAAGAATTGGACAACAGGAACAAGGAGAGACATCGGTTGGTAAATACGGATATGGGGAAAGGAATGAACGTGGCGATCAACTCATCGAATTTGCAGAAGCTGAAAACCTTAGCATCATGAATTCATTTTTTAAGAAGAAACCGCAAAGAAAATGGACATGGAAACACCCAAATGGGGGAACTAGTGAAATTGACTATATCCTGGCAAACAAGAAACCAATTATTGAAGATACTGTTGCGTACTGAACAGATTTAAGACTGGAAGTGATGATCGAATTGTGAGATGCAAATTGTGCTTAAATACTAAACTAGAAAGACAGAAGTTCATTAGGAAACAAGTAAGTAAGAGGGTGGATTTAATGAGACTGAAA
>QLNU02014802.1:65743213-65785626 GCA_006491805.2 Dysdera silvatica
GATCTTTCCTCATTAGAGAAGTAGTCGTCATAAGAAGACCATGCAACGTTATACGAACAGGGAGCAGGCAGACATGCACTTAGTGTATGGATTGGCTAATGGCAATGCACGAGCAGTTGAACGGCTGTATCGAGAACGATAATTGTTGAATACATGATGATGATGATATATATATATATATAAATAGAAAAAGTAAACACACCGTATATCAAATTTTCATTAAATAAATTAAATTATAACAATGATAATTAAATAGAATTAGATCAGTAAAGAAACGACGATATTAGTTTATACTTGACGACCACAACCCATTGACAGTCTTGATAATATGTATATATATATATAAGTGCGCCTTACATACCCTTATGAAAGGTAAAGTTAGTTGAAAAACATATCATGTAAAGCAAACTTCTATTAAACGGACATAAGTATACTAGTACACTTCCCTAAATTATAGCATAATATTCAGCCCTAAGGAAAAAGGACTTCTCACGCAATATTGGACTTGAGAAAAAGAAAAAATTATTTTAAACGCGCTGCAAGAGTTCCGTTTATCTTAGCAGTCACGTGATGTTCGTGCGGACAATTTGTCAGAACGGAAACACAACGGTTAACTAGTAATTACTTACGCATTAACTAAAACCTAATTTTTGCTGTTGATAAATATTGCTAACGCTGATGTTTCGTAACCTTGTTGTAGATTAGGGCAAGCATGTACTTCATACGAAGAAGAAATATTTTGGGTTCCTTAATGCGTGATTTAGACGAGTTTGTTGGCAAGACAAGTAAGATGTTTTCAAAGTCTCACACGAATTTGGAACATTTTGTTTTTCATCCTTTCCTATATTATGCAGATCCATCAAAATAAACATTAACTTTTGCTTAATTTGGGGTCGCAGAACTCATCTTTCTCGATAACGAAATAAAGCATTTAATAGCATTTATTTCCCATGTAACCAGTTGGCTATCACGAGGCAATTATCGAACTAAATTTTCAGGAGGTGGTGACGGAAATAACATGGGAATGTGTTGTACTTCGCACTTATTATATTTATTAAATTTATAAATGTGTGTGATTGTAAAATAATCATGAATGTTCACAGAAATATTAGTTTTAAGGAGGAGGAAGATTTTATTATAATATCAGTAAAATTATTTGTTGTGACTCATTTCTGGAATCGTTTTGTTGCATTCTTCATATGTGTTTAAAGTCTAAATAGGCAAAATATGTGTAATGTCTTCACTGTTTATTGTCTTTTATGACATTTAAATCGACGTTTTAAACGTAAAGTAAAAAGTTCTGCTTAAAAAAAAGTAAAATAAAAGTTGAAACTTTGGTTCAACGTGCAATTCAGGAGGACTTGATCGGGTCCGGCATACAAAAATGAAAAAGAAAATACATAAGATATTGTTATTTCGGGATTATTGTGTTGCTAGCTGCGGATGAATAATTAATGCGAAAATTCTTATAGACACATTCAAGCTTGGCTGAAACTGGTAGTCGATTTTTCTCTCAGTTTCAGTCAAACTTGTAGATATACATTGGGCTTTCATAGTTATTATTCACTCACAACTGGCAATACAATAATAACGCAATAACAGCATCTTCAATATAATAATATTTATTTATTTCCGTTATTTTATTCCTGACGAAAGACCGCCAAGTCTGTCTAAAAATTATGTCGAAACGAACTTTTCGACTATACAGTTACACCGTTAATTTCTACTTATCTCAATGAAGGACTGCTGCTGACGCGTCCGAAAGCTTGGGTGATCTTTTTCATTTGCTATTTTACTAATATTTTAACCATTTGTATGTAACAATTTGTATGTTCTTCACTAAATTTTTAGCATACACTTTCATAAGATATGGCATATTTTATAAAAGATGCAGTGTAATTCTCATGATAAATATTATTTTAATCAGAACGTTGCAAAGGTATAACATTTTACAATTTTTTAATAAAATTGATGAATATGGATTCCATTGAAAAAAAAGTGCATACGCAATATACGTAAGTGTATCATAGAATAATTGTGTACAAAGGATATAAGTACACGAAATATATCGAGTGTTAGTTTTTACGGTTTATAAGTAACAAAGTGCACTAATCAACTAATAAAACATATTAACAAAACATTTAGTGAAGTAATATAGAAAAAAAATTAACAACTGTTTCAATGGATATATACTATTTTCACCATCACGTCTTCATGATTTGATACTGGTAACGCATATTTATTAAACAACTATAGAAGTTTTCTCAATTTAACTTGAAATTTTAACAAAATAATTTGTCAAAATATTTTTTATCAAATAATTTTTATTTTTTTTACAAGAGTTATAATATAAATACAATAATTAAAATAATTCAATTTTAGAATAATATGACGCAGTTAACCCTCCCGTAGCGACTTTGACGGGAAGGAGAATAGTGTCGTTAACTATTTAAGGACTGAACTAGAAATGGCAGGTTATATTTATGTAAGTTTTTACAATTATGCTTTTTTGGAGTATCTATACGTGGTAAAATTTTAAAACTTCGAAAAAAAAATTTTTTTTGAAAGGTATTATTAACCTTCTCTGGGCTACCACAATTGCCAAATACAGGTAATACTTGTAATTGTCAATGCACAAAGCTTGTGTGACAAACTGGAGTGAGTTTTTTTGTGGGTGTCAAACTGATTAATCGCAATAAAAAGCCCCACGAAAAACTCACAGAAACCTGGCCTCGGTGGCTTTATATGTTGACCGCTATTTGATAAATGTATTAGCCCTAAGAAAGGTAATAACAACTTACATCCTCATATACGGAGAAAGGAAGCGTTGTTATTGTCTCAGTTGGTCTAGCAGTTACGGCACTCTGAGCTCAACGGGAGAAATCTGGTTCGTCTCTAAGACGTTATAGGAGAGAAAGAGACATGTCGTTCCCGTCTTAGAGACGGGAACGACATGTCTCTTTTTCTCCTATAACAAAAAAGCTCTAGTGTGAGCTTCAACGTTGATGTCAAATTTATTAATCATAAGTTTTTCTTTGTTTTCAGCTATGTTCCATTTTTGGAATTTGAAACACTGACGAAGTTTCTACATATATTTGTCAACGTCAAATATAAGGATCGTTTTTAACTTAGACATTCTCAAATATTTTCACTGCACGGTTTCGTTTACTTTAGTGCATAAATAAATGCTATATTTGATTTTATTAGGCATTCTGAGGAAGATACACATGAAGAAATTGATTTATATTTTCCATGATATCACCGAAAACAACGTTGGTGAATTTGTTTGTCGCACTGAAAACATTTTCCTCAGTAGGTTAATTACACACAGCACAACGCTCTTATATTTTAGGTACAAAACAAGCAAGTGAAGGAAAATCGTCAAAGGTCGATATTTAAATTTAGCGGGTTTCAATTAACATTAACTCGCAACTCTCTAATCCGCAACTCTCTGTTTCTCAAGTAACTCGGTAGGTTTTCAACGTTAACAACAACCATAATTATTGCATTTACGGAAGACCTTTACCTTGTCCTTTTCATTGCGTATAGACAGGCAGACAGGAAAGCCAAAAGCAATAGCGGGTTCAATATCTATTGAAACCTGCTAATAATGGCCATCACATATTCTTGACACTTTTGGTGAATGATTGCGAAATACAGAATAATGTTTAGAGAGTCTCTTCAGTCGCAGAAGACTAGTTTTTTCTTGTCTTCGACAGTCTACATCAGAAATATTTATTTCATGCCACTTAAAGTGCAAAGTTTAACTAGCGAAAACATCCATGTTGAAAGCTTTGCTGAATAGTTTCTAGCATTATTCCTTTGTTCTAAGCTGTGGTCTGTACATGCTTCAAAATTTATTCAAAACGTCAACGCTCCTCCATAATTTCATGGTGTTGTATTATGTGAGGTTCGCAAACGTCAATTTTGCATTTGTTTGCATTTAAATACACATTATCGGTTCCTATGGGTCCATGCGTGTAGCAATTTGATGCTACTCTGACTACCGAATTATCACTCCAATTGCACATGTACACTGATCTGTCAGAATTATAGTCAAATTTTCCTCTGCGTATTGTAATGAGTTCTGCTTTTGTTTTAAATAGACAGTGCTCTGCCCTGCGGTGGCGCAGTGTGGTAACGCGTTCTCCTAGTGCGCCGCTAATCCGGGTTCGACTCCCTGCGGTGGCGCAGTGTGGTAACGCGTTCTCCTATTGCGCGGCTAATCCGGGTTCGACTCCCAGCAGTGCAAAAAGAACGCTTACTCAGAGATCTCATAAAGATCGCACTGCTCACTGTAGTCCGGGGTTTGGTTCCCTAGGCCTTAAGAGGTTCGGATTCCTCGGAAAACAGTAGGTCCCGGCGCAGCATGACCACTGTAGTCTTTGAGCCGTAAAACCAAAAAGCAAGCAAGACAGTGCTCAGTGATAAATTCACGAACTGTTCCCTATTTTGACAACTAGGAAATTAAATCGTGCGATGTAAAAAATTATAAAAGTTTATATCATGCTTTGAATTTTGATCAAGAACAGATAAATAATTCGTTTACAACACTCGATCACAGATGAACAACTGCTGAAGCCACTTATTTTTCAGCAAATATGTTCATAGCCTATAAACATGTTCGATGAACTTGTCATTCATATCTTAAATCTAAGTTTTATAAGTTTTTCCTCCAATAAACATTTTGCAGACATGACGACAGTAGTAAGACTGTGATTGCATGTCAGGT
This sequence comes from Dysdera silvatica, assembly GCA_006491805.2. NCBI lineage: Eukaryota > Metazoa > Arthropoda > Arachnida > Araneae > Dysderidae > Dysdera > Dysdera silvatica. Next base: position 65,747,946 of record QLNU02014802.1, read on the forward strand.
AAAGCGGAATAGTTCATTTCAAATTAGGGAAGGAAGAAAAATATTCCATGAACTTGATACCTTCTATTCCAGGCTGGAGGGGCCTGCGGCCTTTTGGATGAATTCGAATTTTGCAAACCAAATCCTTTTATTCTTATGAATATTATTGTATTATTCTTATTTTTCCTTTATTTTTATCATTATCCTAAATGAACGTATTAAAATAACAAACATGAAAGGAGTATCAACAAGATAATCCTTCCAAACTGATAACCATAAATAAAGAATAATTAAGCCACAAGTGCGATTAATGAAAAGTAAATGTATGCGTTAATTAAATATTAACTGTTTTGAAGTAGTCCAATATTTTTGTATATATCAAATAAGCATATATAAAAATTATAAATATATATTTTTATATGTTTAATATCTACTATTTGTATTGGTTTCTCCTGGCCAGAGCACAACAGAAAGCGAATATGAGCATTTTTTACCGAAAGCAATGAAAGGATATCTAATAAAATAAGTAATAGACTAGTTTAAGTAATAAAATAAGTAATTACATACAAATATACTGTCGATTATTCACAAAGTTGGTCTCGCCAGATGGTTAAATCGCAGTCAAAGTCTGCCCATTTTCCGAGAATACGCTTTATATATATGTTCGCAAGAAGAGAAATGACAGGTCATCTGTAGTTTAGTGGTTAAAATATTTCTCTGAAAAAGAAAAAGAGATTTGGTATCATACAACACCAGGTCTCCAAAAATTCTCTTTTTCTGCGAGCTTTTGTATCATAATTTCCATATTTTACAGTGAAGGACGAAGTAAAAAAGTCCTTTTTAGAGGATGAGAGCTTTATGAAGGTAAATGCTGTATAAAAAATAGGACACTTTACTTAACATTGTGATTTTGAATGTTTCGTGCAGTTTATAATAACAAAATATGTTAAATAGCATTTCATTAAACAAATATATACATATATATATACACGTTAGGAGTAAGACTGAAATGTATATTTTTCACAAAAGGAGTAAATGAATTCAGTTAGCGGAAAAAATTGTTTCTGCAGAAATTGCGAAACGAATTAAAAAAATATAATTTATTATCATATGCGAAGTTTCACACTGTGTCGCATTTTGAAAGAAAAAATCATAAATTTTCTTCGTGAAATCTTTTATAATTCCATTTTTACATTATTATTTAAGACGGCTTGTACATTCAACCTTACAAATTAAAGGCAGTGAAGCAATTTTCTAAAAGCTGTAAGTTTATGCTCATTTGTAAAAATGAGATTGGAGCTGGAGCTAATTGGATTGCGTTGCGGATTCCATTTTTAAATATCATTTCAGAAATTAAAAACAGTTCAAAACACCATATGCGAGAAATTCGTCTGAAAGAAATTTTCTGTGGCATTATTCGTGTCCGCCGAACGCATTAGTTTAAATCATAAATGGAAGAATTATTTTAAGTTCGGATTTTCATGGTTCTCGAATTTTCGCGTAGTGATTAATCTTCTAAAACCTTTTGCCACTGGATGCATCTGAAAATTAAATTATTAGTTCATTTAAATTGATTCAATTCTGCGAAAATTTTAAAAACTTATCAACTTACGACGTGGAGGAGCCAACGGAAGTCAGATACATTAATCAACAGCGATAAAAGTAACAATCGAATTCCAACACTCGAATTTTTCTTATTGCAAGCCCGTTGGCTATTTCGGTTTCTGGAATATAAAGATATTCATAAAGGAAATTTGAAAGATATGCGTGCATAAAATGGATTGGAATGAGTCTTGAATTTGTTTTTGGGCAAACCGAAATTCCAGTCGAAACGCTTTTAGTTTGAAAATTCTTTCATTATACGTTGTGTCGACATTTTTCCATATGTGCAATATTACGAATAAAAATTTCAAACTTCAGAAGGCAATTTTAAATTTATGAGCTGAACGAAATTTAAGTGCGGATTTTTAAAATTAAACAAAGCCTTAATGTCAGGCAAGGTATATTAATGGGAACAGATAATTCTTAGCTTACACATCAGACCGACTGTATACAGTCACGACTGTATACACTCACGACTGTACACACTCACGACTGTATACAGACATATACATTCGAATTCCTGTTATAGAGAACATAAAGGGACCTAAGCATTTCCTCCTTAATAGCCATTCTTGGCTATAACCGTTATCCAATGTGATCCTTTATCAACGATTACACACTGTTATATATTTGTATCTATATTCACAGCAAAGCTAACCTGATACACTGACAAGGCGCAGAGCAGCATGATTCCGCCAGTACAATATAGCTCGCTCTGTATTACGTTAACAGAGGTTATAGAAGATAATGAAAAGAAGACAATAAAGAATAAAATAATGCTCAAATACACGAAACATAGGCATGTTTGTTTAATTAAAATCTGGTATTTATTAAATTTAGAAAAAGACTCATTACATCGAGCGCTGACGTCATTCAAATAACTGACCACTCAGAGGACTTTGTTCGCTTGGCAGGAAGTTTGGCGCCTGGAATTTTGGCGACTGCGTTTTTCTGCATTCCAAATTAGGCGAGACATAGCCTAACAAAGTTGAGGAAATCGTTCGCCAATTGCGAACGAATATTTATTTCACGGGCATGAATTGGTCGCCGTTGCATAGAATGTTAGATTTTCACATGATACGTTGCTCGGAAAGGAAATAATGATTCCACGGTGCCTGGTGGGAACCGAACCCACGACCACGTGATATTGTACCAAATGCTCTGCCAAATTCTAAGCTAATATTACTACAGCGGCTATGATGACCAAAAAAAGCGCGACAGTAATATTGTGGTTTCCTTGCTTGCATTAATGAATGGGTGTAGTGGAAACTATATAAAAATTTAAATTTTGTAATCTAACTGTATTCTATTAGTACATGTTAGTCATTATTTTATAAAGTTACTTTATTTAATTGCATATTTTAAAATTTCTATTCGATTTCTTAAAACACAATGGACAATTCCCGCATTTTTTAAAAACGTGTGAAATTAATTTATATTTATGAAGAATTTCCCTCTGATTCCAAATATTCAAATAAAAGTTCTTTAAAAAAATTAGTTATTTAAATATTAAGGAAAGCAAATGCTCAAAAATCACGATTCCATCAAAACGCTCAGCTATTGGCTCTGACGTCACGATATCCTATCGTTCGGTGACGCAATCCTTTGCCCCTTCCAGTTTTCTGTTACCGTGAGGTTTTTTCTTAGTAGTTGGTGGTGTTTCATATTGTTTAAAATCGGGTTAAAATCATTTTTGGTCCGCTATTTTGTTTGATTTTGTTGTTTTTTGTTTTTTATTTAATTGTAAAAATGGAACCTCGTTTTGTAAGAGGACAACAAACAATTTACCCAAAATTGACTCAACGATGATGGCTGTCTATTTCACATGAATATGGATTTTATAATGGCGGAAACACGAGATGTAAAAGCTGGCAAGTAGGATTTCCTGCTTTTATTAAGTTAACTTGTATATTTTTGTAATGTTTGAAAAAAAAAAGTTTGGTGGAAAATATCTTTTACAAATTAAGACAGAAAGGACGAAAAGGTGACAGTGTTCTGAAAATCTCATAAGTGTTCAGAAAAAGTTTCTGAACTTTTAAAGAAATTTAAATTTTATCAACAGAATGTTAAATAAAACTATTTCTTTTATTATTTTATAATTTAAAGCTTCGGGGGATACAAAAATTCTGTCCTTTTTTGCTCTATAAGGCAAAAAACAAATATATATATAACTTTCCCTCAGAAATCTCTAAACGTATTGCGTATAACCTCTTGGCATTACCTTCTAGGAGATGGGGGGGAGGGTCCAGCCATTAAAATCATGACTAACAAAATTTTCAGAGCTTTAGCTAATGCTATTTTGTTCTGGAGAGGGTCCAAACCCCTCTAAAACCCCACTGGCGGATCTAAAGGAAATTTACCCCGCAACCCCCCACCGCCAGCCTATATCATGTCATAGAGAATGAAATGAAACCAAAAACGTGGCTAAAAAAGAAAAAAAAAATCCAAATTGTCTCCCCACCTTGGAAGATTTCTGCATCACCCAGTTCTGGACATCCTCCTTATCTACACTACTGGTATTACCTAATAAGTGACTGGGTAATTTTTTGGAAGGGGGGGTTTTTAGTGGAAATTTCATATTTTTTTCAATGCAAATTGTTTTTTACTGGGATCAATGGTGGCCGAGCGGTAGGGGGCAATGTTACTCTTTTAGCAAAACGAAAGGTATTGTGCCCCTCCCCATAATTTCTCTTTCATATGGAAAATTCACATAACTTGTCCTCCTCCTCCCCCTTTAAGAAATGCTTTCTGCCAACAATGCCTGGGAGAGAAGGTGTTTCAACCCCCCCTGACTGGTTGTTACTACTGATCTTAGCTACAAATTTGGAGTTTCGTGCACCTTTTTCAGCAAGCACAGGTATAGGTAGTTTTTATTTCTTGGAATAGGGCTTCAACTTCCCGAACACGGAAAACAAAAGATTTCCTATGTTAATTTGAGCGCGGAGGTTCAGACCACCAAACCCCCACCAATTTTATCTATATTCTAGCTAATGACAACCCAACTAATTTTGTTACATTTTTAAATATTATTTGAAAATTAAATGAATAATTAAGGCATAGACTTATACAAAACTTTTAGATTATGGCGTAAACAAAAATGTCAAATTAATATGAAAATGTGGTACATGACTGTAAAATACATAGTGACAAAGCGTTCCAGTAGCGCAGTTGGTAAGCCATCCGTCTACTGATTCCTGCTAAGTTAACTGGGTGGTGGGTTCGAGTCTCCCATAAGCCATGGCCATTTATTTGTAAATGTATCATGGTTCGGAGGTCACGTTATGCCGTCGGTCGCGTCTTAGATAGCCCATTGTGTATCTCTGGGACGCAAAACAAACATGTTGAGATGATGGAAATTTTAATTATTTCCAATAAAGTGAACGATAAATAATAATTGTATAAAAAAATCGCATTTTATTTACACCAAAAGAGTACCTTATACTCGATATTTACAAACATTCAGAATAGCTTACCCAACATATACCTTGCGCTGGTTTAAATTTAAAAGGCAGAAATGTATATTTTGCAGAACGTTTACCAATATATATATATAAAAGTTTTCCTCGCCCATTCTTGGCGGAAACAGGCTTTGGGACGGGCAGAGCGCCATGTTCCCAAGCCTCTTTTTACATCACTTCTTAATGTGCCATGTCTAGAAACTTCCTGACAATGTGACACGTGTTTAGGATTGTGGCTTTTTGTATTTCAATGTAGGTGTTTGGGTCAATGTTGAGTATCTCCAAATTCGTCGCAAGCGTTTTTGGTACTATCCCTGTTGCTGAGATGACTAACGGGATGATGAGGATCTTTTCCATACCCCATATATCTCGTACTTCATGTCTGAGATCTTGGTACTTGGTGATTTTCGTTGTGTAGGTTGTCTGTTATGATTGCTCTATCCCAGTAAAGCTTGTGTGTTTCGTTCTCATGCACGGTCTCTGGCTCATATTTGTAGTACGGGCATTTTTCTGTCAGAAAGCCAGCATTCGCTGCCAATTTCTGGTGGACTATTTTCGCTACTTGATCGTGTCTATGTTTGTAGTCTGACTGCGCAAGGATCTTGCATCCTGCCATCACGTGTTGGATTGTCTCCGATGCCGCATGACAGTGTCTGCATTTGTCGCTTTCTATGTCTTTTCTCTGGATGAATTTCTGATTGTTCCTTGTTGCGATCACTTGGTCTTGGATGGCTAGCATGAATCCTTCTGTCTCTGGCTGGAGAGTGCCTTTGGCCAGCCAAGAATTTGATGCCTTTTTGTCAACGTGTGGTTGTTGCAGGTCATTGTAGTGCCTGCCATGTAATGGTTTTCCGGCCCAAGTTCTCAGTTTCTGTTCGTTGGCTGTTTCCAGGACACGCTCTTCGGTACTACACAGGTTTAGTGGCGTGTAATTTGCATCTGCTTGTATTATGGCTTGGATGAGTGGCGATCGGGGACTCTTCAACTGGAAGTATTGCCTCATGCTCTGGATCTGCTTGTCATGTAAGTCTTTGAGGTCCGCTTGTCCGCGTCCTCCTTCTTCCCGGGGTAGTGTTTGCCGTTCAATTGCCGTTGCAGGGTGTAGTTGTCCGGCTCTTCTCTGGATGGTTCTCATTTTCCGCTGGAGTTGTTCTAGTTCAGTGTTGGACCATTTGATGATCCCGAAGGAGTAGGTGAGCACTGGTACCGCATATGCGTTAATTGCTTGCGTGGTGTTCTTCCCGCTCAGTTTCGTCTTCACAATGCTTCTAAGTCTTTCTTGGAATGCTTGCGTGAGCTGGACTTTGACTTTCTTGTGCTCCTGCTGCCGTTTTTGCATTATCCCTAGGTATTTGTAGGTTTCGCCCTCGTCCAAGGTCTTCAGTAGTCTCCCGTCTTCGAGTTCGATGCCTGGTAAATCTTCTTTGCTATTCTTCTGTATTTTGCACTTATCGAGGCCGAATTCCATTCCTATGTCCTTGGAGAATGTCTCTGTTATACTGATGAGTTGTCGGAGTTGGGTGATTGTTGGCGCGTATAGCTTGATGTCATCTACGTACATGAGGTGGGAGACTTTATGTAGGTTTCTCTTGTCTTTCTTCAGCATGTATCCGTATTTACTTGTGTTCAGCATCCTTGACAAGGGGTTTAACGCCAAGCAGAACCACTGGGGGCTTAGTGCGTCTCCTTGAAAGATTCCGCGGCGGATGGGGATCTCGGCCGTTTCTATTTTACTGTCTGGCGTGTTTAGCTGTAACCGGGTTCTCCATTGTTTCATGCTGCTCTGTAGGAATCGGATGATTGAGGGATGCACTTTGTATATGCTGAGTATTTCAAGGAGCCACGAGTGCGGAACAGAGTCGAAAGCCTTCTTGTAGTCTATGTATGCGGTGTTGAGTTTTCGCTTTTGTTTTCTTGCTTGTTCCAGGATAACTGAGTCGATGGTAAGCTGCTCTTTACATCCCAGAGTCCCTTTCTGGCATCCCTTTTGTTCTTCCGTCATTAAGTTGTTGCTTTCGCTGTGCCGGCTTATTTTTTCATTTTTTCTTTATTTATATATATATATATATACTGTATTTTATTTTAACCATTCTATAATTTTCCTAATATAAAAATTAACGTAAATATAACTTCCTTCAAAATGATCTTCACAAATATGACGTGCAGTCTTTGACGACATTGGCAAATTCTTTTTATCGTCTCTCTTCTTTGATTGACACCACTTTTTACTCGTATTTTCGTTCCGTGGTACAGAGATAAATATTTTATCGGGAGTTGTTATAGTTGTGCTTTTGCACATTGGAACAATACAATACTTGTAGTAAATATTTGACATCTTAAGAAAGGATTAAATAATCCCAAAACAAAATTACGATCAGCACAGCATTCGATGACGACATTGTAAACAACTCAACCGCTACGAAGTCTACAGAGCTGTCGAACCGATTCGGACCAAATGACGTCACATCCGATTCCTGCCAATGTGTAGTTTTCCCGCCAAAATCCAACAGGCGAACTTAAATTGAAAATTTAAAAAAAAAAAAAAATACAGCGCTGAGAATAGAAAATTTTGTGTTTATTACCTTTTTCGAAATATTTAGAATTGAATAAAAACAAATATGGGAATTGTCCGTTGGATAATTTTATGAATAACATTGTTTTTTAAAAATATTTCAATTGGTTTCATAACTATGGTTAATAAAATATGAAATCACACGAAACCTATATCGCCGGATGTAAAACGATTGATAAGCTCCGAATCATTAACTATCATATTAAATACATGGTTGTCAAATAAACGAATTTTAACACACCGAGTATCCTGATACAAAATTATGTAAGCAGGTTTTGTTGCTTACAGAAAAAATTCTAAGTCAGTAAAGGAAGAGAAGAGAAGATTATATTTAATCTAGATACATTGTCAAAGAACAATATTTCTTTACTTCACAAAAACAAAGCAAAACTTCAAATTACCAAATGAAAAAAGAAACGAAGACATGGGAATGGAGTTTTCAGAAACATATCAAAAGCACACAACGAGTAGGTATATGAAATTTGTACCTACTGCCTAGTTAGCTTTGGATTTATTCCAAGCAAAGTTTGCATCAACAAAAGAATGCAGGTTAAAATATGAAAAAGTGCACCTCATATGCCGTAAGAAAAATTGTGTAGAAAGTAATTTTGATTCAGCCGTGATTGTTCTTCGTTTTTTTGAGCTGGAATCTCGCCAGCAGATGCAGTGTTTTTGAACAAGTATAAGTTTATCTACACAGGCGTTATTTAGTTTCTTTTTATGGAAAATTCTATCACATTACCATAACCTACTTTGCTGATGGAGAACATAGATTATTTTTCGAGCTGAGACAGTTGAGAAAACAATTTATGGAAAATGCAATAGATACGTCCATTTCCCATTTATTGTCACTTGCCTTGGTCCTAATGACGAAAATTTCTGAATTGATTACATCGAAATTGATGTTTTCAAATTGGAGAGTAATATTGTACGTACGAAGATGTCGCTGTGTTTTTTTTTTAGTTTGAATGTTTTAAAAACTAAGCCTTACTACTGCTTCAGGTAACTTTCATTAATAATAGAATTTAATTGCTCAATTAATTTAAGTTTCCTGTAACTTTGGTTATTTACTTATTATTAATACAGGGGGTTGATATATGCAAATAAAAATGATTATATTAAGAGAATGGAGAGCAAAATATTTGTACCCTGCGTTAATGAACTTTTAAAATGTATATGCCATATAGTCTTCATCAAAGCAAATATCAAGTCGGAGATTTATTGAAATGTGTTACAGTAGGTAAAAAAGTTTTTGTTTTTATAGGAAATTTCCAGATTCATCAATACATGATGCAGTCTTTTACAAAACTTGGGAAGCAAAGCAATTTTGTCCCAAAGGGTAGGTAAGATTACTTCAAGAATAGAAATTTGATGTTGCGCCATAGACTTTATAATGTTTTGTAGATCTACGAATGGATTGCGGCACATAATTTGAAATTAGAATGTTAACCATCGTCTCAATTTTTAGTAATAGATTTTTGTCGTTAATTAATCTTTCTATTTAGAGGAAAAAACTTTAAATAAGGGTTAGATCTAGAGAGTTTAGGTGCTGTTTAAGTATGTTAATCTCGTTCGAATATCCTTCTATCCGATTGGCAGGCAATTGGGATTAAGGTGCTGGGGCAGCGCCTTTTTAAAAACTCCATTTTCCTCTGGAAAGTCTATATTCACTACATGGTTCTTAGTAATCTCTCTATTGGAATAAAATGCAAAGTAAGGAGGAAGAAATTTACACAGAGAAGATTTATCGAGATTACTCCTGATTAGAAACTAATTCTGAAGCGTCCAAAATCTTAGGTGATTTATTTGTTTTACTATATTATAGTGTATAACACGTTATATGTAAATTTTTTACCTAGTGTCGTTTATTTCAATTTTAAATTAAAAGTTTAATCATTTACTTTTAATTCGGATTATATCATATTCAATAATTTCATTATAACTCTTTTTTTTATGACTAATAATTTGTGTGTGTGTGTGTGTGACAACCACGTTATTAATTCAAACTAAAACTTTATAGAAGAGCTTATATAGAAGAGCTTATATAGAAAAAATGTCTTATGGCTCTGACCTAGAGATGAACTGAGGATCGATCCTCTGTTAGACCTTAAGTGTCTTAATCACATTTTTCTTCTATATGTGTGAAGCTTTAGTTTGAGATAATAACGTGAGTGTCACACAAAAAGATTAAACGTATTAATTCCCGGCGAAAAATTCAAAAAAGTATGTTCCAATTGCTTTGTTCATTGACGAGTATGTTAAATGTATTAACCTTGTAAAAAATAATAACACCATGTAAACCACTTTGTACTTTAGAATAAAACTAATTGCACAGTTCCGTTTTTGCTGCAGTTAGGTTATTTCCTTTGTTGCGCATTGCTTATTTCTTCCTTTATGTATAGGGCCATTCCACGTCAAACCACCCAAAATTTTGATGATTCACAACCCGACCTCTTTAGATTTCCCTGAAAGTTTGCCGAATTGATGACCCAATGGATGATTGAAATATCCCAAATTTTAACTTTATCCGTCAAATAGATCAAATATGGTTAAGGGTAAAAGTTACTGAAATGGACCTGTTTTGGATTATCATGCTTTACAAAATTGACAATTTTTTTCGTTTTTAATCTACAAAGATAAAGGAGGTCACATTTGAATGAATTTTTAAAGATCTTTCTAAATATGTAATATAAGTAAGTATTATAAGTAGAAATTTTTTAAATAAAATGAACAGAATGGTTTAGACTTGAATTTTTCAAAATGGGGTCATTTTATTTTTTTCAAGAAATTATATATTATATAGAATGATATTCTACACCTTTTTTTCTTAATTTCATGGTGGGATCACTATGGGTGCAAGAGATATTAAAAACATTCGACTCAAAGGTAAGACTTTATCCTTATGCATTTTAAACTCTCATATTCCCGATTTGTCTATTATTGCATGTTGCTGCCTTTTTTTTCATTACTATGTCTTTCATTAAATAATATACTAATCCTTGTTCAACTGAAAACCTTCAGAATTACAATATTTATAATTTTATAATTATAAAAAACAGAAAAAATTTATTACTAGCAATAAAATAACTACATGTATATTTTTAAACCGTAAGGACGCTAGTAAAATACTAGTATTCTCTATGGACTTAAAAAAAAACATCTGTACAGCAGCTGTTTTTCAAAATTCATAGTGAGCACTAGTATTTCACTAGCACCCGTAAGCATGATAAAATACATATGCAGTTATTTTATTCAGTGGCATAACGGAAAGTCTTCGGGAGCCCCACAATAATTTTTTGGACCCCCTTTTATGAAAATTAATTTGTATGTATATATATGAAAAAAATATATCGTTATAATATATGTATAAATAGTGTTGTGTCTTCTATAAGAAATTAACCAGCGACACATTCCAATATTTTAAACAGAACAAATGTATGTTTACACCGTTTCATAAGATAGTGTTCTGGCGTAAAGCGTATACTGTAAATTCAAAACTCGTCCAGATTTTATAATTTTTTGATATTGATTTCAGTTTTAAAGGCAATAAAAACAGCTAAAGTAAATACGCGTAATAAGTTTGCCACAGTTGGAAACCGTTTATTTTACTTTATATTTTACCTAAAGATTAAAAAAAATCCTTATTAACTAAAAAATATTATTTTTTTACTTATAAATTTTATGGAACAAAAACGACAAAGTGGAGCCCCAAATTTCGCAGGTTAAAAAGGTTAAAAAGGAAAAAAAGTTACAGGGAATTTTGTAAAGCACGATAATCCAAAACAGGCCCATTTCAGTGACATTTGACTTTTGGCCATATTTGATCTATTTGACAGATATTTACAGATTATTGTGATATTTTCAAGCATCTGCTGGCTGATCAATTTTACGAAGTTTCAGGGAAATCTAAAGGGGATGGGTCAATAATGTTCGGTGGTTTGATATGGAATGACCCTGTAACAAAGGAAGTATTCGTCTTCAACGTAGATTGTAACTTGGGAGCCTGTAGCTCTAAATCATATTTATAGGAATAAAATGATCTTAAAATGAAAGATGTATCGAACTGATATTCTACGTAACTAGATACAGGATATAAACTAGACTTTCTAGATCTAAGGCTGTAACTTTCTGCATAAGGCTAGCCGTAACACCACGAATCAATATTTCAAAACACTGAAGGACTTTTCCTACATATGTTTTGTATTACTGAAGGGAAGGGATTTTGACATGGCACTATTTATATTCATTACACTGGTAAAAGAATTCTGCTGAAGGATTTTCTGTTTCTTTAGTTTGACTATGGTTACCTTTGAATTGGGTGTAGTACAATCTTATGTGCTTTATTCCCTTCAATTTGATTTCCAGACATATTATTGTTTTTATCGCATATGAAAATTTTGATCTTCAATTTTCCAAACAGTTCCATACTCTGATAATCTTGTGTAAATTTTATATCCGTGTATTGATTACATTGGATAATTTCGAGCGAATGATTTTCAATTCTTTATTACCAGGAGACTTCGTTTCAGTTGTCTTGGGCCAAATTTGTTAATTTTGTGTCCATTTTAGACGAATTTTACTGCTTTGAGCAGAGATAAACGGGACTTGAATGGATTGTCTGCTATTGGCATCAAGACTTTAACGGACCAGCATAAAATCTAATCTAGATTTATTGGAGAACTTTTTTGCCTAAGCCACAAAAGGATCGTTAACTTAACGGTCAAGAAAAACGGTTAAAATATCACACATTAAAATATATTCCAGCTTGGCATTTTAATAAAAAGAATAAATATCCTGAAGAATACAGCACTTATTATAAGTTACTTTTCTTGTTATTTATTATTAACTTTGCCAGTAAGACATTTTTCTAAAATTCTGCACTCATAGCACTATCAATAAAATGGAGTTTGCTTTCTACCTTTATTCGATACAATGTCCTATACCCTTAATTCAAGGTTTGATTCCAATCGCACCTTGAAATGTCTATTTAATCTATTTATTTCTCTGTCTTCGTCCCCTATTATTTGCCAAATACAAATTAGTGTATTTATAGACTTCATATTTTGCTTTTATTTGCTTGAACACATATGTAAATTTTATTTTCTCGAATATTGAAAAAGCTTTATTTGAACGTATTGTAAATCCATTATTCATAGCGTGTATTAAGACAATTTTCAGGGATCTTGGTTCAAAATGTTACAGAAATTGATTACCAATTGACCTGGGCTACAGAAAATTATGACTAACGATTATCCATTAAGCTTGGTTATGAAAGTTTAAATTAATGCTCGTAAATTAATCTTTGTTAAGAAAGATTGTGATTACGTTTATGAATAAGTTTTGAGTTACAATATTGTACTTAACAGTTCTTTATTAACTTTAATTACAGAAAATAGTAAGTAATTATTCAATGTCTTTGGGATATAGCTATCAAGAAAGGGATACATGAAATACATGACACAATTTCAAACATCGTTATGTCTTGTCGACGTCGAGATAAAGTGATTTGGGAATAACCTATGAAAATTAAAGGATAGGAAGTGAAACTCTAAACAAATTTGTATTGATTAAGTCAAAACTAAACTTCCTAGCAACCTGATATTGGTTTTCCCAGTAAAATATTCGTAATGTAAAAGTCGTTCTTATTTGAATGATTGAAATTCATACTCTAGGGATAAGAATTTCATTACGCCATCGGAAAGGGAATTCACGGAAAATTTCTGAAGACAATAGCCATTCGCCATGATCTTATTACTCGTTGTGGAACTGCAATTTCAAGAAGGTGAGGACCAAGAAATTTTCGAAGTCCTAACTTCAACCCCAATTCTAATTGAATAATTTCACGACAGAATTCACAGGAAGAATTTTTCAATGTAAATTTCATCAATGATGTTACAAATTGTGTATTCTACAATGGCAAAATTACGATATTTAAGCGATTCAGTCTTATTCGTAGATTAGTTCGTGTATTATATATGGCGGAAGGACATTCAATTCAATTCGATTCACTTTTATTTTACGTCAGTAATTAAACATTAACGTAGGTAAGGAAATAAATATAAGAGATGCATTTTCATAATTTTGGCTTAATTATATCTAAATGAATTCACACATTGGGCTGAATATCATAAATCGAGTTAAAAAAATTAAATTACAATGCCGGGTTACTGAAGTTCGAACGTATTAAAAATTTGAATTAATTTAAATTTTCCCTTTTTCTGTCTGTAGTTTGCCTTTGCTATTCCACGCGATATGTAGATTTAACACGTAAAAGACATAAAAATCTTTCTACGTAATTGTTCTCTATCTTTGATTTGGGAAATGCGCATACTGAGAAACACATTACATGTTATTACTTTTTTTTTTTACAAATTGTTACAAATTCGCAGTTAACAAGTTCTCAAATTCCCTAACTTCTGTTAGTTATTTGACGGCATTTAAATGCTACATTAAATTTAAAAAGAAATTTAAAGTTAGGTTAAATTTAACTAATTAATAACCACGTCCTTTATGTATTGATAACTACTGCCTTGGTCAAATGGTAACCACCTCCTAGGTTATTTAATGACATTTTTCTTGATTAATTGATAATCAATTTCTTCTTTGATTGATAGCCACTTCTTTCGTTAATTGATAATCAATTTCTTCTTTGATTGATAGCCATTTCTTTGGTTAATTGATAAACAATTTCTTCTTTGATTGATAGCCACTTCTTTGGTTAACTGATAATCAATTTCTTCCTAAATTGATAGCCACTTTCTTAGTTAATTCATAACCATATTCTTGGTTAACTGGTAACTACGTTCTTGTTTAACTGTTAAGCAGTTTTTTGGTTAACTGATAACCACTTTCTTGATTAATTGATAGTCACTTTTTTATTAATTCATGACAACCTTCTTGGTTAATTGGTAACCGCTTTTTTAGGTAACTGATAACCACTTTCCTGGTAATCTTGATGACTTTTAGAAAGGCAGTAATATCCAGCATTGTAATATATGGACTAAAGGTTACTAGTTTTTACCACGAACGTTGGTGTTAGATTTAATTTCATTAGTTAATTCGTTCGTGCACATTTGCGCTCAATTCATGGGACCTAAAAAGTATTATTAAATAAATATTCATTAAGGATTACTTTTATATTTTAAAATAGGAGCAAATATATCGTATGATATATTATATATATTTTATATATATATTTTATTTTATAGCAAATGTTGAAATATAAGCGACTATATGTACAAATTTGCTTTCATATCTCCAGTTTTGCTTCTTTTTAGGTAGAAAAGATAGACGTATTTTATAAAAATAAAATTTTGTGAAGAAACATAAAATTTTGTGCATAAAATTACTCTTACTTATATTAAAATACAGTTTACAATTTGAAATACCATAGATATAGTAAGCTTGATATATAATATATTCCAAAGTGTTTAAGCGAGGATATTTTATATTCTTTACGTGATTACAAAATTTGCTGCATTATTGAATTCGTTGAAATATGTTGACGGATTTAACTTTTAAGGATAATGGTATTTTATATTTATCTTAGAAGGCAGATTTTAGTTTTACAACCAAATGATCAAATATACTACAAATATTCAAAGAAATCCCTTTAGAAGAAGCTAGATATGATAAGCTCTGTAGATACCTGTATGCTAAAATTATTTGTTTATCTTAAAAATATTTAAGACGACTAAAATTAAATGAAAAATTTACTAAAAGATTTAAAAGGAGAAATATACTATAACACTTTAAATAATAGTACTAATAATCAATTTGCTTATATAACTAATATCATTAATTTTAATTTAATCTCCAAACGTTTTAATACTGCCTCTTTCCATTGCAAAGAGATATATGTAGTATATTATTACCTTTCTTAGGGCAAACCAAATTGCCAAATAATGGTCAACACATAAAGCCACTGGGGCGAGTTTTTTCGTGGGGCATTTATTATACTCAATAATTCCGACATCCTCGTTTTTGCTCAAACTACATCATTGACTTAAAGAAGGTAAAGAGATTTCGACCAGACGTAAAATTGCACTAGGGTCTCTCTGCTGCGCCCGGAGATCCTAGCGATTTAGGCGATCATGTATAAAAGAGGCCTGTACTATTAAAACTAAATTTAAATATAATTTTAATAATGTACATTTACTGCTAGTAGTCTGTGCAAGTGTGGGGGGGTAATTTATTTTTTATAATTTCAATATACTATCATCCCCTAATGAAGGGCTTCCGCAGACTCGTCCGAAAGCTTTGGTAACTTATCATATTTGCTATTTTACTAGTATCTAACATTTTGTGTATATGTTTTTATTTTAATAAACTTTACTTACAATATTATTTGAAAATAAATTCAACTAACAAATATTTAGAAGACACTAAATGTCGAATTCAAATAAAATAAATTAAAATTTAATATATTTTGAGGAATGTTTCGTTGCATAAATTACTTTTAACACAGCGTGCCGGAAAAACGTGGCATTAATAATTTTGTGGGTTCAAATTGAACAAATGTTAAACATTCAAATGTTAATATGTTGAATTTTACATCTTTACATACCAGCCTCTCTTCGAAAACCACTGTTTCTTACTTTCTCTTGTTCCTTTCAATGCTTTAAAATGCTTGTTAAAGATGCAATCATAGAAATGTATCACAGTATCAATTTGGGCAATATTTTAAATATGGTTATATGCCTATACATTGCTGACAGTCGTATTGAATACATGTGGTCTTTTATAACTTAATTCATGATTATTTGTCATACAATATTGAATTACATAAAATCAATGCTGAATTAAAGAATACTTAATGATAATTTGCTTTGTGACACAACCGTTCTTCGTTTTAAATGAAAAAATATTCTATTACCGTGATTTGGAATTCAATAATTGTAATATCTTTATTCACGTTATTAATGGCGAAGTTAATCCTTTTGGGATTTTATACATCCAACGTCCCTATATTTTTCAAAAAAAAATACCAGCAAATGGCTTGTAAAAAGTCTCAAGCAACTAAGACCTCTAGAACTTGCCTATTTTTGTTATATATAGTACTTACGCCCCTGCATGTAATCGAGTTTTAATTGCTACGACACTTTCATTATAATCCATTATACTTAATTAGGGTAAGAATAATCCAATATTCCACTTGTGTGCATAAATTCTATTCAAATAGAATTATTCCTGTAGGATCAATGCTTAATTACCCCGATTTAACAAATAATCTTTGCCGGCCAAATCAGGATAATCAAAGACCAGGCGTATAAACTTACCATGAAAATCATGGCCCAATCAAGAAAGAAAAGTAAGCAAACGAAAATTGTCTCTTTACGAAGTCCTCTCTCAGTCTATAATTTGCTTTATGCAAAAGCAAGAAAGATTAGACGAATATTCAACAAGATGCCCGAAAAAATCATCAACTTTGAGGTATTTCTTTCGACATAAGTTTCATACAGTAAGTATATACTCGTCA
This sequence comes from Dysdera silvatica, assembly GCA_006491805.2. NCBI lineage: Eukaryota > Metazoa > Arthropoda > Arachnida > Araneae > Dysderidae > Dysdera > Dysdera silvatica. Next base: position 65,765,035 of record QLNU02014802.1, read on the forward strand.
GCAACGCATTTTTCATTAAAAATACGCGTAACTTTTCATTGTCTTATACGTAGTATTATTCTTTTTTTAATACTAATTCATGTTTATTATTTTTGCACTCGACACTAACTTACTGTAACATTTTATTACATATGTAATTATGTATTTATTTCCCTCCGGAAGATTGAAAATATACAGTAACAAACTTATGCAGACTCGGCCCCGCTTAAGCGATTAATAACGAGTCCAGCAAACATTATGCGATTAAGTTTAAATAAAGTTTCTGTTGAACAATTCCATTTAAAAAGCTTGCATTTTTGTGTTTTTATATAACTATTTTCGGAGCTAATGTAAACGCCCATTTAATATGCCGTACTCATCAACTTAATATCAAATATTTTTCTGGATGCTGGTTAGATGCTTCTTAGATTTAATATGGACGTGGAAAATAGAATATCAAGACGTTCCTTGTTGGATTTTCACTTCGTATCTGTGACAGAAGAAAAAGGCAACTTCTGTAGTGCTGAAGGCATTAATTGTACTTTTCTCCTTTAGTGTACTCACATTTTCTCTTTGGGGTCATCCAAGCAGTTTTATGATATATTTCATTATTAAATATTTTCCTGGGCAACTTAAAAAGCTTTTTATTTTGGCCAGTAAAGGACCACAAACAACGATGTTTCTGAAAGCATAGAACCACATATGAACCTAAAGTCCCGCGTTACTTCCCCAATTTACGTATTTGAACAAATTATTCATCTATATTTGTGAAAAAATATTTTTTAATTAATTTATTTATTTTATTTATTCCTTTAAAACGCGATTCGAGAGTACTAACATCTACTTTTAAAATGATGCAAGCATGATTTCCTTGTGAGAAAATGGCAATTTTTTTACTAATTAAGATTTTGCATGAGCAAAGTCAAAAATAGTAGAATGCCTTTAAAGTACGATACATGACAGCAACCAAATAATGAATGAATGGCTTTATTCATATGAAGGCCATATCTATTTCAAAATTAAAAAGAAACACGCTTTGGTTTAGGGTTCTTGAAAATACATTAGAGATGAAGTATACTATAGAAACATGAGTTTAGATTATAAATATGTACAATTTATAGAGACAGTACGCAAAAATTATGGAAGCTTTTACATATATACATTCACAAGTAATAAATACCGAGCATAAATGTGTATTAATGTAAATAAATACTAAGTATACAACTTTACTTTCATTATTCACATCTCTTATCAAAACTGTTTTGTTTCCGCCATAAAATCGTTTCATAGGTTCGATTAACTTCTTAAAACTGACACAAAGGAAAGGTATGAAATTGTTGAATAGTTTTATATTATAAAACCAAAGGGAAATTGGAAAACCGCAAAGAGAAAGCAATTGTTGCTTTATACTGCATAAAGCAATACAGTTTGGAATTGTTAGTTCTTAAGTGTTAAAAGTTATTTAGCGTTATCTTGATAGCACCATTGACACATGAATCAGAAAGTGGTACGTTTTGTCGATTCCTTTGCCATCGTATTGGAGTCAAGCTTTCTCAGTGTGAGTGCAGTCTGTGATATGCCATCATAGTAGAAGATTTCCTTTTCCCTTGAGAGCAAAACTGATTCAACAGACATTAATTTAGTTGGAAAAAATGACATCGTATACTTGTCCACAATACGTAAATCGACTATACATGATACTCAAAAAATTAAATTATTGCCAATGACGTAATCAGTATTGCTCATTATCAAACCTTAATTCCTGGTGGAACAAACTTTCCATTGTTCCAGGTTTTACTCCCAAGTTAAGAATTAATTGTTCTGAAATGGTTAGGTTCCAAAATAGTTCTAAATCGTCATCCTACTGGACTTTCCATATTGAGACAATCGTCTTGTGGAAGTCTTCTAACGTCCTTTTTCTTCAATCTACGTTTAGCTCTACGTTTTCTTATGATTACCCATGCAATCAGGAGTAGAATCAAAAGTACACCCACAGCACTACTCGAAACGTACGCTGTAGGAAATGTTCTGCAGTGTTCCAGGGACTCGTCAAGGCCTGATGGACAATGAAGGGTGCCATCACACCACAATTCAGGATCAATACATGCGCCTATTTCAGGACACTCGTATAAGCAATTCACATTTCTAAGTGTCTGACCCGATTGAGTTCTTACAAATGGTTTAGTCACTTCCAGCCAATGCAAATCGAAACTGCTTCGACCAGGTTCCCTAGGGTTCGCCATCACCTCCACAAATAGTCTATCTCTGAGGTTCTTATCACTACCGTGAGATTCATTGTACCACGTGTGTGAGAAAATATCAAACTCAACTGCCTCTTCTTTGGTCCGTCGGTCCATACATGCGTTTGCTACAGGTTGTGAGCGAGGATCTAGAAATATAAGAATTCTGTTGCCTAGTTGGCATTTGTCGGATGATGATGTATTAAGTCCCTTGAATTTTAAATAGAGGTATTTGTACGGCGATGCTTCAATCAGCCATCGACAACGCACTGGCCGTGATGATGAGTATTGTTCGTAATCGGGATACTTAATAGAAGATGGCACTTGGAAATTGAGAACACCTTCACCTGTCGCACCAGTATGTCGCCGTAATCCTTGATCGCACAAAGTTGAATTAATGAATTCGAAGTTAGCTTGGAAACCATAGTCATCAAAATCTTTGAAAAGGCTCATGTAGTTAACAGTAAAGCTTAGCTTTACATTGCTGACCACAGATTCAAAGACTACCGGAGGATGGTGAAGGTCCATTGATGCATTGCATAAACATCCCAACATTGATGAATATCCTTCCCAATATTCTGCAGAACTGATGCTTACGAAAGAATCGTTGTTGGCTCCAGCAGCTGAAGTAGATTTTGGGCCGGTACTGCTTATGCGTACCCACTTACACGTATATTTCTGAACTATTGGATCAAATTGAGTTTTACATGTGGAGTTTTCAATTACTAATGAAAGTTTACGAAAAGTTATTCTTACTCTTTCTGAAGGTAAGCCTATAAAGTGGTACATGCATGCAATGCTCTTCCTTCCACCTCTACCATATAAAAACACATTTCTAGGATTAGAAAAAGACCCTGTTTTCGATAAGCGACTATCGATTCTTCTATCACATTCAGAATGGTCGATGGCACTTCCGCTTTGTGTTGTGTCAACAAATTCAAACCTTGCTATGAAGGAACTGGACGTTGTAGAAATCACTTCCGAACCAGGAGCCAAGTATCTATGTCTAATGACAAATTCAGGACCATGAGATACGTAACTTTCTGTAGAGGGGTCACATGGTCGTGGTGGTACGTATGTTGGCGGGTAGTCCGCTGCGTGAGCACACATTTTAGGAGTAGTTTCACCGCAAAAAGAGGCGATAGGTTCTTTATAATTGTACAAGGAAGACGTCGTTGTGTTGCTGGATCCACTTGTATCAAACAGCTCCAAAATGCTTGAGCACATTTCATGATCCTCACCCACGGGAGTTGGTCTTTTTTCGACCATGGCAAAAAATGAAATGAAATATAACCATATGCGATCAAAGCTTGATGCTCCAATGAACCGGAAAGTGCAGTTAGCATTTTTAGGCATACTGTGGTTTGGACTTCTGACTAGCCCCCATCTTTGACGGCTACCATGTATCGTATGAGAACATAGACCGTTTTTGTGATCGACGTGACTCAGTTCTTCCATTTCAGGCTTTACAAAACGAACTCTGACATCCATTTCCACTCTCGAACTCCTTAATAGTTGGTAAGGGGCGCTATAAATTTGCACCAGTATTTCATTCCCACTGGAGACAACATCTGGAAGAGAACCAGATCCACAAAATTCTAGCAAAATTGAAGACCTCACGGAGGGGCCATCAAATATTCTCACGATGTCTCCTCCAAGGCAATCTGTGGACAGCAGGTAGTTATTTCCTGTTGTGGTAGAGGATCTACCGATTGGAATTGATATTTTATAGTCATTGGATTGAGATACGCTAATTCGGCTTTGATAACCCTGAAAATAAAAAAAAACAAAAACAATTATCACATCACATCCCATGTAAAAATTTTAGTATTCACATTACGTATTCGTAATCTTAACACATTATTTAGATTATATATAAATGATGTATATAATTTTAGATTACTTGGAATGAGACAGTTTTATACTTTTTAGATTAAATGATTAGAATACATCTAAATACAAATTTCAAGTAAATATTCAAATGCAATCTTTCTCCGATATACACTCAATTTAATAGCACTAAACTAAAGTACAACTAAACTAAAATATCACTACACTAATATACAATTAAGAGAAATTACCACTAAACTAAAATACTACTAAATTAATATGCCATTATAAACCGTGTTTGATCCTAATTGGAACAGCTGAAAATCAAATAGATACGACACATAATTGCTTAAAATAGGTGTGGTCAACCGCCCACTCGTGTGTTCCCTAGTGTGCATGTTCCCTCTAAACATAAGACGTTATAGTTACTAGCCAGCCATGCCTTATTAATCACTATTGGACCACTAAAAAATTAATACCTGAAACGCAATCAAATATCGTTGGATAAAATTCACAAAAATATTATAAATATATTTTGTGAAGCCTTATATAAAATAATCCATATGTATAATAATTATTTGTCTATAGCGCAATTGCGTTGATACCAGCGGCCTTGTGTGCTTTGCCAGTGGCCGGGAGAAGTTAGTATTGCGCCCGCTAAACCCTTTAGTAATGCCTTTCACAAATATAATATTGCAATTTTGGGCTCTAAGAATTTTGTGTGCGGGCCTTTTGCTCCGTTATTTCCTTGCTAAGCTGCTGTTTAATACTAAAGACTATAAAATCCCACTTAACACACTTTTGCATAATTCCAAAGTTTTAAAAAATTAACTAGCCCATCCACGTCATTTTTCATAGTTAAACATCAATTTTACATGTCATATATTAACATGCGATAGGTATTCAAACAATCCTTATAAAACCGAAGAATTATGTAGTTAAGCGTAACTAAGGCTTTGCATGTAAATAATTATAATACAGATTAAAATTAAATTTAAAATTAAAAAGAAAAATAATTAATATAAAAAGCTTAAATTCAAATATAGTAATTTTAAAATAAAATTATATATATATATATATACCCATGTAAATAAGGGTGGTATTTTTGCTATTTGAGAAACTAAACCTAAAAAGTATTAATAATTTATTAAGGAAATTACTCAAACAAAAGAAGCAGAAATTTAAAGCGAATAAATCGATATTTTAATTTTAACATATTTATATAAAATTTTCGACACCTGCATTCTTTTCACAAATGCAATTTCATCTACTTTCCTTTAATGGTAACAGCAACGTCAGGAAAGCTTTCATATTTTAAAATAAGTACCAGCTTAAGAACGCTTTCAAATGGCGTACTCAGATTTAAACGAAAGTATGTATTGCTAATGCTGCTACAAGTTGGAAACGAATATTTCTGCTATCTAAGTCTCCATGAAATAAAGGTTATATTTATCTTTGTACAATAATCTCCACCGAAAACGAATGTCTGAACTTACGACTTAAGTGCGTATGATCCAATACCTAAGAAACTCTTTTATCTATGCAATGACAAAATAATTCCATATTTCGAATTTCTCTTAAAATAAGGATGGATTTAATGCAAAAAGGGAGTAAGCTTCAAATTTCGGTGTATTTTGTAAAATACTTTGACGAAATGCAGCTAAATTATTATGTAGAATTCATAAAAGCCACTATAAGACTAGTTGTTCGAAACGCTACAAAAGTCAAATAGCAAAATTCTGTGAATACGTTATTGTCTGCTTACTACGAGAAATCCTCTCATCTCTAAGTCTGTGCCTATCATATAAACGAATCACAGCCCATTTGCAATAAAATGCTGCCGAAATGTGAATGCAAGTCTCCAAGCATCTCCTATGGAATATGGTCCAAAGCGTTTATCCACAGCAAGAGGTGGTCACAAATATGGCGTCAGGAGAGCCATCATAATAGATAGACAGAATATATTATTGCATTTTCAAGTTTTTGTGTTGGACACAATGTGGCGTTCCAGTTATCAAACGTAGGGGTAGTTCGTAACCAGGTAGCAGCACTCTGATGCTCATTAGCTAGGCCTACTATTATAAGGCAGCACCCGTGTGTGTGTTAAACGGTACAAGAGGCAGCTGTACGGCGAAGAATATTTCTATTAAATTTTGAAAAAAAAACATAGTATTTTTTAATTTAACGCTGACATTAATTTTTATGCAACAGGACGTTTTAATGAAGGTGCGCTTTTATTTTAGGAGTTATTAATATTTATTTTAAATGAAAATAAAAAAAAAACGGAATCCGTCAATTATTTAGTCTTACAACGGAACCTCGCGAACTGTCAAGGCTCGATTTTTCTGAATTTCGGTTTATAGGCCAATATGACCGAGTAAATAAAAGATCCAAAATCAAATTTGGCCCAATCGACCTGGGGGTCGAGCTACGGCCCACTGAAAATAGAGCTCACCCTACGATGATGCTTCGCTGCATGACAGGTGAAAACAGTGTTTTGGCGTGCTGGGCAAGCATTAAACGCCAAACATTATCGTAGGAAAAAAATAACACATATGAATAAAATATAGCACATATTTATAATAGTCATTTTAGTTGTACCTGAAATAATTATACATTGTGTTTTCTAGTGTAAAAGTAAAAAATATTTGAAGTTTTTACCTTACTTTTTTATAACTGACAAATTTTGAGATCATTTTTGGCGAAGAACTCGAAAAAGCTGCCTGGTACGTAAATCAGTCTTGAATAAATAAGACGCGATCCTTCAATTTTCAAATCAGAAGCAATCATCACTTGCCTGTGCTTTCATCATTTTTGACATTTTTAATTTTTTTGTTGGAAAGCGTGGAATTTCAAGCCTTATTTGTCACCATGTCTTCCTTTTCCACCATATCAACATACTTGTTTCGCGTTGTTTGTGAAAAATACACAAAGCAAGCCGATTTTGTATCAGATTATAAGATGGATATTGAGAAAGAAATATTTACATTTGCCAAAACTTTGATAAGTGGGTTAACATACGAAATGAATGACAAGAATACACTTGATATTTGTTTAAATGAAATGAAGTATGATGCAAAACAGGGTAATGAAATGAATGATGAGGAATGGGATGAACAAACTAATTTGCCGTCACGCGTAACTTACACATTAGAAGACATGAAAAGAATTTCCATGGAGTGGGTCAGGAAAACTACGTTCCTTGAAAAGCATACAGCATCGCTTTAAAGACAACACACTTTCACGTCGACAAATTTATCGCTTTCGGGATTATGTTGCTTCCCAGGGTACAAGATGTGAAAAACTGTTACGGATGAAAGACGAAGTATTTGAGAAGTTTAAAAATGCCCGGGAACATGTTTTATTAACAGTTCACGATGCCGATTTAAAGTTATGGTTTCTGAACATTGCAATGAGAGAAAATCTCACAAACTTTAGCGCAAGTGATGCTTTTCTATTAAAATTTTAATAAAAGAGCGTGGCATAACAAGTAGAAGAGTCACCAAGTTCTTTACACATGAACGTACTATGCACACAACGGCTTTGGAAGATAGAGCTATAGAATTCGTCAACATAGTTACAGATGCAATGAGCAACTATTCTTTTGATGAGGTTTTAAACACTGACCACAGCGGATTCACTAAAGAACGGGCATCTACGCGCACTCTGTCGATTAAGAGGGAAATCACACTCCAAGTATCATTCAATCTTCTCACGCCATATCCCATTCCGTAATAATCCGACCTATCATTTCTGCTACTGGACAATCATTGCGACAATTTCTGCTCATCCATCAGGAACCAAAGGGTGTATTCGATCCACGGGTACAGGAAAAGTTATTTAATCTCCTAATGTTATTCTGGAATGTTCCAAAAGTGGCAAATCCTCTACCGAAATACATGAGATGTTCCTCAGCGAAGTACTCAAACCGAACGTAACATCAAAAGTTCTATTAATTATGGATTCGTGGACAGGTCAAATGGACGAAAATATATTGGATTGCAGTTAGTCAAGCCAGTCTTTCAGAGCAATCGAAATTGATGATTATACCACCTGGAGGGATAGCACTCATACAGCCATACTACGTATATTTTTTTCTTCAATGGAAATATTTCGCTAAACGCTTAACACGATTTTGCCTTTTGCATTATTATGAGCATATAATCTTATCAGAACGTCATAACATCACAAAACTGCATTCACTCATTCACAGTCATCTGTCTTCCCCAAAATTCCGTAATATGATAATCTATGCTTGGTGGAAATCAACGTACCCGGTACTTAAGCCTGAAAAATTCTTCAATGTGCAAGAAATTTGTTTTAATTTCACGGACCAAGTGTGTCACGAAATGGACTGCGATGGTAGTTCATTCATTTGTTGCAATCATTGCTCAAAGTTATTATGCTTTCTCATTTTTTTGTTTTAGGTTTATCACAGCCAAAAGCGCAGTTATGACTGTCAACAACCCCCTGACAACCCCCGCAGTTAGGTAACTCAAAATTTTTTTTTTCATATCTACATAAATTCATTTTCATACATAAATACTCCATGTTCATAATTCAAATCAGTTCCATATGTCAATATTGCAGCGGTAAATAATTTTAATTGATTTTGGAAAGTGCCTCTAAAATTATTTGCAAAGGAACCTCAGCTTTTCCGATGCGCCAGGACTTCACTTCTACAAGACGTAGAAAGCTAAACTTCTGACATGAATAAAAGTAACTCACAGTAAAACTTTTGGCGCTTAATGCTTGTTTAATATTGTTCATAAAGATTTATTTAAAGCTACTCATGTTTTTGTAAGGCAAGATATGGTAAGAAAACCTTTATTGACAGCTATATATAGACCGTGTAATTAAAGAATTTAAAAAATTCTTTAAAATAGAATATAATGGGAAAATATCTATTGTTTGTATAGATTAAAATCAGTATACATATTTGAAAATTCAAATGATGAAAAATGTAATGTTAAATGGTTAAATAGCGTTAAAGATAATGTAATTGTTAAGGGCGAGAGCAGTTCCGCAATACACTACCAGAAGTGGTTGAAAAGTTAAATTTTTGCTACAACAGTGATTGTCACATACCACTCCTCAGTGGCGTGGTCACTGGGGGGAGTACTGTTGCATACTGATTAGCATAAGTTACGCAGATGTATCGTCGTCGTGGCGTCACCTTCTAGATATAAGGTACGGTTATGCATACGCTCTCCCTCTCTTTTAACTAGCTGTACGCTAGCCCTCTGCATGTCGAGGTTGGAGTCGTCATTTGTTATCGTTGTGTTAGAATTTATATTGCGTTTACTAACCAGTTTTACTTACACTATGTTTAAATAGTGCAATAAACTGTTATTGTTTTCAACAACTGGATTAGTCATTTCGAGATTTGCATATGTGAGGGTGATTTTGAAATAATGATATAATTAAAGTTTTTATTATTATTATTTTTATTTATTTATTAATACATTGGTTTATGGTTAACCAATTACAATAGTGTTGATTATATTGAATAAGTAATAGAATTATTTGAGATATAGTTTGTTATTTAGATTATTAAGTCGCCAACTTGGCAAGAGATTATTACACCACATAATATTTTTACAAACATCCATTATTACCAGGTTCGATTCTCGTAAATTGAATATCTAGGTTCATTCTCATGAAAATCTACAAAGGTTTGATTTCCTAAATTGAACTTAGGAAGTTAATTCCTACTTACATTAAAACATCCATGTTAAAAGAATAAAATTTAATAATTTATAAAGGCTCGTGTCGAATTTTAGTGGATAGTTACATTACTTTATAAACCCGTAAATTCCGAAGAACGGTGCGTCCTCGTAACTTACGTTAATTTTTAACGTTAATTTTTAATCCAATACGAGTATTACAACTAACCATTTAAAATATTGTTTGTATTATTTGTTTTTAAAAACTTAGTTGTTTACTACTTAAGCCTGCACTTAGAATTTTAAAAGAAATACAAAAAACGAAATTACTCAAATTAATAGAACTGATTTTAATAAAACACGAGATTTTATTTCAAGTAAAATTGTCCTTCATTAGACAATAATTAAAATAATTCCTCCAAGATAAATCTTTAATTATAGCTAGCAATAATATGATTTTTTTTTAACATTCTAAAACACTTTTGTATCAAATTGTTTAGATAATTGCTTTTTAATTTTATTTATAATTTTTTTTATAATTTAAAGTGTGTAATGCTTAATAATACAAGTAAAAATTTAATTGAGTATACCATAGGATATTTTTTCAAGAAACAGTTTTAATTATAACTAATAATAATTATCACAATGTTTAGACATTCAATTTTTAACATCAGCAGTACGAGTTTCATTTAATTTTTTATATAATTGGGAAGAATTTCCACGTCAAATTATTACTCCCATCAACTTTACTTTTTACGGGGTCTGGCCCGCACAAAATAATCATTTTAAAAGAAGAAAAGCATGAAAAATATTATGTTAAGTTAGTAAAATTGGCTTTAAAGCAAGGGCTAGAAAGGAAGAGGAAAGCACCATTTTGCCGCAGGCTTGTCCCCTTAGAAGATTACGTCTTCATACTTTTAGGTGGTTGATGCATCTGCCAGATCTTGCAAACTTTTTAGTTTTCGAAGAAAGTATTTTGGCCACTCGAGAACTAAACGGAGCCAAAAATCTAGCTAAGAGCCATTCAGATACAGATACAGATACAGAATTTAATTCTTTTGTACAAATGACCCAGGCAGCACCCATACATTTCGCATTGATATTCACTTTTAAGTCAATGATAAAGTTAGGCGCCACTACAGCACTGGCGCGAATGAAACGGTCTAAAAACAAGTTGAAACGTGTTGGTTCATTGTCCGGTTTTCTGTGATAAGAAACCACTATCTGTAAGTGGGAGCAGTCAAGTGCTCTCACCACGAGCGACGATAGCACGAGGTGAGTTAATTATTAAAAATCCGCAAAGCACAATGTTCACCTTGCTGCAGGTGTTCCATGAGCCCACTTAGACGCAAAACCGAACGTGGCCTGTCCCTTTTGGAGTAGATTAGGCATTGAAGGCAGTACCTTGAGAGTTCGATGAGTGATGCTATTGGATTGTCCTCCAGCTCTCCAAAGAAGGTGAAACATTGGTCGAGTGCTGCTGTGTGAAGAAGTTCGACTTTTAAATCTTTGTGTATGTTTGAGTTTCAAACGAAACAAGGAGCTCCACACATTGTTCGTAAACATTTATTTTGAATTATTTGTAGTGTTCTCATTTTATCTGGACCGAGAAAGGTGAAGACAGCACAACAGTAAAGAAGAATTGACCTAATTGAAGATTTATATACCAGAATTTTTGTTGGAAGGCTCATTTTGGATTTAGGTCCTAAAACTGGTAACAGTGTGGAGAAGGCAGCACGAGCTTTGTTTTTAGTAACTTCAAAATGCCTTTTGAAACTAAGTCTTTCGTCTAGCATCATCCCCAAATACTTTGCTGCGTTTGTGTTAGTGATTTTTTTATCTTTTACTGTGACTGAGTAAGAGCCAATTTTCCCACCGTTTCTGAAAATAACTAATTGACTTTTCGCTGGATTCACGGTAAGACCCCAAGCCATAAGCCATCTTTCTATAGTCGTTAAGTTGTCTTGAAGGTTATTTACAGCGGTGTTGATATCTTGACTTTTACATAAAAGTGCCGTATCGTCACCATAAAGTGCAAGGATGCCTCTGTTAACTTTTGGAAAGTCACTAATGAAAAGATTGAATAATAATGGTCCTAAGAATGATCATTAAGGTACTCCTGCAGTAATGGGTCTCCTGTTGCTGAATTCTTCATCAGTGACATATATGAATCCCCTATTCCTAAGGTACGACGAAATCACCCTGACAAGGTAATGCGAGATGTTAAGTCTAAGCAGTTTGTATACGAGACCATCTATCCAAACTTTTCCGAACGCCTTTTTCAAATCCAAAAAAATTGTGGCAGTACATACCATTCTATTAAACCCGTCTAGAATAAACTCCATTACCCGCCAGACTTGATGTTGGGTAGAATGTTTTCTCTAAATCCAAACTGACGAGGATGTAGCAAATGTTTCTTTTTTACTCGTCATTCAACCTTATCGGAATGATTTTTTCAAATATTTTGCTTAGGCATGAGAGATGACTAACTGGTCTATACGTTGATGGATTAAGGCACCTGTTATCTTTTTTGGGAATAGCAATGATTTTAGCAGTTTTCCACACTTCTAGAAAATACCCAAGTCTGATTGATGCATTAAAATTATTTGTAAGAAGGACTATTGCTTTCATAGGAAAATTCTTAATATGTTTGTTTGTGATATTATCTAGTCCACAAGCCTTTTTAGTATGCAGCTCCTTAATTATTTTCATTATTTCAGTTGGTGATGTAGGCAAGAAAAAATTTTGTTTCTGTACAGGTGTTTTCAAAGATGTCTATGTTTTTTCACACAATATACGAGACCGGGAAATTAATGAAACTTGGTGTTTTGAGCTGATTTTCAAGACAATTGGTTAAAATATCGGTAATTTGATTTTTATCAGTCATAACACGATTTGTATTATCGTCCCGAAGCTTAAGAATCTTGTTATCCTGCTTCTTCAATTCTTCAACAGCTGAAGCAGTTTTCACAAACAGGGCTCCCACAATCAGGGCCTGATCACTGTAAAGGCGCCCAAAGCCCGGTCTTTGGGACTAGATTCTAGCGGGAGTGGGAACTGCATGGTGAACAATCTTTCTGCGCATGGGCGTGGACCACGCCCATGCGCAGAATAGAATCTAGCCCCAAAGCCCGGGCTTTGGGATCAGGCCCTGCCCACAATAAATTAAAAAATTACATATATACAGGGACGGAGACAAGAGGGCCAAATTCCCAGGGACCATGGGCGGATTTACCATTTTGCCACCCCTAGGCTATTTTTGCCTCCCCAAGGCTCCTTTTTGCCGCCTCTTCCTACCAGTCCCCTCCAATCAGTGGTAGGAACATAAAAATTTTTACATTCAATATACGCCAAAAACTTTTATATTGACAATAAATATTTAAAAAAAAACAAACTCATGAATTGAAACATAAACAATATTAACTTATATTGAAGTATTTATATAAATCGAACACTACGCAGATTAAATCTAACAACAATATTAATCAACGTTTATTGGCGTAGTGATACCAGCGCCGATGTTATGGCGTGATTAGATGGTGAAACGTTCGAAAGAAAAGAAATGTTCTCTGGGAGTGGAAGGTCGTGGGTTCAGGCCCCACCAAACATAGAAAACACATCTTTTCTTTCGAACGTTTCACCATCTAATCACGCCATAACATCGGCGCTGGTATCACTACGCCAATAAACGTTGATTAATATTGTTGTTTAATTTATATTGAAGTATTATCTCTTCTTGGTATATAATAAATCAAATTCAATTTTATTGAAATAAATTTTAATTTTAGCAAAAAATAAAAGCCTATCGAACACTGGTATTTAAATGGAAAGCATGACGTCTAGCTTTCTTCTCGGCAAAACATCTGATTATATCATATGGTATTGATTTTGTTATATCAGACTCAATACACAAAATTTTGCCGCCCTAGTCTATAGCCTAGTATAACCTATTGAGAAATACGGCACCGCCAGGAACTCGGCACCAAACTTTATTAACATAACATCATAATAATAAGCACACTGTTAATACATTTCTGCTCTTTCAAATTGACTTCGTTATCGTTTAAGTGAACTTGTATATCAGCACTTTTGCAAATAAAGTGCCAACATACATAAATAAATATTTTATAATGAGCATTTTAAAAATTCAATCAAACTCTTGGAGTGTAATATATGCAGTGCAGTCTTAACGGGTAAGCCAAATGGGCCCCGATCCAAACAGAGGCAGAAATTTGACAAAATTTATATATATTTTTATTGCAAATGTTGAAAAATTTAAAAGTTAGTTGTTCTTAAATTTCAAAAAGGGTCTCAAAATACGTTTGAGCCCAGGACCCTCGAATGTGTTATGACGGCGCTGAATGTGTGTGTGTACAAACAGAATATTAATAAAAAAAATTATGAATTTGGCAATCCGTTATTTTTAAGATCATGGAAAATGGGGGCACAGAGTTGGGTAGTGATGGGCTGTGGGGGCCCGATCTGATAAACTGCCTAAGGGCCTGTTCCAGACTAGTACTAGTACTATTCTAGGGGCATGTAAAACCTGTCCCTGGCCCGGCATACATATCATCATATTCAAGATTATATATGAGGATATTATCTGCATAACGGTCTCTCTGAATACTTTCCACGCAAGTCTTTCTGAGGAATACTTTTCTATATCACCAAGGGCGCCGAGAAACAACGCGGGCCCCCCATGACTCTTTTCCTGGGCAGTAGCGTAGATATTTTTTTTTGAGGGTGGGGTAGTTGAACTCCAAAATGAGAAGAAAAGTATGAAATAAGAACGCATTTTGTTACTTACTTAATTATTTTACAAGATCACTGCTGAAAAAAGAAACTAACGTAAGCTACTATTTTTTTTTCTTCAATAATTGAGACAGGTTAATGAAGATGGTTGGTTGGTTATAATTTTATGGTGCAAGGACATCAATGGTCATTCTGCGATAATCAAGGTGAGATTGTACATACGGTATAAAATAAGAGTAACTTAAATCTAAAATGGTAAAAATATACTGGACGTAATATATGAAACTTAACAAACGAAATGGCATACAAATCATATGAGGTGGGAGAAGCTAATGTCAGATAAAAAGTTAAAAATGATTTCATGATTAAAAGAATTGCATAAAATGTCACAAAGGGTAAAATTATTTTGGTTAAAAATAAGTGAACGATGATGGTTAAAATCATGGCAAATACATAAAATATGTGAAACATTTAATGCTTCACCACATGTGGCACACATCGGGGCGCCTTCTCCCTTTAAAAGATGATGAGAGAAGCCTGTGTGCCCGATGCGAAGTCTAGCCAGAGTAACTTCTTTACGACAGTCCTCCATTCTTGGACATCCGACATTGACGTGAAAGTGGGATTAAAAAGCATATTTTTACCTACATTTTTAAATGGTAATAAGGGTGCGTACGTTTTTCAGATATATATCCAATACGTGCGTCAGTGGGCCCCCAAATGCAAGTTGAGCCTGGGCCCCCAATATTCACAGTCGGCCACTGACCATGTTGACCAAAGGGGAACTTCTTAATAAAGGAGAAATAATTCAATATAGGTAAAGTTTTGACACTCCTCTTTTTGTATGGTTGTAAGAGGCATAATTTAATTTTCTTTTCTCTACCTATAAACACATATTTTGGTATGAACCATACAAAAAACGGAACGTTAAAATCACTGGCATACTCAGGATATTCGTAAAGGGATGGGTTACAAGACTAAAATTATATATATATACATGCATGTATATACAAAATTGTAGCATACATCTCAATGCGGTTATGACTCCATCACTCCTCCCATGCGTATGGTAGTACTTAAAACGTAATTGCACTGAATAATACCACGTTAAACGATTTATTAAATAACATTACAGAGAGATCAGGTGTATATATGAATATAAATCTCAAAATGTAATTATTTAGAAAATATGATAGAGTATATGTATTCTAGGTTGCTGGTATGTAGCAGCTGGAAGGAGACCCACACGCTGAACGTATGTGACGATGTGTGGAACCGGCCAGGCCAGTAACCTAGTGTCCTACCCCGCCTTCAAGTGGTGCAGGCTGGGCTTTCTATTTATGAGGCAAATTAATATTTGCTGCACGGATGGAAAGGCGGAAGGGGAGGGCTAATTCACCAACCCGTCTAGCCAGCGTGGTGAAATGATGGCTAATTCCTCCAATATGCTAATACACCAAAAACCATGGCCCCTAGTCTCCAGGTGCTGGAGTGCTCCTGATCAAGGCAGCGGTCAGCGTGGCATGAAAGCAGGGGGTGCTAAGAATCACTGGAATGGCCCAGGCTGCCGTTTGTTATTGACCTTGGCAACGTATAATGGACGATCCCTTGCTTCTGAAGCAAAACTTCAGGAATTGGAAGAGGAACTTGAAAAGATCAATTGGGACATTATAGGACTCAGTGAAGTCAGAAGAAAAGGTGAAGAATTGGTGGAACTTAAAAGCGGACATTTGTTTTATTATAGAGGAACGGAAACTGGAAGAACAAGTGGTGTTGGCTTCTTAATCAACAAAAGAATTAAAGACTACCTTCTTGAAGTCGAAAGCACGTCAGATCGAGCAGCGAGGCTCGTTGTTCAACTAACCCAGCGATACCAACTTCAGATAGTACAGGTATATGCACCAACATCAAGCCATACCGACGAGGAGGTTGAAGAATTTTATGAAGAAATCAAACAGCTACATACCAAGGGGAAACAACATATCAAGCTCATCATGGGGGATTTCAATGCAAGAATTGGACAACAGGAACAAGGAGAGACATCGGTTGGTAAATACGGATATGGGGAAAGGAATGAACGTGGCGATCAACTCATCGAATTTGCAGAAGCTGAAAATCTTAGCATCATGAATTCATTTTTTAAGAAGAAACCGCAAAGAAAATGGACATGGAAACACCCAAATGGGGGAACTAGTGAAATTGACTATATCCTGGCAAACAAGAAATCAATTATTGAAGATTGCAGTGTACTGAACAGATTTAATACTGGAAGTGATCATCGAATGGTGAGATGTAAAATGCACTTAAATACTAAACTAGAAAGGCAGAAGCTCATTAGGAAACAAGTATGTAAGAGGGTGGATTTAAAGAAATTAAAAGAAAATACCGAGGCATTCAAGTTGGAATTAAAAAATCGCTTTTCTGCACTGGAAGGACTTATTGAAGAAGTTGACATCTCAGAAGCAAATGAAAACATTGTTAAGACAATAATTGAAACTGCTGGGGAAATTGGTGGTGTAATATGTAAAAAGCAGAATAGCAAATTATCTGAGAAGACGAAACAACTCATGAAAAGGCGAAGACTTATGAAGGTGGACAATCAAAATACCAGTCGCAAGATCGAGTATGTAGAACTTTGCAAAACTTTGCGCAAAAACATGAAAGAAGATATAAGAAAATTCAATTGTGAGTTAGTAAGGAAGGCCATTGAAAGCAACAAGAGCCTTAGGGTTGTTAAAGGGAGTTTGTCTATTGGGAAGAAACACATCATTGCATTAAAAGGAGAGGATGGCACTGTAACAAGAAATAGGGAAGAAATACTTAGAAGAGTTGAAGAATTCTACAAAAAACTATATGAAAGTAACAGTGGATTAAACGAAGACTCTGAGATAGTCGAAGGAACAGCTCCTAAAATCTTAAAAGAAGAAGTTTCATTTGCAATAAAAAGTATGAAGAAAGGAAGAGCCCCTGGTGATGATGGTATTACATTAGATATCCTAAAAGAAGCTGGAGAATATGTAGAAGACATACTTGCAAAATTCTTTACCAAATGTCTTAACAGCGGTAACATACCAAACCAATGGGATTCTGCAACAGTAATTCTTTTGCATAAAAAAGGTGATAAAGAGGATTTGAAAAATTACCGACCAATTAGCTTGTTACCTGCTATTTATAAAATCTTCACAAAAGTGCTAACACATCGCCTGCAGAAAAAATTAGATGCAGCTCAACCAAGAGAACAAGCTGGATTTCGAAGTGGATTCAGTACAGTGGACCATATTCAAGTATTAAGAGAATTAATTGAAAGAACACATGAATATGAACTTCCATTGTGTGTTGCATTTATTGACTATGAGAAGGCCTTTGACTCTATTAAAACATCAGCAGTCATCAACTCTTTAAGATCAACAGACATTGAGGATGTGTACATTGACATGGTGAAACGTGTGTATAAAAATGCAAGTGCAAAATTTCGGTTACATAAAGATACCAAAACTATCAAAATTGGTAAAGGTGTGAGGCAGGGAGATACCATTTCTCCAAAACTTTTTACTTCAGCTTTACAGATGATTTTTCAGCAGATAAATTGGAATAACAAGGGAATAAAAATAAATGGTGAATATTTAAATCATTTGCGGTTTGCTGATGACATTGTTATTTTTTCAACGAACCCATTAGAACTCCAAGACATGGTACAGGAGCTCTCAACTAGAAGTAAAGAAGTTGGACTCAAGATGAACCTACAAAAAACTAAGATCATGTTCAATAATTTCGTAGAGGAAACAAAAATACAAGTTGACAACATTGAGCTAGAAATTGCTGATTCATATATTTACCTTGGCCAGCTGATTTCAATGGATGGCAACATTATGAAAGAACTCAACAGACGTATTAAACTTGGCTGGAGTGCATTTGGAAGAAACAGTTTTATCCTGAAGGGGAAATTGCCTTTGTGTCTAAAAAGAAAGGTCTTCAACCAGTGTGTATTGCCAGTCCTCTCTTATGGATCAGAGACATGGAGTCTAACAGTTGGAGCAATACGAAAGTTACAGACAACGCAAAGGAGCATGGAGAGGTGCATGCTTGGAATAACTAGGAGAGATCGAAAAAGAAACACTTGGGTGAGAGAGCAAACTAGAGTAGAGGACATCATTGTTAAAGTAAAAGGGCTGAAATGGCGATGGGCTGGGCATATTGCAAGAAGAACTGATCAACGATGGACAACAGAAATTCTGAACTGGATTCCAAGAGACCACCGAAGACCTAGAAAACGTCCTCAAACTAGATGGGTGGATGAAATAAGAAAACAGGTTGGGGTGACGTGGAAGCGAATTGCTCAGGATAGACTTGTGTGGAAAGCATTTGGAGAGACCTTCATCCAGCAGTGGATAGATAATGGTTGAATATGATGATATGTATTCTAACTACAATTGGGGGAGTTCAAGTATTACGTAAGCACCTTTGGGGAGAGAGGGCATTGCTGTTGTGCTTATTTTCCTGTTAGCCCATGTTAATTTTTGCTTACGGAGGGAGAGGGGTATAAAATGGCCAAAATATTGCTTACGTAGTCTCTCCCATTCTATTAATCAAAAATGCATATGCATGATGATAAAAATAAAATTGGGAATTATATTTTTAATTGAAAACTAAAAAATGCATAATACATAGAAACTGAATATGTGGCGTATAATTAATTTATGTGGACGTAAACCAGAATGTTTTATCATTCAATACGTATTTACAAAAGTTACGTTAGAAAAAATAATAACTTAAGAAAATTGTATTTAATTAAAAAAAGAAGTAATCAGGTATTTGGTTTATGTGGAGAGTACTCTCTGGAGAGTCGTTGCAGGACACATATTTTCTAACTATCTAGCAAATTTAGATACACATCTCAGACATTCGTTAGAGTCAGAATGAAATGCTGTAATATTTCAAGGATTCTATCAAACACTGCGTATCTCTTTTTTCCTCTCTCTCGCATCGTTTTCTTTCAGTTCCGCTATCGTATCTTCATTGGTAGCATAACTAAAAGAATAATAAATAGGGCTAGGATTTTGATGATTTTGCCTTTTTTTTTTTGGAATTGCCCAAACGTTGCCTAAGTATATATAAATGTGTTTAATGAAAAACTAAGCAGATTGAAACACCTTTGTTAGGGCAGTTTTTTGCATTTTCGTCATTTTTAAGGGATGGAGCATTTTTTTATGTTTTGGGTCATTTAAAGGGCATTTGTTGAGTATTTTTTGGATCAACGATTTGTATTTTGTAATATTTTCAATAAAAAAGGCATTTTTCGATGAATTTGTCAGAAATTTCATTTTGTTTTCTTCCAAAAATGTAAATTTGTCAATGGTCCCCTTTTTCTTTGGAAAGCAAAATTATTGATCGATAATCGATATATATTACAATTCTGCAATACTCAAATAAATTTTTCAGTTTTGCTATGGCTAATTTGAAATACTGAATAATTTTTTTTGTGAGTTTTGGTTTTTTTAAGGTCACTTTTTTGTTTATAGGGCATTTTTTTTATTCTGGTTTTTAGATCATATGTATTTTTTATAGGTCATTTCTGACTGTTTTTAGGTCATCAAAATCTCCTAGCTCTACTAATAATTCCTCATCCGAAGTCAAATCATTCTCTATATTCATAGAAGAGTGTATATTCTTCAAAGCTTTGTATGTGCTAAGAGAATTAATTAAGTACATCAACGTATTTCCTCTTCAGAAATAGTTGGCTGACTTCGGCTCATTATTCTAGAACCGGCTACATTTGTGTATATAATATTTTTCAGCATTAATGGATTGTCAAATATGTATTATTTTAAAAAGATTTGGACACAACATATATGCAGATAAAGACTGAAAAATTGCAAAATTATCGTTATATGCAGGCTCATTCAAAACAAATTATCGTTATAGACAGAATTCACTGTATTTCAAGATATGAAATGCAAAATTCGCCCTTCTCATGAGAGAAAAAGTATCTAAATTTATAATGTGCATAATATGATTGAAAACTTCATACCCTCATTTTCCGTACTTGGAAGTATATATGTGTATTTTATTTTCAGTTAAGCAGATTTTCAAGTATTAGGTAAGCACCTTTAAGAGGAAGGGGAGTT
>QLNU02014802.1:65800636-65824206 GCA_006491805.2 Dysdera silvatica
CATGTCTAAACACGGTACCCCTTTTTTTAATATATGTCTGAACACAAGACCTTCTTTTTACCACATTCCCAACCAGGTGACCCTTTTTTTTTTTACAAATGCCTAACTATGGAAATCTTTTTTTTACAACATGCCTAACCACAAAACCCTTTTTATACCACATGCCTAACCACGGAAACCTTTTCTTACCACCTGCCTAACCACGGCACCTTTTTTCCAAATGCCTAACCACAGAACCATTTATTCCCCACATGCGTTGCCACACAACTCTTGTGTAGAAAAGGAAACTGTAAAGCGCGATTACTTATCACTGCTTAGACATGAATATACAAATAAGTAATAAATCATTAAAAAAGGTAGGTAATACAAATACTTTTCTATTGCTGAGGGATAATGCTTAAACTACGTAAATTGACTCTATCTATAAAGGGTTGTCAATGAAGGAAATGTTACAGAATTTGCGAATTTTCTTGGAATTTGCGGTTTTTTTATGTCGCTTTCTGAACCCTTGGAGGGTTGTCAAAGTACAGCAGGTTTCTACCGAATACACTTTAAGAAATAATGGTATATACCATTTGGAAAAATGAAGTTGAATGTTAGTTTAATTTTAGTTTAAAAGGTGTTGCGCATGCTGCATTTACATATGAAAATTTTCGTTGATTTATTTGATTCAAGGGAAACTATTATGCGCTAAATGTGTCATCAAGCCGCTTTAGAAGTATGTATATTTTAGGGTTGAACATTAGAATTCAAAAGCTGATAAGAACCAATATATACATACCAACCAAGATTTTTCGATTAAAAATCATTTCGGTATTAAAATGGCTATTTTAAAAATACTGATTTGCACTACTATAATTCTAATTATAAGTTTAATTAATAAATTTGCATCAATTAGCTTATCAGCTTATTAACTTATATTACTAGAATAATAATTAAATATTAATACACGTACTTTTTAACGTCTGTTCAAGCCTCAGAACATATCAAATGCAATCTTTCGTTGACAAACACGTTACACACTAGTTTCCATTTCCACACTGTCATCTCTGAATGGCAATACATCAGTATGTTTTATGCCAAATTGATAGGTCTGAAAAAGATGAATTGTTAATTAGTAATCTTATATCTATTAAGTATCTTTATTAACTAAACCTTATGTAAAATATATATTTATTGATATAATTCATTATCATAAAAGACTAAAGGTTCGATTCAGGGCCGGTCCCAAGGGGGCAGACACTCCAAACGCTGGATTTTCAGGGGCAGCACAATGGGATTATTATATGAAATCAAATCATTTTGGGGCGGCAAGGAACGTTTTCTCCCCCTAGCGGCATAAAATCTAGCGCCGGCGCTGCTGGGCTTCTCAATTATTTACGCTACTGGAAAATGTTTTATTATATTGTTTGCTTTCCCTATAAGAGTAATATCATATTTGAAGATGAGGAATTCTAGTTTTGACTCACATATAATAGTTTAGGCGAACAAATAGAATTTAAATTACTAAGCTTTTAACTGCCAGTGAATAAAGTGCAAATAAAAATTGAAGAACAGCTAGATTTTAATTTACGTCACTATCACTTCTCAAAAGTTTTTGGTAGGTCACTATCACTTCTCAAAAGTTTTTGGTAGGTCACTATCACTTCTCAAAAGTTTTTGGTAGGTCACTATCACTTCTCAAAAGTTTTTGGTAATTATATATCATTACTTATTTCCATAAATTATTAATTGATATTATTTGCTACTTTAAGAGGGGTATCCAAGTTTTCAAATGGGTGCGAGGAAAGGTAGCTAAACAGGCTCGATATTTATTTTTTTATAAAAAATCGCACGCTGTCTCATGGGCGCCATTTACGACAAAATTGTATGGAGGGAAGAATTTATTAGCTATCCACCCCTTCCCCATATAGTTATTTTGATTATGTGAAGTGGTGTTTAGAGGTGTTGGAGCTTAGTGGTTTTAAACCTTAGAAATAAATATTTTTTTATTTGAAAGTATGGATATTTTTGCGTATTTTAAGACCAACAGCTAATTGCTAGCTTAATTAGAAGCCGAGATATGGGAAAAATAGCAAACGCTGTTTTAATAACTTTAGGAGTTAAAGGTACAATTAATTTAAATGCCCTGCCCTCAATATCCAAAATCTGTATATATATATGCTTTAGTTTTTGTAAAAAGGATTGATTTTTTGTAGCAATAATTTGATAGGGATCATAAACACATGAAACCGACTGCGGAAATGAAGTGAACAAATTTCATGTCCGTATTTCTATTGCATTTTGTAAACATTGGAACCAGACTCTATTTTCGCGTGGTTTATATAACTTGCATTTTCCCAAATACTACGTTGTTTTCACTTTCAATTTATGTTTGTTGATTATATTTATTAATTTAAATGATTGAAGCTAAATCAAATTCGGGATTTCGCCCGAATAAACGAACGCGAAGTTTTTACGGAAATCGAAAGAATTCAAATGACAATTTTGAATTTACTAGTGCGTCTGCTAAAAACATTAAATTACATTGTCCCACTCCGATCAACCAGAAAACAAGGCTGAAAGTGAGAATGACCTTCAAAATATGGTATTTCGATGTGGATTTATTTCCATAATACAACATTTTTATGTTATAAATAGTGTAGCAGGGACGTGCAAATCACTGAAGAACTGCAGCAGGGATCATCGAAGTTCTGGATTTGCTGTGAAGAATGTGATTTCTAAATATTATTTCACAATTCAAAGCTACTGGAAGAAAGTTTCAGCTTTCATGAAATATACGGATTGAGTATATATGCTATGCTTACCCTCGGCTTGAGTTTAAAGAGCCTGAAAATCTTTTGCAGATGTACAAAGTAAGACACAAAATGTAACAAACGTTTTAATTCCGTGATTTGGAGGTACTGTTCAAAAACTTCGGGAAAGCGGTCGCCAAATTGTTGAAATTGCTGCTTATGAAGCAGTAATTGCTTTTGACAATGGTAATCAAGGCCATCTTCCAATGATGAGAAATCTAGATATTTTGCCTGGAATTGATGTTAGGTGTGCTGCATCCAAAGTATATAAAGGAAGTGTTAAAAATGCCGAAAAACAAATCAATATGGCGACGAAAAAAGTATGTAAAATTAAACAACTAATTTGTAAAGAATTTAAAAAACAAATTGCAAAAGGAGGGTAGTATGCAGCTGGGTAATTTTAATCCTCTATAATGATTATTTCTATATAATATTTCTATTATATAAAATATTTATAATATATTATTTCTATATAATATGATTTATATTTTTAATTTGTAAATTTATCTTCAAACGTGAATATCACTAAACGTAAAAATGAGATATTATGTGCATAATGTTTTCTATTACTTGAATTATCATGAACTTCGGCAGTTACGTTTATATATTCACTATATACAAAGTAAATGAGAAAATCTGGCATAGTTATTAAAATAACAATGTTATGGCTACAAAATTGATGAAAAAGTTATAAATATTCATAAAGTGCCGAAAAGCGAGCCAACATTGCAACAAAAGAGGGTCGTAAAATGAAACGACGGCACGTTTCTAAAAAATTTACAAAGAACTTGCAACAAGAAGATGTAATATATGCAGTAGATCAATTTTAATAGTTTGTAATATGGTGTATTGTTTTTAATTCGTAACCTTAACTTCAAGGGTAAGTACCTCTAAACGTAAAAATAAAATACTGCGTGCATGATATCATGATTCCTATTATTTGTACCAGCATGAATTTTGCCAATTTAATTTGTGTAACCATTATGTACAAAATGAGTGAAAAAGAATTAATACACTAATTAAAACAAAAATGTTTTACCTATAAAACCGATGGAAAAAGTAGGCGTAAATATTCATAACGTGCCGGAAAAGAAGCCAGCATGGCGAGAAAAGATGCTCATAAAATTAAACGATAACGGTTTTCTTAACAATTTAAAGAGGACGTGCAACATGAAGATATAGTACATGTTGTGGATCAATTTTAATGGTTTGTAACGCAGTATATTGTTTTTAATTCATAAACTTAAATTTCAAATGTGAATATCTTAAAACACAAAATTCAGATACGGCGCGAATGATACCATGTTTTCTTTTATTAGTATCAACATGAATTTTGCCAGTTTATGTAATCATTATGTACAAAATGGGTGTAAAGAAATTAATACACTTATTAAAACAAAAAAGTTATACATCTAAAACCGATAAAAAAATACATAAAAATTCATATTCCATAAATATATTCATAATTTTTAAAAGTGGCACCTTTAATCTATAGATACAATTATTATGTGTATTTTAAAATTATATTTTCTGTACTGTACGATTTTTCAATCGATATATCATGAGCGGCGTAAACTCTTAATACTGAAAAAATATAAAAAATCATTTAAAATTTTAATTTTTAAAATAAAATATAATGTATTTCTATACAGACAATGTTACTGGTGAGATATTTACTTAATCTACAAGTGACGTTAAATTCTATAAGAATCACACGAATCGTTATTTTAAAACTGCTTTCAAACTTGTGTATTTTGCCACTGTTTTTAGTGCCTTTAAAACCTACATTAAATCCTCTGACGAAAATGTAATTGATAAATAGAGAAATAAGTATCCTAGTCATTATCAAGCATTAGTTTCTGTATAAAAGAATGATATTGGTTACATTTTCCCACCATAACCAATTCTTTTCTTTATCTTTGCCTAGATTAAAAATATATGCACAAATGTTCCCGGCACTGGAAAGTTTAGCGGGTTCTGCGGTGGCGCAGTGTGGTAACGCGTTCTCCTAGTGCGCCGCTAATCCGGGTTCGACTCCCAGCAGTGCAAAGAACGCTTACTCAGAGATCTCATAAAGATCGCACTGCTCACTGTAGTCTTTTGGAGCCGCGTAAAACCAAAAAGAAAGCGAAAGAGAGAAACGTAAGTTTAGTCGAAGTTGCTCAGGTGGGCGTTGCTACATGAGCATTAGTGTTAGAGAATACCTAATCGCTGTCGATCTCTATTTCTCCTTCAATAACTTTCTTACTCCTGCTACCTCATCGCTTACCAGCGTTAAATTATAGTTCGTTCACGAAAAGTAGTCCGATGGTACCGTTAGAAATAACGGGAGTTGACATCACAAACGGCCTAGCCGATTACAGCAGAGGGGAGGACGTCATTTCAGAACTGGTTTTTGGCGCAGACAAACGTTCACTAAAAAACAGTTCTGAAATGTCGTTCTCCCCTCTACTGTAATCGGCTAAGCCATTTGTGACGTCAAAGCCCGTTAATTCTAACTATACTTCTATACCACCGGACTAATTTTCGTGAACAGACTATAACTTAGCACGCACTTATGCCTTGTTTTACACCGTATGTAGGGCATAAAATAGCGTGTTATCTACTTTTTATTTCATTTGTTTTGAGCAATTAGTATTGTAAAGTGCATCCGCTTTTCATGATCAGCATAACTTTCCACAAACAGATGTGGATGCAAAGTTGCATTCAATGTTAATTGAGTCAGAGTCTACAGTAAGTGACAACATAGCTCCTATATATGTCAGTTCTACCTTGCAATGCTGTAGGGGTCCAACTTCCATGCTACACCCACCGACCTGTGGCATAAGAGCCTTGACGGCATCATTAACGCGTCAATGCATAAAACAAGTCTTGCGGAATTAGCGTTACAAAGTGTATAAAATTTTGTTATAATGATGGTGTTATAAAGCTAGTGCAAATATTATTAAACCCTTAGCAAGCGCTTAAGGAGTCCCGAAATATGCGCTAAAATTACTTTTGAAATGTTATCAAAATTATTAGCATCTTTTGAAGCAGAAAAATTACAAGAAATTGCCTATAACAACGCAAAGGATAACAAGAAATTACCAACAACTACAAAATAATATATAATCGCCATTATTATTAAACGAAAGAAAATGAGATATCGTGCAATATATTTTGTTACAAAAATTTAAACAATTTCAAACAAAACCAGACTTGAACATTTTATTTTCTACAATTCTTCAGAATATTCTGGACACCTAAAATGTTTATTTTAGAAATCAGGCAAGAATAAAATGTAATTACTTCCTAAATGTCTGGATAATACAATTTTGACAACAGTTGCCGCAATTTCTTTTATTTAATAAATTAGAATAAATTACTTACGTAATGTTTTGCATGCGGTCATTGATCTCCTCGTAAAAAATGCGCTTCGTGATGCAATTACATTACTTACGAAATAAAAAATCCTTTTAAGATAAACGTAAGAAAATTGAGGTATTCTTTTCCCTCGAAAATTGATGGAAATTTCCTTATATTGATGTATTTCCAGACTAAGTTAAAACAAAGAGAAGAATGCGTTTTATAACGTGAATATATTTGTTGTTTTTCAGATTTGGTTTATATTGGTCGGCTGTTATTTTTTGGACATTAATTTGGCGACCATTTAAGCAACAAACGATGTTCGTCGAGCAAATTAATGTTTAATGTGATACTTAAGAAAATCGTTTTTGCTTAAATGTTGTTTCAGATCCAATGATTTCTTTAATAATGAAAACTTGCAAAAAAAGGTTTTCGTTGTTCTTTAAGGGATCTGGAGATTAAGAAAAATGATTTAAAGATTATCAATTTGAAGAATACCCTTTCTCCATATAATGCTTTGTTCAAAATTATATACAGTCATGTTTATATTTTATTATAAGTGATGTTCTGTGATTGGTTATCTATTCAGGGTTTCTTGTTTGCCTAAGGCCATAGGAGTTCTGTCTCAGCTCGGATGGCGTACGTATGTCTTATTCTGCGGTCCGGGCCTGGCTGGTTTTGGTTCCGGCTTGCTTGGGTGGAGTAATTGGGACAATGACCGTTGATCTCTAGACTGCGGAGTATCGATGTCTGTACGTGCTATTTTGGGATCGGGCTTTGTTTCCGTGATCGTGCGGGTATCCTTTGTTCTGCCCCGGACTGCTAAGTCACAGCCTCCGCCTACGCGCGATGCCGATCGCCTTGGGAAAGCGTTCATAGTCCGCGGATGGGACACCGACTCGGCGGCCTGGTGTGAGAGGGACGGCGGTTT
Source organism: Dysdera silvatica (assembly GCA_006491805.2). NCBI lineage: Eukaryota > Metazoa > Arthropoda > Arachnida > Araneae > Dysderidae > Dysdera > Dysdera silvatica. The sequence goes on from QLNU02014802.1 coordinate 65,807,708, forward strand.
GTTCGTTCTGGATGCAGGGCCGGTTTGTACTCGCTTCGCGGTGCTTACACCCGTTCAATGGTGTTCGGTGGGCTCTTGTAGGAACATTGACTGGCCCGGGGTGTTCTTCCGTGCCATCCATCTATTTCAACCACTCCTCGAGGTGGATTGATCGTGGATGATCCCCGGTTGACGTTAGATGACGACATCAGTGTGAGCGACGCGTCCCTGTACGCAATTCCGGCGCGACCATTAGGCGAACTAGGTGGCCGCCTAGGGCGGCAGTATTTGTGGGGTGGCATCACGAGAGATTTTTAAGGTGGTTAATACCCAATACGATAATCAAAATAAACTCAACAACAAATAAATAAAACTAAATAGATTATCGCTCTCCCTGGTGTCGCCGATGGTTATCTGGGATATTACAAGCTGGAAAAGAAAAGAAAAAACAAAATCTTCAACGAGAAAGTTCGTGCAGGGAGAGGGTCCTCGCTCCTGTTTTGTATACTAGCGTTATGGTTTGATACTCCGCACCACCCCGTGACTTTTTGATGTTAAGTTTCCTCGACTAGTTAAGCGTCAACGAGGCGTCAAGTTGTAAATAGCTGGATTGTACACTTCAGCTGCATATGAATTTTCTCCCCTAAATGTCCTTTCTTGGAATCACAGTTTCCCTTCCCCCTCCCAGATGCACATAGCGCGGGGTAACAAAAATTAACGTGTTGAAATAGTCGCAACCCCAAGCCCGCCTTTTGGAGATTCCAGAGGCGTAGGGGGGGGGTTTAGTACGATAATTTACATAAGAAAATCGGCGATATCACAGTCGCACCTTCTTTGTCACGTTTAGCCTTTATTGGAAAGAAAAAGACGTAATGTCATTTCAGTTAATATTCATATTTCAAATAAGCAATATTTATTTGAACTCTAAGACTACATAATATTTAAAATTCATTTATAAGCGTATACTCTTAAAATTTAAATAAAAATAATTAATAAAATTAATACGTTTTCGCTTCTCTGAATAAAATTCTAGGAAGTTTTGCTTCGCTTTTATGACATAAGACACGCGCATTTTAGTGTAAATAAATAAATATCATGCTTAATTTGCATTGGCGATCGATTAGAAACGAAATATATTTATCTTTGATTAGAGCAAGTTGTTGCTTCTTGCTCGCTATTTTCCTATTTTTTGTTTGCGATATGGCAGCGGCGTTTCCATTCATTACGATTAAAACCATAATTTGGTGTCAAACCATGGCCATCTATATCCTTGAGGACCTTCACCTCTATAGTTAGCTAGTAGTTCTCCAATATGAATTAATAGAAAAATGAATATTTGTTGTTTTTTTTTATTAGATATTCTTACCAACCGGTTTTAACGAGCTATCTATGCATCACAAAATGAAATATCTTTATGAAAATCATAAATATATGTATTTTTGTTATTCATATAACAGTTTTTAAGAATAAAATATAAGTTACTGTGGAACGTTTAAGTTGCACGGTAAAGCCCACATGCAGGGATGTAGTCCCTATACGTAAAATTTCCGATATATGTATAAATATAAACACAAGGTAGCATTTTAAATCTTTAAAAAGTGTATATCCAGGACTTACGTTATTATAAATATTGTTGGATTTATAATAAATAACGTAAGTTATTATAAACTTATAAATATTGTTGGGTTTAGAAATTTCTTTGTATTTAGCATACAGTGAGATCTTTTTATGAAGATAAAGCTACCTCGTGGGTAAAGGGAACACTTGTGCAAATTTATATTGCAATGTTCCCATGAAATTGAAATGAAAATGAAATTATTTTTAAGAAATTTTTATTTGTTTAGAATGCAATATAATTTATACGTGTTATAGCAGTTAAAAATATATTTTTCTCGGCTATTTCAAAACAGTCAAAACACAATAATACATCTTGGGTTTTTGGTACACATCATTATCATTCATTCATCCTCCTTTAGGACCTCCTGCTTTAGGACCCAAAAATATCTTGATTAGATCTTTTACATCTAGAGTATCCATAATATAATTTCTTTTGAGATATTACTGATAATCGGTAAGACTTTTTGTCCCCTAATAATTTTTTATTGATTTTAGCTTTGAAAATTCCTTTTCCAGAAAATCAATATAAAATTAAGGGCTAAGACAACGCAGCAAAATGTCAGTATTTGGAAACGTACCCAGGTAAATTTATATTCATATAAAATTTTTGAAACATCGTGAGGAGCTATCGTTTTTTATAAAACATTGGACAATATTTTAGTTTCTTAAAGACATACGTTCAATATCCAGATTGTCAATTTTTTTATTATTATTCGTTTTTATGTGTATATCTTTGAAGTATTTTGAAAAACCTTTGTTTTTCCTCACTTTAAATTTGCTTATGTCGTGGCTAAGTTTAAAGTCTCAATTGTTTCAAATGAAATGATGAGAATTGAAAAATGAAAATAGGAATATAACAAAGATGACCAAATATTTGAATTCCTTTACTTTCGCGGACATCATAATACCATCAGTTACATAAATACCTGTTGCTGTTCTTTCGTGTGCAATTCCAAATAATGTACAATCTCACACAAAACAACAACAACGGCAAATAATTATTTAATTGATGATGATATTGTGTCTAACGAGTAATATTGTGAAGAATTTTTAATTTTAAAATATTATTTAACACAATTTATTTACTTATTTGATACTTCGTATCCAACCGTTCTCGTTTTTATTCTGTTTTGAATTTTTGGAACAATAAGAACGACACCGAGATCGTTCGGCCCGTTCTTTGTAAAAGTAACAACATTTTCGAAATTTTGATCAGTCCTGCGATTCTCCAAATTCATTATAATGAAATCGAGTTTTCCTATTGCTCTATAAATATTAAATTTTGGATTTTGCATCATTTTGCTTACAACATTTGTGACACTGAAAATACACCAAATATTAATAGAGGAAAAAACCTAAATGAACAAAAGTTTTGAAATTGGTTTACTTGAACCACTAAACGATAGCTTTGATGTCTTTTTCTGTAATATCTGCAATTGTCTGATAAATTTCTCTTGACTTACATTTAAGCGGCCTTATTGCTTTAATTCTACTTTCTCACTTAATGTTATAAAGCGGTTTTAAATTTAAATTTTGAATCTTTTTTTTCATATAGCCAGTGCTTCGAAGGTACTAAAAATTGATTGTACAGTAACGGCTCGTCAGTTGGAAATGCAGTAATACTCTGCTAAGAAATAGTATCTTAAATTAAATTACGTTTTTAACGCAACGTACAACAATATAAAAAACAAATTACAAAGCGATTAAACACTTAATTTATTTATATATAAAAACGCACTTCTCTCATGAAACATGTCTCATAGTGCTTTTTATCACGAATTTTTTTAAACTATAAACCAATGAAAACACATTTTACTCTCCTCAAAATTCTGGCTACCCTCTTGTTTCTAACAGTGTGGAAAATTTATGGACCTATATAACATATGAGAAAAAAAGTAATTTTTCTATTTTCATGTCTCCTAAAGTTGAAACTTGATGTCTATAATATCAAAAGGTAGCTCATTCAGAAATAGCTAAAATGAGACCAGAAAAAAATTGTTATATTGCTTGGAAACCGAGCTATAAGTATTCATCCGTCCTTCTGGATAACACAGGATAAACTAGATTTACCTTTTTCTTCAGCGCAGGAAAATCTCTTGAGTGAGGGAGTTTTGTTTCTCCCATTTAATACCCATCACTCTGAGTATATAGATTGAGATTACGAGCCAAAATAAAGAGCTTTAAATATCACAGCGCAAAAATGAGCGTATAACACGTTAAGGACAATTGAATTCCCCACGTACGTTGGAGCAAAATTTCTGCTTTGAATTACTTCGGTATCAGCTAGGCGATGTATATGAATCACTCATAGATATTTTCTGAAATGATACTCCGATAGCACTGTTTGGTAAACTGTTTCGAATTGAGGCTCAGGGGCATGTTAAGATTATTGCAAATTTCAAAATGATTGCATCCCTTAATACGTGGTAAATTATCCGTTATGAAATCAATTTCACGAATAAAGTGTTCCAATGTAAGGAGTTTGATATAACTACTGCTAGAAAGCAGCTACTTAAAAGAAAAATATTCTTATAAACTTCAGAAGGGACTTAGAAATCGAGACGATGTTGATGATATGCAAAAGATCTTTCTAAAGAAATTGACGTCCCTGCTTCGTCTGAGTCAGAGACAAGACCAACCCGCCTGCCAAAAAAACATATTTATTCTGAATCAGAAGACAAACCAATACAAAATGACAAATAAGAGTTAAAAGCCAATTATTGTTTTGAAACTTTTGACACTTCGATGTATTTTATTAATGCAAAATTTACCCAAACGACGCAGATAACCACTTTATTTGTATTTTTCTACAATGTTCACGAGTTAGGGAATTTCTCTGTTTAAAGTTATTTCGTGTTTAAAGTTAGAAAAATCTTTAAATCATGAAGACTCTAAGGACATTGATGCTAGTGAGCCGCGCAGTGCATTGCAAGTCATTATAAGAAGAGTGTCTGAAGACGCAACACCACGTTTTAAATTGTAATTGTCGATATAACTTACTAGATAGCGTGTGAAATTTATTCATTGCTCTGTGAATTTTATTAACACTTCCAGCACCTGTGGCTAGTGGCAATCTCACTTTTTTCAAATTTAAGTTAATAAATATACATGTATACGTTTTATAATGAAACAAGATGGACTCTAGGATTGTCAACAACTGTGCCAATAGCTCAAGGCCTAGCACAAACTATTGATTAAAATGAATTTGTTTCTATGTTCTTTAAGTTGAAAGCTAGAAAAAAGAAAATATAGACTCGATATTTATACATATTACAGTATTTATAAAATGCTTTGTATCATATAAATAATGTAAATAATATACGTACATACAAATTATGAGATCATATAAATACACATGAAATAAATATTAATACATATTGATAATGTAATATTTTTGGCAATATATTGGTAATGCTTAATAACTTGATTAGGCCCTTTTTTATGTATATGAATATATCACTAGGTTCCATTTAAAATAATTTGGTGGGTTGATTTTTCCTTGAAGGGCTCGGAGCAAAAGTCATTTGCCTAGAGCGCCAAATTTGCTTGCGCCAGCCCTGCCTGTACGCTGGTATTGATCGACAACCCCCCACTTTCGCCCATTGGCTGTCAAATTATTTGACGTTGAGACCTGTTTAGGATCACAGTGCCGCATTTCGGCGGCCACCCTTCTCATTTATTATTATGAACAATCATCACCATTATCATCTTCATGGATTCGCATCCGATTCATGGGATAATGGTGATGGTATTGGTGCCACACGGTGACCTTCAAACAATCCCGAATTTATAAATTAGCCCGTTGAGCAAGTATCCACACCCAAAAAATTTTATTTTAGGGGGCATAATTTTAAAAGACAACATTATTTTATTGCAAACTAATTACAGTAAAAATTCGCTGATTCATCCACCACGGAAAAGAGACCTTTCCCATTTTCATCTTTATTCAAAATTCAAGAATATTAGGTGAAACAATATCAATCGTTAACATTAAAAAAATTCCTCGTCAAATAAAAGTAATTTTTTTCTTAAACGTAGCTTTATAATCATAAACGTCATGTGTCACACATATTAAACACATATTGCGCGATTTTCTGTCGAATTTAAAGTGGTTGGATCGACGGAATTAAACTTACTATTTTCAATGAAGATCGACAGAAAGCGTAACTCTACATTTTCACGATCTCACTCTTTGCATTTAGTGGTTGGAGGAAACAAACCGGCACTTCCAGGTACAGCATTGCTGCTCACAATGGAATATGCAGTAAAGCAAATCTAAATTAAATGGCTTTTTTCGAAGACTTTTTCTTTTTTGGTGGGAAGCTACGTTTTGAAATCCCGGAAGGATGCGCCGCTCTGCTAGAAAGGATTGTACTATATATATATCTACACGCGCACAGAATAAAACCTCTTTTAATGAACATCTAATTACGAAATAAATATATAGTATGGCCCCTCACTCAATAAATCCGGACTTGCCTGCGAAGCGGAATATATTATATTTGTTTAGGACTAGCAAGATTATGATTATCCCCTTCCATGCTCATGTTCGATAAGCAGAAATAATTAAAAAATAATTATAAGTCCCTTTCATTTAGTAAAGCTCATGTTTTCTTTAGGATATTTTTTATTGTAATATGTGAAATGGACTTTTTGCTCAGTTTCGCTAGAACTTCCAAATACGAACCCGAATTGTGTTAATTTTTGCCGAGTTTTTGTTTTGATAATGAGGTGCAAAGTTTGGATACAAGGTTTCCAGACGCGGGTTTAACCCTTCATAAATCTTGAGGTTTTGGGTAAGATCATCTTCAGCAATTTCTTGCATCTGTACTTTAAATTAACTGTTTGTAATCATCATTACCTGCGGTTGATGAAGTTTATATAGGATAGAGTTTTAAAATTTACAATATACCTAAAACTTACAATCCAACCAATATCATTTCTAAAAACATAGATAAATGTCCAATTATGTAACTCACTTAAATCTATTTAGTCCTTTGCTCAGTACAAAAGAAACTACTCCGCAGACATCCATTGGATGGAGAATTATGATATCGCAAAATTTTTCTCAATTAATACCTTCCATAGAAATAGCTTTACTAATTAACCAGCTTTTATTATTTAATTTTATTTGCTTATTTATTACTTCCATTTATTATATCCAAATCTTGGCAGCAGGGGCTTTCTCACACCCCTAAATCTGTACCATATGATAACTAAACGGGTTAAACTAATTAGAAAACTGTAAATCATTATCACAAAATGTAAAAAATTAGAATTCGTCTGAATAAAGTTGGATTTGATATGAAATGTGATAATATACGTATTTATGAATTTCTATACAGAAATAACGCTTTTAGAATTAAATACCAATAACTGCACTCAATGCTTATTTCAATTATGTCTATTCGTTGTTGTTTTTTCATTAGGTTTGTGTTTTGATTAATAATTTTAACGTTAGATAAAGAATGAGCGACATATATTCCTATGATGAGCATGGCCGTGAGAATAATATAGTGGCTGATTAAGGGTTCTGCAGGTTTTGATTTCATTTGGTATGTCCCTGGGATTCACAAGCAAATAGAAAATGCCATTAATTTTATGGATATTTTACAGTTGTTATGTGTTCACCAGAGGCCTACGGTGATTTTAAAAGTGACCTATCTACAATTGTGTAACATGCCCCTCGAATATAAAACTGCTAATTCATTCACATATCATTATCACCATCATCATGCTATATATATATATATTATCCTCATCATCATATTTAAATATTATCTATCCAATGTAGAACGAAAGTCTCTCCAAATGCTTTCCACGTAAGTCTATCCTGAGCAATTAGCTTCCACGTCACTCCAACTTGTTTTCCTATTTCATCCACCCATCTATTTTGAGGACGTTTTCTAGGTCATCGGTGGTCTCTTGGAATCCAGTTGAGAATTTGCGTTGTCCATCGTTAATCAGTTCTTCTTGCAATATACAAAGCCCATCGCCATTTCAGCCCTTTTATTTTAACAATGATGCCCGATGTGATGTCCGATATACGATGGCTCGAGTTTGATCTCTCAGCCTAGTGTTCCTTTTTCGATCTCTCCTAGTTATTCCAAGAATGCACCTCTCCATGCTCCTTTGGGTTGTCTGTAACTTCCGTATTGCTGCAATTGTTAGACTCCATGCTTCTGTTCCATAAGAAAGAACTGGCAATACACACTGGTTGAAGACCTTTCTTTTTAGACACAAAGGCAAATTCCCGTTCAGGATAAAACTGTTTCTTCCAAATGCACCCCAGCCAAGTTTAATACGTCTCTTGAGTTCTTTCATAATGTTGCCATCCATCGAAATCAGCTGGCCAAGGTAAATATATATGAATCAGAAATTTATATGTGTCAACTTGTATTTTTGTTTCCTCTACGAAATTATTGAACATGATCTTAGTTTTTTGTAGGTTCATCTTCAGTCCAACTTCTTTACTTCTAGTTGAAAGCTCCTGTACCATGTCTTGGAGTTCTGACGGGTTTCTTGAAAAAATAACAATGTCATCAGCAAACCGCAAATGATTTAAATATTCACCATTTATTTTTATTCCCTTGTCATTCCAATTTATCTGCTGAAAAATCATCTGTAAAGCTGAAGTAAAAAGTTTTGGAGAAATGGTATCTCCCTGCCTCACACCTTTACCAATTTTGATAGCTTCGGTATCTTTATGTAACCGAAATTTTGCACTTGCATTTTTATACACACATTTCACCATGTCAATGTACACATCCTCGATGTCTGCTGATCTTAAAGAGTTGATGACTGCTGATGTTTTAATAGAGTCAAAGGCCTTCTCATAGTCAATAAATGCCACACACAATGGAAGTTCATATTCATGTGTTCTTTCAATTAATTCTCTTAATACTTGAATATGGTCCACTGTACTGAATCCACTTCGAAATCCAGCTTGTTCTCTTGGTTGAGCTGCATCTAATTTTTTCTGCAGGCGATGTGTTAGCACTTTTGTGAAGATTTTATAAATAGCAGGTAACAAGCTAATTGGTCGGTAATTTTTCAAATCCTCTTTATCACCTTTTTTATGCAAAAGAATTACTGTTGCAGAATCCCATTGGTTTGGTATGTTACCGCTGTTAAGACAGTTGGTAAAGAATTTTGCAATTTTTTTTTCTACATGAACTCCAGCTTCTTTTAAGATATCTAATATGATGCCATCATCTCCAGGAGCTTTTCTTTTCTTCATAAATTTTATTGCAAATGCTACTTCCTCTTTTAAGATTTTAGAAGCTATCCTGTCGGCTATCTCAGAGTCTTCGTTTAATCCACGTTTTCCTTTACATAGTATAATATATAATATATTACATATATAATATATTACGTATATATATATACATACAGGTTGTCTGTTAACCTCCGGACAAAATGCGTATAGCGTGATTCCTTGCAAAATTTTAAGTGAAAATCTGGGTCTAAGCGGAGTTTACAACTAACATAAAAAGGAATTAATTCTTTATATTCACTGAAAACGTTTACAATTAAAGACTTTACTTTAATTTGCTTATACGGGAATGATGATGCATGAGTTCTAACTTACAAAACAATGTAGAAATTGTAAACAACTCAAAACAGTATGAGGAAATATACTTACGATAACTAGTAAACTAAAAAGATGAAATTTTTACTCCAGAAAACAGACAATAATTAAGTGTATTTTGCTAGATCAGAATCTTAGGTACGAGTAATTAGAAACAACTGCAAGAAAAACCTATTAAAACCCTTCATAAAAATATACAATTTAAAATGAATTGACTGAAACTGGAAAGTAAGTTCATAATTTAATCTCATATCCAAAACGAATTCCTGACTCTGGACTGGTTTTAAATATTAGGAATGGCAAGTCTTATTGGAAAGAATAACAAAATAATCAACTTGCCATAAATACCGAAGATCATGATAAATTATCCAAGGATATACTACCGCCCATGAAAGATTAATTTCCCTTCGTTTCTGGGAGGAGGGGAAAAATGAAGGTGGAATTAAAAAAATCGTAAGTTTTTAAAGAATATTTGGCCTCGAGCTATTAAAAAGGAAATTGAAAAAAATTAATTACGGCCTAAATCTCCACTGAACTTGGACGTTTTTCTCGTTATTGATGCGTCACTGATGGATGGAACGATTTTTTCCTTGAAATTTACGATGAAAATCGTGCCTAACCAGTAAAAAGTTTTAAAGTTCTTTTAGGGTAATTAATTTTGCGATAGTGTGTGAATTGATTGGTTAATTGCATTTGTTCGGGAACCTTTAATCAACTCCCTATCAGCCAGGAAATCTGGCATGGTTTAGGGAAGAAGAGAACGGCTTTTGGTAATCGCACTTCATTTTACCATGGGAAAACTTAAGGATTTTTTGTCTCAAAAATCCCTAATGGCTCTGATTATGATAAACAAGAAAAAGCTGGGCCGACTGATGACCGTCATATTTTTCTCGACTTCCTGCTCTCTCCAGCCTTAAAAACTTAGTTTTTTCCCATTAAAAACTTAGAACGAGTTGATGGATAATAGGGGATTATTTTTTTGCCTTTCTTTCTTTCAGCACTCCCATTGCGAGGACATTACGTAGCTAAGAAATATTTTTTAATTAGTGGTGATACTTGGAAACGGTAGAAATATTACGCAATATTCTGTGAAGTTTAAGGATTTTAGAGATAAGTAATTTTTATTTTCCCATGAACTATTGATATTATTGTCAAAATAATTATTAGGCATTTGTTTAAGCAAAGCGCAATTGCCATTTGAACAATTTTACAAACAAACGCAAACGTTAATTGTTTGAAGAGATTTTTAGTTGCAGAATTTTAGAAAGAAAATTTTAGAGTCCCTAGAATTCTAGGTCGAAGTATCAGCCTCCATTTCGTTGCACACTTCCGGTTTCATAACACAACGTTTGCCATTGGAAAATTAATAATCCATTTTCTTCTTCTTCGTTCAGGATGTGTTGCAAATCTAAACGTTCTCTGTATATTCTTCGAGTGATTTGAACTATTTACAGCGACACACCCACTCACCTATTTCACCCTATTTATTAAATGTAACACACTTGTAAATCATTCAACATGAACACAGCAGGGAAATGAGATCACATGATACGATGGAATCAAAATGGAGGACGCGCCAGCTTCCTTTATTAGGAGTCTTAGTTTGAATTGAAATGTTTGTTTCGTTGAGGTTTATTTTAGACAATAAACTTAAAAATCATTAAAAAAGACTGTTTAATTTATGTTCTTACGACAAAAATCATACTACGCCTAAACATGAAATTATATGAGAAATACAAGCCTTTGCTGTTTAGGGAACTAAACCTTAATCTACCGTGTGCACAAAAAAACAGTACGCATTCCAAGTTACTGATGGAAGTCGAAAACAGAATAGGAGCATGATAGACGATTAGGTTTCCACTACCGCACCGAAGGTTAGTTGATTGTACTTTTATGGCGCAAGGACAGCAAGGTTTATATTGCGCTAAACAAGGCGAGGTCATACACATGGTTTCAGAATGAGAGTAAATTAAAAGTGAAATGGTAAAAACGCACTGAAAGTATTTTAAAAAACGTATGAAAAGAAACTATATAACGAAATTATATAAGGTGGGAAAATCCAATATTAAATAAAAAATTAAAAACGATTTCATAATCAAAAGAGTCACATAAAATGTCATGAAGGGTAAAATTATTTTGGTTCAAAATTAAAGACCGTTGCTGATCAAAATTGGGGCAAGTAGATAAAACATCTAAAACAGTCAATGGTTCACCACATGTAAAACACTTTGGGGTATCCTCAATACTTTGGGGTATCCTCTCCCTTTGAAAGATGTTGGTGGGAGAAGCGTGTGTGGCCGATGCGAAGTCTAACCAGAGTGACCGCTGTGTGACTGTCACCCCTAGAGTTAGGTAGCTTCTAGTGTAAGACCAATGTGTGGTTTTATGTAATAAAATTCGTTTAAAACTTGCTCGTCCCATTCCACCTGCTGTTTTCTGTATACATGATACTAGACATGAGTATATAATGACGTAAGAAAGAACCCACTTGAAGGAAAACATATCCCGATGCACAATTGTAAGAAATAAATAAAATGGTTTATTATTATAAATTTTCTGCCATGAAGCGGACAGTCATTGGCTCAACTGATTCCATATCACGTTATGTAGATGACTTCTTATATAAATTGTTAAAGCAAATTTATATATTTTGCAACTCATTTCAGTTTCAAAGTAAATGTAACAATTGTTAGGAAGAATGTTACAGTATTAATCAGCGTGTGTTAATTTTTTGTAATACGCGTGTATTTTTATATGTTTATATCCATGTCATGTACTTTGGTACAATTCTAATATAGATACATATTTACTCAAAATAATTGCGTCTATTACAATTATTTACATCTGTAATTACGATTTGTTTCATTAACTGTGGGCTCCCACAATAGAAATGAGGTTTGTTCACTTTGAGAGTTCCTTGACTGCTGCCATTTAAAATAGCAAGAAATGCAAACTTAATAAATCTCAGTTTCTAAAATTAGCAACTTGCCAGATTGTTTTCTTTTATGTGATGTTTTACAAGTATATACAATTTCACTTTCCGTATCCGGCAACATATATTATATAATTTTAATTGTACTTTTTGAAATTGGCAAAGGTATTTTTAACTGCGCTTCGAATTCTAAAATAATAATCAGTCTTCCTTTTATCATCGAAATGTGCACACGTAATTCTAGGAGGCTCCGAAAAAACCGGCGCATTAATCCATTTAATGTTGCATTAGAATGTATATAATTATCTTTTGACATATTATTGAATTAATATAAACATTCAAGGCATTAATACATATTTTATATATTTATACATATTTTTACATATTTATAGACCAACCTTCAATTGAATGGAGTGTCTCTAACTCTTTCATCTATTAATTTCTCATAATATGCATGTAATTAGATTTTTATATGCTTATACTCATATTATGTAGTTTGCTACAATTAATATAGATTCATACTTGTATACACTTATTTATATGTACGCATCTATAATTTTTGCATGTTTACCTACCCTATGTTTTGCGAAAATGTTTAGAAGAGTATTCTTTCTATCTTAGTATTATCATCGCTATTTCTCCTGCTAAGTACTATCCTCTTCGGTATATATTTTGCCTTCATCATTGTGTACATTACTGAGTGCAATAACATTTAGAACCAGAGATTCCAAATATTTTCAGCAATTAAAACAAATAGTGTAATCTTGTACTAGTGCAAATAACTGCCCGAAGCTCCCGCAGTTTCCACTATTATCTTACACGAGAGCTTCTAAATGCGGGACAGGAATTCTGAGCACCGTTCAAATATGGTCCATGTAAACACATAATAGGTAGATCAAGACATAGCCCGAGTTTACGCCAGAGTGGGCCAACAAATATCCACAGTAGGCTTCTCAGCTCTCGGTGTATACAAATGGCTTTAGGGTACTACAATAAACTGCTGGGACATTATACTAAAATCCGGCTGAATGAATAATTATGGACAGTGCATTCGTAAGAATTTGCAGAGCTCCTCTGAAACTGTTATTTCTGGGATGCGTGCAGTGGGTAACATTTGGAGAGGATTCTGCTTTGCAATTCATAAAACATGTAGATCTTGGAAACTTTCTGCAGTAATTTACGCATCCATATATTTCCGGAGCATACGCTCTGATGTCTCAGATATTTACCTGCTGTTTTCATTCCACTTCCATATTTATTAAATCTGAAAAATTTCGTTCGAGAAAGCTGAGGAAGGTTTCCTGTGCACTCAATGAATTTCTAGATTACGTGCGATGCTTGTCAATTACGAATTTAGAAACGTTAACGCCGTTGAGATCTAGATTTGCATTCCAGGTATTCCGAGAGCACGCGATAAGAAAATTTAGGCACTGAATGCACAAGCACTCGTCAAAATGTATTTATACTCTCATATACGTATCATTCATCATTCATGCATTTGAATAACACCAGAATATTACTTAAATCACTATTCATACTCTGAAAGAAATTGAAGTTCAAGAGCAATCTACGAATATTTTCACGGAATATGTGATTCAAAACTACAAAACGGTGGCCTAAACTAAGCTCAGTATTATATACATTCTAAGAACCTATCTTCTCGTTTAATAAAATTTTAATCCACAAGCTTCCGAGCTTACGATTTTATTTTCATGTAATTACATTTTTTCCTTTTCTTTCTATTATATCTTTGTTGGTCATCCAGGGTTCTACTCATGGTAGCTGTACAATATGGTCAATTGATATCGCTGCATCAACGTGTCTTTCCGACTAATATAAACTTTGTCCTTTTTACATAAAATGATAGACGAGAAATAGTTTTAAATTTCTGATTCATGTAATTTAATAAAAATGAGGAAGTATAATTGTCGGTTTTGGTGAACTAACTATATAGCATAATTAATTTAAAGCGTTATCAAGGCGGGATTTAGTAACTCCTGCCTTTATGGACCTCAGATATGAAGGTAGAGAAACTCTCTCGTAAGATTCCATTTTCCTCAGAACTTTTGGAAAGATTTAATCTGCTGGAAAGCAAAGGGGTGCGTGTCCAGAGAAACGCAAATTATATTTCAGAAACATTTTATTACGGTTTCTGCCTAAAAATCAGTTTAATATGAAGTTGGATAAGGTAATTAATTGTACTTTACTGTCCAAATGCTAGGAAACTCGAGTCGTTGCTTTTCTAAATTAACACAGCACCATTTTGTTCTAATATGAATGCTGAACAACATTACGTAATATTATTACGTCTATCATGTTGCATAATGAGCACATAAAGTTTTACTACTACGTTAATTAGCCTTACTTATCATATGTGAAAATTATATTTTCTTATTTTTTTTTAAGATCTTTATATATGTTTGTTATTCTACTTTGACTCTACCTGGCTTTGTGATTCTTTTGACTATAATATAATTCTGTGTAATTCTTAACTCATAAACTATAAACGGTTTATTATATTATATATTCATAATTTATTAATATAATCAATCTCATTATGCTGCTATTCTAAAGGTATTACTTAATTGAGAAAATATATCAGTAATGTTTGAATTTATATACAGTATCTATATGTACATGAATATCAGTGGCATAGCGTAATTTCAAAAGTGGTCTTTCTCTGAATATTTATTATTCCACTCCTTTGAATTAAATAATCATATTTTACATATTTATTATCGTATTAAGAATGGAGTGAAAATGTATGCCTTGACTTGGGGCTTTTCACTTTCTCTCTCTCTCGCTCTGCTCATATATAATAATCGTCATATTCAACCATTATCTGCTCCTGCTGGATGAGGTCTCTCCAAATGTTTTCCACACAAGTCTATCCTGAGCAATTCGCTTCCACGTAACCCCAACCTGTTTTTTCCTTTCATCCACCCATCTAGTTTGAGGACGTTTATTAGGTCTTCGGTGGTCTCTTGGAATCCAGTTCAGAATTTCTGTTGTCCATCGTTGATCAGTTCTTCTTGCGATATGCCCATCCATATATATTTCAATTCCTTTGCTTTAACGTGATACTCCACTCTGGTTGCTCTCACCCAAGTGTTTCTTTCGATCTAGTTATTCCAAGCATGCCTCTCCATGCTCCTTTGCGTTGTCTGTATTTCGTATTGCTCAACTTCATTACATACATCATGTCTTTATATATATATTATGTATATATAAAGTTAAAATATCATGACGATTTTAAGTAATACATAAAACAATTTTTCTGTAAGATATCAGAACCAACATTCCGAGAAATATATCGACAAGTTATACACAAATTGAAAAATACCTAAGTGCAATGCAAAACAAAACATATACAAACAATAAATATATTTACAATATTTTACATACAAACCTTTTTCGAAAACTATGAAATAGTGCCCGAACCAAAACTAAACAAGACTGAATGTAAACAAATACAAAGTGTTACCAAAAATACATCCACAAAAGCTGCCATTTCAAAGAGTATTAAGTGCAAAAGTGATACGTCTTCGACAGCAGAAGTCATCACTTATACAAATCACAAAACCAGCCTTGCTGTGCATTCAAACTTACTAAAAATGTCTAGAATCAAAGGTAGTGGTATATTATTTCCAAGAAGAATATTTTTGAGCCCGTTAATTTAACCAATAAAATTATTATACTTTTTACATATACTATTAATACTGAGAATTTGTGAAATAACAATGTTTCTATGAACTTTTATACTTACACAAGATTTAAAGTTTGACAGAAACACAACTTTGAAATTGAAATCAGATCTTTTGTCGTAGAGTCTAATATTATAAACACCATCAGTACCATGTCTAATTTTCAAGTCTAAAAAGGAAATATTGTTCCCGTGTCCAGTCTTTTTTAACTTAAGGCTGTTAGGGTAAAACTTTTTATGTAAGACACAAAATTCAGCACAATTAAAAACTATGATGTCATCAATGTATCTAAAAGATTTTATACACAAGTGTTCATTCTTCTTTCCATAAAAGTACAGGAAAAAATCCGCCAGGGAGCTTGCAGAATTTGGCCCCATAGGAATACCATTAAATTACTTATAGAAATCAATCCCATTAAAGATGTTATAATCGAATATACAAAAATCAAAAATGGTATTCCAATAGTTAATGTCTATCCGACTGATATCAGAGAAGCCACTATATAAAAAAGATTTGAAATCCTTCATACCTTCCAAAAGAATACTGGTAAATAAATTTTCAAAGTCATACGTCCGAATTGTATGTATGTTACTATTCTCTTCTAGAATGTATTCAATAGTCCTGGAGTTATTGTTTATAATACATGATTTACTATCATTTTCCCTGATGTCTAAAA
>QLNU02014802.1:65824306-65834443 GCA_006491805.2 Dysdera silvatica
AAAAATGAAGGTGGAATTAAAAAAATCGTAAGTTTTTAAAGAATATTTGGCCTCGAGCTATTAAAAAGGAAATTGAAAAAAATTAATTACGGCCTAAATCTCCACTGAACTTGGACGTTTTTCTCGTTATTGATGCGTCACTGATGGATGGAACGATTTTTTCCTTGAAATTTACGATGAAAATCGTGCCTAACCAGTAAAAAGTTTTAAAGTTCTTTTAGGGTAATTAATTTTGCGATAGTGTGTGAATTGATTGGTTAATTGCATTTGTTCGGGAACCTTTAATCAACTCCCTATCAGCCAGGAAATCTGGCATGGTTTAGGGAAGAAGAGAACGGCTTTTGGTAATCGCACTTCATTTTACCATGGGAAAACTTAAGGATTTTTTGTCTCAAAAATCCCTAATGGCTCTGATTATGATAAACAAGAAAAAGCTGGGCCGACTGATGACCGTCATATTTTTCTCGACTTCCTGCTCTCTCCAGCCTTAAAAACTTAGTTTTTTCCCATTAAAAACTTAGAACGAGTTGATGGATAATAGGGGATTATTTTTTTGCCTTTCTTTCTTTCAGCACTCCCATTGCGAGGACATTACGTAGCTAAGAAATATTTTTTAATTAGTGGTGATACTTGGAAACGGTAGAAATATTACGCAATATTCTGTGAAGTTTAAGGATTTTAGAGATAAGTAATTTTTATTTTCCCATGAACTATTGATATTATTGTCAAAATAATTATTAGGCATTTGTTTAAGCAAAGCGCAATTGCCATTTGAACAATTTTACAAACAAACGCAAACGTTAATTGTTTGAAGAGATTTTTAGTTGCAGAATTTTAGAAAGAAAATTTTAGAGTCCCTAGAATTCTAGGTCGAAGTATCAGCCTCCATTTCGTTGCACACTTCCGGTTTTGTAACACAACGTTCACCATTGGAAAATTAATAATCCGTTTTCTTCTTCTTCGTTCAGGATGTGTTGCAAATCTAAACGTTCTCTGTATATTCTTCGAGTGATTTGAACTATTTACAGCGACACACCCACTCACCTATTTCACCCTATTTATTAAATGTAACACACTTGTAAATCATTCAACATGAACACAGCAGGGAAATGAGATCACATGATACGATGGAATCAAAATGGAGGACGCGCCAGCTTCCTTTATTAGGAGTCTTAGTTTGAATTGAAATGTTTGTTTCGTTGAGGTTTATTTTAGACAATAAACTTAAAAATCATTAAAAAAGACTGTTTAATTTATGTTCTTACGACAAAAATCATACTACGCCTAAACATGAAATTATATGAGAAATACAAGCCTTTGCTGTTTAGGGAACTAAACCTTAATCTACCGTGTGCACAAAAAAACAGTACGCATTCCAAGTTACTGATGGAAGTCGAAAACAGAATAGGAGCATGATAGACGATTAGGTTTCCACTACCGCACCGAAGGTTAGTTGATTGTACTTTTATGGCGCAAGGACAGCAAGGTTTATATTGCGCTAAACAAGGCGAGGTCATACACATGGTTTCAGAATGAGAGTAAATTAAAAGTGAAATGGTAAAAACGCACTGAAAGTATTTTAAAAAACGTATGAAAAGAAACTATATAACGAAATTATATAAGGTGGGAAAATCCAATATCAAATAAAAAATTAAAAATGATTTCATGATTAAAAGAATTGCATAAAATGTCACAAAGGGTAAAATTATTTTGGTTCAAAATTAAAGACCGTTGCTGATCAAAATTGGGGCAAGTAGATAAAACATCTAAAACAGTCAATGGTTCACCACATGTAAAACACTTTGGGGTATCCTCAATACTTTGGGGTATCCTCTCCCTTTGAAAGATGTTGGTGGGAGAAGCGTGTGTGGCCGATGCGAAGTCTAACCAGAGTGACCGCTGTGTGACTGTCACCCCTAGAGTTAGGTAGCTTCTAGTGTAAGACCAATGTGTGGTTTTATGTAATAAAATTCGTTTAAAACTTGCTCGTCCCATTCCACCTGCTGTTTTCTGTATACATGATACTAGACATGAGTATATAATGACGTAAGAAAGAACCCACTTGAAGGAAAACATATCCCGATGCACAATTGTAAGAAATAAATAAAATGGTTTATTATTATAAATTTTCTGCCATGAAGCGGACAGTCATTGGCTCAACTGATTCCATATCACGTTATGTAGATGACTTCTTATATAAATTGTTAAAGCAAATTTATATATTTTGCAACTCATTTCAGTTTCAAAGTAAATGTAACAATTGTTAGGAAGAATGTTACAGTATTAATCAGCGTGTGTTAATTTTTTGTAATACGCGTGTATTTTTATATGTTTATATCCATGTCATGTACTTTGGTACAATTCTAATATAGATACATATTTACTCAAAATAATTGCGTGTGTTACAATTATTTACATCTGTAATTACGATTTGTTTCATTAACTGTGGGCTCCCACAATAGAAATGAGGTTTGTTCACTTTGAGAGTTCCTTGACTGCTGCCATTTAAAATAGCAAGAAATGCAAACTTAATAAATCTCAGTTTCTAAAATTAGCAACTTGCCAGATTGTTTTCTTTTATGTGATGTTTTACAAGTATATACAATTTCACTTTCCGTATCCGGCAACATATATTATATAATTTTAATTGTACTTTTTGAAATTGGCAAAGGTATTTTTAACTGCGCTTCGAATTCTAAAATAATAATCAGTCTTCCATTTACCATCGAAATGTGCACACCTAATTCTAGGAGGCTCCGAAAAAACCGGCGCATTAATCCATTTAATGTTGCATTAGAATGTATATAATTATCTTTTGACATATTATTGAATTAATATAAACATTCAAGGCATTAATACATATTTTATATATTTATACATATTTTTACATATTTATAGACCAACCTTCAATTGAATGGAGTGTCTCTAACTCTTTCATCTATTAATTTCTCATAATATGCATGTAATTAGATTTTTATATGCTTATACTCATATTATGTAGTTTGCTACAATTAATATAGATTCATACTTGTATACACTTATTTATATGTACGCATCTATAATTTTTGCATGTTTACCTACCCTATGTTTTGCGAAAATGTTTAGAAGAGTATTCTTTCTATCTTAGTATTATCATCGCTATTTCTCCTGCTAAGTACTATCCTCTTCGGTATATATTTTGCCTTCATCATTGTGTACATTACTGAGTGCAATAACATTTAGAACCAGAGATTCCAAATATTTTCAGCAATTAAAACAAATAGTGTAATCTTGTACTAGTGCAAATAACTGCCCGAAGCTCCCGCAGTTTCCACTATTATCTTACACGAGAGCTTCTAAATGCGGGACAGGAATTCTGAGCACCGTTCAAATATGGTCCATGTAAACACATAATAGGTAGATCAAGACATAGCCCGAGTTTACGCCAGAGTGGGCCAACAAATATCCACAGTAGGCTTCTCAGCTCTCGGTGTATACAAATGGCTTTAGGGTACTACAATAAACTGCTGGGACATTATACTAAAATCCGGCTGAATGAATAATTATGGACAGTGCATTCGTAAGAATTTGCAGAGCTCCTCTGAAACTGTTATTTCTGGGATGCGTGCAGTGGGTAACATTTGGAGAGGATTCTGCTTTGCAATTCATAAAACATGTAGATCTTGGAAACTTTCTGCAGTAATTTACGCATCCATATATTTCCGGAGCATACGCTCTGATGTCTCAGATATTTACCTGCTGTTTTCATTCCACTTCCATATTTATTAAATCTGAAAAATTTCGTTCGAGAAAGCTGAGGAAGGTTTCCTGTGCACTCAATGAATTTCTAGATTACGTGCGATGCTTGTCAATTACGAATTTAGAAACGTTAACGCCGTTGAGATCTAGATTTGCATTCCAGGTATTCCAAAAGCACGCGATAAGAAAATTTAGGCACTGAATGCGCAAGTACTCGTCAAAATGTATTTATACTCTCATATACGTATCATTCATCATTCATGCATTTGAATAACACCAGAATATTACTTAAATCACTATTCATACTCTGAAAGAAATTGAAGTTCAAGAGCAATCTACGAATATTTTCACGGAATATGTGATTCAAAACTACAAAACGGTGGCCTAAACTAAGCTCAGTATTATATACATTCTAAGAACCTATCTTCTCGTTTAATAAAATTTTAATCCACAAGCTTCCGAGCTTACGATTTTATTTTCATGTAATTACATTTTTTCCTTTTCTTTCTATTATATCTTTGTTGGTCATCCAGGGTTTTACTCACGATAGCTGTGCAATATGGTCAATTGATATCGCTGCATCAACGTGTCTTTCCGACTAATATAAACTTTGTCCTTTTTACATAAAATGATAGACGAGAAATAGTTTTAAATTTCTGATTCATGTAATTTAATAAAAATGAGGAAGTATAATTGTCGGTTTTGGTGAACTAACTATATAGCATAATTAATTTAAAGCGTTATCAAGGCGGGATTTAGTAACTCCTGCCTTTATGGACCTCAGATATGAAGGTAGAGAAACTCTCTCGTAAGATTCCATTTTCCTCAGAACTTTTGGAAAGATTTAATCTGCTGGAAAGCAAAGGGGTGCGTGTCCAGAGAAACGCAAATTATATTTCAGAAACATTTTATTACGGTTTCTGCCTAAAAATCAGTTTAATATGAAGTTGGATAAGGTAATTAATTGTACTTTACTGTCCAAATGCTAGGAAACTCGAGTCGTTGCTTTTCTAAATTAACACAGCACCATTTTGTTCTAATATGAATGCTGAACAACATTACGTAATATTATTACGTCTATCATGTTGCATAATGAGCACATAAAGTTTTACTACTACGTTAATTAGCCTTACTTATCATATGTGAAAATTATATTTTCTTATTTTTTTTTAAGATCTTTATATATGTTTGTTATTCTACTTTGACTCTACCTGGCTTTGTGATTCTTTTGACTATAATATAATTCTGTGTAATTCTTAACTCATAAACTATAAACGGTTTATTATATTATATATTCATAATTTATTAATATAATCAATCTCATTATGCTGCTATTCTAAAGTTATTACTTAATTAAGAAAATATATCAGTAATGTTCGAATTTATATACAGTATCTATATGTACATGAATATCAGTGGCATAGCGTAGTTTCAAAAGTGGTCTTTCTCTGAATATTTATTATTCCACTCTTTGAATTAAATAGTCATATTTTACATATTTATTGTCATAAGAGATATGATGAAATGTATGCATGACTTGGGGCTTTTATTTCTCTCTCTATATATATATATATATAAAGTTAAAATATCATGACGATTTTAAGTAATACATAAAACAATTTTTCTGCAAGATATCAGAACCAATATTGCGAGAAATATATCCACAAGTTATACTCAAATTGAAAAATACCTAAGTGCGATGCAAAACAAAACATATACAAACAATAAATATATTTACAATATTTGACATACAAACCTTTTTCGAGAACTATGAAATAGTGCCCGAACCAAAACTAAACAAGCCTGAATGTAAAGAAATTCAAAGTGTTTCCAGAACTACATCCACAAAAGTTGCCATTTCCAAGAGTAAGTATTTAGTGCATTAAGTGATATGTCTTCGGCAGCAGAATTTGTCACTTACACGAATCACAGAACCAGCTTTGCTGTGCATTCAAACTTACTAAAAATATCTAGAATCAAAGGTAGTGGCATACCATTTCCAAGAAGAATATTTCTGAGCCTGTTAATTTCATCAATAAAATTATTATAATTTTTTTCACATGATATTAATTCTGAGAATTTGTGAAATAACAACGTTTCTAAGAACTGTTATACAAGATTTAAAGTTTGACAGAGGCACAACTTTGAATTTGAAATGATGAGATCTTTTGTCGTAGAGTCCAATATCGTAAACGCCATCAGTACGATGTCTAATCTTTAAGTCTAAAAAGGAAATACTATTCCCCTTGTCCAGTCTCTTTTAACTTAGGCTGTTAGAGTAAACCTTTTTATGTAAGACACAAAATTCAGCACAATTAAAAACTATGACGTCATTAATGTATCTAAAAGACTTTATACACAAGTGTCACTCTTCTTTTCATGAAAGTACAGGAAGAAATCCGCCAGGGAGCTTGCAAAAGTTGCCCCCATAGGAATATCTCTAACATGCCTGTAGAAATCAATCCCATTAAAGATGGTATAATCGAATACACAAAAATTGAAAAAAATAGTATTCCAATAGTTAATGTCTATCTCAATGATGTCAGAGAAGCCATTATATAAAAAGATTTGAGATCCTACATACCTTCCAAAGGAGTACTGGCAAATAGATTTTCAAAGTCATACGCCTCAATTGTATGTTACACTCTCTAAAATACTCTATAATATATACTATAATATATAATATATATAATATACTATAAATTACTCTTCTAAAATATATTCAATAACCCTGGAATTACTGTTTACAACACATGATTTACTATCATTTCTCCTGATGTCTAAAAGGATTTTCTTAAGAATATTCTGCAAGATGGTAACTAACTTATTGTATAGCTCGTTGGTTACGCATGTAATAAATCTAAATCCTGTAAGTTGTTTATGGAATTTCATGATGATGAAGAGATATGGGAAGTTAAAGCAGTAATTTTTTATGTTTAAATTTTTGTGCACTGCATTTACCTCCTTCCAAAAGATATTAATGGTATACCTCAATCTGGAGTAAGTCCCATTGGTCTCATATTCATGCATGAGGTTTTTTATAGAACTCTTTGAAGACCAAGCAGAAGTTGTTATTTTAGTTGTCTACAGTTGTTACGATGAAGTGCTTTCTTAAAAAATGTTTTTTAACTGGATTTATTCTATCACTATCTTCATAGTAATTGTCCTTAAGTGCATTTATTTTCTCAGTAAAATAGTATTTTAGAACAGCTAGCCATTGAGAGAAGCTTTATATAGGGCACGTATATTTAAAAGCCATTTTCAGGATAAATTTTCTTAAGTCTTCCAAGAAGCATTTGAGTAGATGTTTATGCTCGTATCTTCTATGGGGTCTGTAGCTGATAATCTTTCGTCATCATTAATCTAAGTTTTTCGTTTTCAAAAATTTAAAAGTTACTTGTAACAACAATTATAATTACTGTCCACGAATCTATTAAATCGTCAATTATTGCAAAAGCGATTTTCTTCATCTTATTGAAAGAGTTGTAGTTGCAGAGTTCTTTTTTAAGGGATTTTTCATATCTATAGATAATTTTTATATTTAAGCAATCTTTTAAAGGAAAGTGAATTGAATTTTTCATGACAAACCCATGAAAATTGGTTTCCTCATAAAATTTGTTCTTAACAGGGAGTATCCAATATGTTTTAGCTTTGTCAGACTTTTGTAAAACTATTTCATCTTCCTTGTAAATACCAAGCTTAAACTTCATTAGATCTCTAACAAGAATATCGAAGTTATAAACCATAAAGTCGAAGTCCTTGTTTTGAAGACCATCTCTAATAAAAGAGTTTTTTCTGAAAAATGATATTTTTGATGTATTTAATATGTTTTTCTGCAAAATATCCCCCACCCAATTCTTGTAAAGATTTTTTAAATGACCCAAGGTCTCTATTTGGTCTTTTTATACGTCCATTTCTAGTTCCTCTAGTTGTTTCCTTTTTATAGAAGGCCAAAGAAGGTTTCTGTGTCACATTAATTGTATCAATATGTTTCTAATTTCTATTAAACCTCACGGCCACAAATGCCGTTCGACTGGGAATGTACTCATGTCACTCCTTCGACTGTCTATCCCGTCGCAGTCACAAATTTAGTTATCATCATGCAAACTCTACATCAAGGATGCTGAAATGTCATCCCAGTTCTGGAGCAAATTACTAGACAAATTCCCTTCAACTCTCGACTGTGAATCCCGTCAAAGTCACAATTTTCTTCTATGCAATGGAATAATTCTTGCAATGCACTATCGGTTTGCGATGCTAACGCAAATAAAGGCTTCACTTGAGATTTTTTAAGCACCCTCTTTACATCTTTATCTGCTCCTTTCAAAATGTTCAGTGTAATCCTATTACCATTCTTTCTTCCATCCTTGAAAATTTTATTCGCTTATATTCTGAATTCTTTTAGACATTTTGGTGGAATCCGAACGACTATTAGTTTCTTCCCTTCATATGCTCCCTTTACACAGATACTCATCGAATTCATTCAATCTGTTAAATATTTCAGGATTTTTGCTGTAGTTATGTCCTCTCCCCCCCCCTTCTCCCTTACGTAAAATGATTTGTTCTTTTCAATAGAGAAGCACAACCTAACGTTCTTATGTTACTATCATCATCATCATCATAATCATCATATTCAACCATTTTCTGTCTACTTCTGGATGAAGGTCTCTCCAAATGCTTTCCACATAAGTCTACCCTGAGAAATTCGCTTCCACGTCACCCCAATCTGTTTTCATATTTCATCCAACCATCTAAATTGAGGCCATTTTCTAGGTCTTCGGTGGTCTCTTGGAATTCAGTTCAGAATTTCTGTTGTCCATCGTTGACCAGTTCTCCTTGCAAAATGCCCAACCCATCGCTATTACGGCCCTTTTACTTTGACGATGATAATACTCTAGTTTGCTCTCTCACCCAAGTGTTCCTTTTTCGATCTCTCCTAGTTATCCCAAGCATGCACCGCTCCATGCTCATTTGGGTTGTCCGCAACTTTCGTATTGCTGCAATTATTAGACTCCATGTCTCCGATCCATAAGGGAGGACTGCGAATACACACTGGTTGAAGACTTTTCGTTTTAGACAGAAAGGCAATTTTCCCTTCAGGATAAAACTGTTTCATCCAAATGCATTCCAGCTAAGTTTAATACGTTTGTTTAGTTCTTTCATAATGTTGCCTTCCATTGAAATAATCTGGCCAAGGTAAATATATGAATCAGCAATTTCTAGCTTAATATTTTCGACTTGTATTTGTGTTTCCTCTACGAAATTATTGAACAGGATCTTAATTTTTTTTAGGTTCATCCTGAGTCCAATTTCTTTTCTTCTAGCTGAGAGCTCCTGTACCATGTCACGGAGTTCTGATGGGTTCGTTGAAAAAATTATAGTATCATCAGCAAACCGCAAATGATTTAAATGTTCGCCATTTATTTTTAATCCCCTGTTATTCCGATTTATCTGCTGAAAAATTATCTGTAAAGCTGAAGTAAAAATTTAGAAGAAATGTTATCTCCCTGCCGCACACCTTTACCAATTTTTATAGTTTTTGTATCTTTATGTAACCGAAATTTTGCACTCGTATTTTTATACACACATTTCATCATGTCAATGTACACTGTCAATGTACACTGCAGAAAAAATTAGATGCAGCTTAACCAAGAGAACAAGCTGGATTTCGAAGTGGATTCAGTATTGTAGATTATATTCTAGTATTAAGAGAACTAATTTATTTTTGAATAAAGATGAAGATTTATTTTTGGAAGATTTATGTTTGAAAGATTTATTTTGAATGATTTATTTTTGAAAGATTTATTTTTTGAAAGATTTATTTTTGAAAGATTTATTTTTAAAAGATTTATTTTTAGAACAATTATTTTTAAAAATTTTATAGATTATTTTTAAAGATAAAGAGATTTATTTTTGAAAGAACACATGAATATGAACTTCCATTGTGTGTGACATTTATTGAATATGAGAAGACTTTTACCTCACTTAAAACGTCAGCAGTTATAAATTCTATAAGATCAACAGAAGTCGAGGATGTTTTCATTGATATGGTGAAATTTATGTATAAAAATGCAAGAACAAACTTTCGGTTACATGAAGATACCAAAACTATAAAATTTGGTAGAAGTATGAAGCAGGGAAATACTATTTCTCCAAGCTTTTTTACTTCAACTTTTGCAGATGATTTTTCAGCAGATAAATTGGGATAACAAGGGAATAAAAATAAATGGTGCATATTTAAATCACGTGCGGTTTGCTGATGATATTGTTATTTTTCCACGAACCCATCAGAACTCCAAAACATGGTACAGGGTTCTCAACTAAAAGTAGAGAAGTTGGACTCAAGACGAACCCACAAAAATCTGAAATCATGTTCAATAATTTCCTAGAGGAAACAAA
>QLNU02014802.1:65846826-65880999 GCA_006491805.2 Dysdera silvatica
TTTTACCTTACGCCAGTGTCGAAATAACTGTTTGCTAATATTAATTAGGGAGATTATTTACGTACCTTTTTGTAACCACATAAAAGCGTGTGGATTTGATAAATGAAAACCAAACGTTAGCTGCATCATTATTTAGAGGCATAAAATTTGCAAAAATTTGCAAAAATTTGCAGAGGCACATAATTAGGTTATAAATACCAAAATGCGTGAAAGATTAAATAAAAATTCAAAGTGGATATATCGTATTTGAAACCAAGGAAAGAGGTTAATAAATTCATCATAGAATTGAATTAATTGGTGGCACCGAATTTAATAAATCAGCAATATCGAATTTAATAAATCAGTAATATTGAATTCAATAAAACAATAAATAGTAAATATTGAAATTTATAAATCAGAACTATTGAATTTAATAAATCAGTAATATTACAAATTTAATAAATCAGTAATATCGAATTTAATAAATCAGTAATATTGAATTTAATAAATCAGTAATATTGAATTTAATAAATCAGCAATATTGAATTTAATAAATCAATAATATTGAATTTAATAAATCATCAATATTGAATTTAATAAATCAGTAATATTGAATTTAATAAATCAGTAAATAATAATTATTGAATTTTATAAATCACTTAATAATAAATAGATTAAGCGTACCATCCAATGTTACCGCTCTATCGTCTTTTAACAACCTTGCATTAATCAAGTACTTTCATCGCTGAGATAAAAATTATTGTTACAAACAAATCGATTTAATGCTAATCATTAAATTTGGAACGAACATGCATTAGTTAGCCATTCAATCAATAATCCAAATCGGTAATCGATTTATATAGGGCAGCAGGCGTTTTGCAGCGAGCTTAAAACTTTTCAAAATAATTTACCATTCGAATAATTGGAATTAATTAAGTTCGTAATATTCGTTAAACTAGTTCAGCAGCTTTTGATATGAATTGATAATCTGGAAATTCCCCAGTTGATTAGAATATATTAATTGGGTTGAAAATCTGCGGAATAATAGAGTGTGATGATCGAAAATTGTAAATTCAGTCATATGGAGAATCAATTTGCAACCTTGTAGTTTATGTGAAATGATTGCTTCGTATTTTTGTGAAGCAATTTCCGAATAATCATCATCGTCTTATGCATATAATTTCAAGTACTTAACTATATTACCTAATGAAATTCTCCTCTATTTTTAATTGCAGTCCATATAGGTCCAATGTGAGACAGTACAGTTTCGTCCCATTTCCACATATTTGCTGAATTTTTCCACTAATCTTGACAAAAGTCATTTCAAAGGCATGTGAAATGACTTTTCCCACCAATCTTGTCAAAAGTCATTTCACATGCCTTTGATGGTCCTTTGATATAGAGAGAAGAATTTTGGTCTTTCGTGTGTGTTAAGTTCTCCTTGCAATATGCCCTGCCTCTTACCAATGCAAACTTTTTGCTATTACAATGCAAACTTTTTGCTATTACAGTGCAAACTTTTTGCTATTGCAATGCAAACTTTTTGCTGTTACAACATTGTCGGTTACACTGGTTTATTTTTGCATACAAGCATTTTGTTTTTCGATTTTTTTCTAGTTATTAGACATAAATTATAAATTTTTCCATACTCTTCAAAAGAAGCAGTTGATTTAAACATAATTTTCGGTTTGCACTTTCGTCCCCTTATCTTTCCAATTCGCAAATCAAAAATTGCTTTTTGTGATATGATGTCAAACCCTGTCATGATATAACGTAAAACCAACCGCTTTAGGAATTCCTGAAGGAAGGGGGCGGGGATAATTAAGAGAGGGATATTTTTGGCAGGAAATAGGGAGACGAGAGGTAGCGGGCAATGAGATAGCACGCCCGTTACTCTATCTCCAGTCCGATAGTTATTCTTATTAAGAACTGTAAATTTTCCAATAAGTGTAAATCCCCACGATTTCGCATGCTCTATCCTGCTTTTCGAGCAGCAACACGTTGTGAACACCGTCGTGAAATAAATATATTGTTTTTGTTTTCGGAGGTGTCTAAGTGGTGTCGTCAAGATTATAATTCTGCGCACAAACATCTACATTTCAGGAGCGCAACACCCATTTTAAGCACCTCAAAGAGAATCCACAGGACGAGTTACACGTTCGGAGGTCACTGGTCTACCATACACACACCTTTTGGAAATCACGAATACTCTCGCACCCAAGCCGGCCGGTGATACCCCAGTCGGTCACACTTTATAAAGCTAGCATGGAGGTAATTGTTTTATAAATAATGCTATACATATTAAATGATTTTTTTAGTCTTTAGTTTAAAATCATTGAAGTGCTACAAATCAAATTATTTATTGTAAAGTACAGATTTGAAAGCAAATTGTAAAATTTGGATTCTGGATATTATAAATATTTTAGCATCCCTTTCATTTATATATTGAAAATTAGTGAAAAAAATCTTAAATTATAGAGAATTGACGATTAACAAGTTCACTTTACTAAACCAAGTTTTCCTAATTAAGACATTTAAATATATTTATCAGTGTCACGATAGTTTAAGCGTTTTATTACAATATCATCTATAGACTATTATGAATATAATACAGAGAATTCTGTCTATAGCAATGCACAAGGGATCGGAAAAATATCACTCTTTGCCAGCGGTTCTTTAAATTTTTTGAACCGCGGAACAACTTCAGTTACCACACGGCCTCGCGGATTCCCAAGAATTAACTCAACATTTAAAGCTTGGAATTTGCATCATACATGAAGGGAAGTAAGACAAAGTGGATATGAGGGGTAAAGCAGATCAGCTTAATATTTAATAATCCAAATATAGGTGGCGATAGTGGCCAGTGCAAAAGTTTTGAAGGTGTGCGAAGGAATAAATTGCATTTACTTCAGCACCACCCATGTATTTCATTGGTGCTAAATAAATTGCATTTACCTCAGCACCAATGAAATACATGCGCATCGAATAAAGTAGCCAAATATTTTTTTCGATTGTTCACTAAATTTTGTTAAGTTAGTTAAATGTCAATATAATAAAAACTATTCCGCACTAAATTTTATGAACTGTATGCCTGAAACAGGTATGAAGTCTGTTAGTTTAGATAATGTTTTTGTATCATTATGGTTAAGGATTCAGCACAAGCATTACTTCGTTTTTCAAAATGGCATTGAGGGCAAAACGGATCATTTTTTTAAGGGGCAAAATGGATAAATAATCCTACGGGGCCCTGGCCCCAGAGCCCACAAGTTAGGGATCTCTAAATTGTTTATTGGTGATTAAATCATGCAATTAGCTTTTAAATATTTTTATTGATTTTATTTTGTTATATTTCATCGTAATTTTGAATAAAATTTAAATTCATCCTGATTTCATTTTGACAAATTGCCATGAAATTGATGACATGCACCTCTAGCCACATGGGCCGCACAGTTTTCACTAGAGAACGGTTTTCTTTTGTAGTTGATGATCAGGCAACCCTGATTGCAAAGTACTTCGCTCAATTGAGTGAGTAAGTTCAATTACATGTGCTTGTTGTGCTGGTTGGTTACAGTCAAAATTTGCAGAAATTTTAACAAACAGCCCTGCTAAGGAACATTGCTCGAGTATAACGCGAAAAGAAAAACCGGTGTGAACAAAGTACAGGCAAGCCTAAGAATACCATCGAGCATCTTGGCACAGAGACAGAATCTACGTCGCAGTCTTAATTTACTTAATATGTAATAAACCATATGCTGATCCACCAATAGGGAACTGGATAAAGTGTTCCTTCTCTAACGGATGGGATCACGAGAACTGTAACCCTTATGAAGACATGGAAGATTATACGTGTCTTAAATGCACTATGTGAAAACGTTTCTGGTAATTTTTTTTTCTGCCGAAAGCATGTTATGTGCACGTTACAATTTTTTTACGACAGAGTTTTCTATTTCAAAAACAATCTATCCACTTTGTTTCAGGGTTGGGGCAGAGTGGATATTTTGACCTTTCTCCTTCAAACATTTTTGTTTTAAATTCAGTAATAAATAATGTCGTTAATGATACGTACTATGTTTCTTTGATGTCCACAGCAGTAAACAATGAAGTTTCAACCTTCATATATTTATTTATCACACTTTATTATTAAGATGAAATTAAGTGATCCGCTTTGCCTTACTTTCCCCTACTTATTTCTAGCGTTTCATCGTTGATTTTCACCATTTGGGGAAGGAATTTTTCGTTCCCTCGTAATTTATTTTTAGCATTAAAGAGTAAATGCTCTTGTCTTAGTACTTTTCCGAACTTTTGTGGAACACTGGGAGGGTCCTGCGGACCACCTGATAGAGTTTCACGGACCTCCAAGGGTGTACGGACACCCAGAGGTCTACGGACCACCGTTGAAGAATCGCTGTGCTATGCAATTTATTCGTAATAGGCAAGTTTGAATAGGTTGCACATATCATTCTCTATATGTCGCTAACAGGTGATAATACCGTAATAGACGGATTACAATGTATATAATATTATCTGCGATGCAGAACTAGCGAAATTTTCTACGTTGACATATTGAACCATCTGCGAAGGACGATTGAATCTAAAACCAGTCTATGAGACAGCATTAAAAGTTCTGCAACGATAACGCCTAATTTTCTCAACTGCGTAAGTCCAAAGAAAGAAAGATGAATATGAGGATTAAATCCAACGATAAAATGTGTAAGAATTAGAGATACAAGCTGTCGTCTCTTCGCTGGTGTATCTCTTGTACGAAAGTATCTTTATGAAACATATAATTAAACATAGTATTGTACGCAATGATTGCAGCGAAATATACATTATATATATACAGCAAATAAATTATTATTTTCAGCATGATATTTCTAGGCTGTTAGCATTTAGAAATGTGCTAACTTTCTGACTTGTATTACTAAATATTTTTATAAAGCAAAAATGTAAAATAGCTGAAACATAATAATATTTTACAGTCGTTCATTATTAAAATTATTTTATGTGGGAAAAGTTTTGGTAACTTTCAAACCTCTAGTTAGAAACATGGTCGAGAAATACTGTTGTAAATATAGGCTTAACACAATAAATTTATGTTTATTTGAAATACTGCCAGTGTTTATCCCGATAAAATAGGAGAAGTATAAGTTAGATATATCGAAAACCGTTACTTTATATCAGAAATGAAATTCATGATAACGGTTAAATAGATTAGTGTTTTGCGTCGGGGGAGATAGATTTTATCGGACTTATATCGGCTAAAATCCCCAAAATCCTGTCTTTTTGCCTTTCGGCTCCTTTTTCCTTTTCTCAAAATCACGTAGGATGAAATTAGGGATTTTCATTTTATCGTTATGTAAAAAAAAGGCAACAGTGTATCAATAATTCAGGCATTAAATATTTTAGAATAAGAAGATGTAAATTTTAGTATGTTTTCCCAAAACATTTGAAGTTTAAAGGGGAGAAACGGGTTATAATAAAAATATTGGAGTACACACAGGGAGTGTTGATAGTTGTGTTAACCTTCCATTATAGCACAGTTTTGCCTATATATGTATACGTCATCATATTCAACCATTATCTATCTATTGCTGGATGAAGGTCTCTCCAAATGCTTTCCACACACACAAATCTATTGTGAGAAATTCGCTTCCGCATAACCTCCACCCTGTTTTCTTATTTCATCCATCCATGGATGGACATATATATGGAAAGAGAGAGATAGAGAGAGAGAGTGAGAGAGAGAGAGTCAGTTGTTGCTCTGTAGCCCCACCTCCGCTCACAAAATTTCTGGGTACGCCAATGAATAAAGACCTTGTTTTTGTAATTTTAACAAATTTATTTTTATTTTATGTTAATTTCAATTATTTTTTCATCCGTTTCGCATAAAGATTACAGCATTCGTTTCTACTTTTATAACCGGTTTAAGGAGTTATATTATTCTGCCATTGCTTGACAAAGGGAGAAGTTGGCTCCCGAAACGTCGTGTTTTTTAAACCTTACGCCAGTGTCGAAATAACTGTTGTGTTATGTGTTGCACAACACATAACACAACACATTACACATAACTGTTGTGTTATGTGTTGTGCAACATGTAATACCGGTATCCCCTATTAAGCATAAGTGTTAAGTGTTTTGAAATTGATGCGTATTTCACTATTTTTTTTTTTTTAAATTTTCTGATCATCACAATAGCATTTCATACTTGCATTACCTGCGAATTCGGAAAGTCAACACCGATTGCGAATATTTGCACTCAAAATTTGGAATTGCTATTTCGCGCATGTGCATTCTTTCATCAATTAACAAGCCACAGACCAAAATGTCGAGATTATTGGTTACTGTTTTTATAGTACTTTGTGTGTTAAAATAGGTGAAAAAAACGGAGGTGGCAGTTGAATGTGAAATACCACCTCTTTCCCTGTTTTATTAATAGAATAAAAATAAAACTGGCTGGCATTTATGCCTATATAAATAAAATCTTTTATCAATATGCTATGAAGGAAAAAATTATGAAGGAATGAATCAGATACAGATGAGACAGATACGTCGAAATGGACTTAAGGCACTCGTCTCGTCACTGCAAAAGCAGAACTTCAAACAGAGTTATAGAGAGACTCTCTTCACGGCGACTACTTTTAACCACGAGTGGTAAAAAGATTATTACAGAGGTCGCTCGACTTTACGAGCTCATATTTACTCCCTAGAATATCGAATGAGTTCGTGACATCCAAAGTTCGTAAATATATATTAAATTTCTTCTATAAAACTTTTCGGGGCCAACGTTATATATTGGAGGTTACACGTACTTTTATTTATTGGTTACACGTACATTTTTTTTATTGGTTACACGGACATTTACGAATCTACTATAATCGTTGTAAAAAAAACGTTTCGATAATATTGGAAACTAAGTACAAACATTAAGGTATATTAGCATGTTTAATAAAAATAATATATAATACATGTTTAATAATCATTTGAAAAATATTGACATTTTTTAAATAGCCTAACGGTGTTCACATTCTAAATAAGTAAAATCTTAGTAATTCTAAGAAGAATTAATGCAACGCTAACGGAAAAAACATGCATAAAACTGCATTATTCAGTAATCTATAGACATCTGATATATTGAAATTTTGTATGGGGGAACTTGAAGCTTGGTAAACAAAGGTGTGTTGAAAAATAAACAGGAAAAGCGA
This sequence comes from Dysdera silvatica, assembly GCA_006491805.2. Taxonomy (NCBI): domain Eukaryota; kingdom Metazoa; phylum Arthropoda; class Arachnida; order Araneae; family Dysderidae; genus Dysdera; species Dysdera silvatica. The sequence continues at coordinate 65,854,008 of QLNU02014802.1, forward strand.
TGAAATTAGTTAATATAGATAAAAGATTAGATAGGAAAGACCAATTTTTGAAATACAATATATTGCTAGTAGAACATCGACATTTAAACTATGTCTTTCTTAAAATGTATGAAAGGATAAATGAATTTGATCACACTGAACTTTTAAGAATATAGTTAAATAAAAAAGATATAAATACATGTTGTAAATGCAATGACGTATCACTTCCAAAGATAAGAACCAAAGTAGGAAGTAATAATATAAGATACAAATGTCTAAAATTTTGTAATGCCTTATCAGAAAAATTAAAGAAATTTAAAAGCAAAGAAATATTTAAAAATAAATTAAGAAAATATTTGATTCAGCGTAATGGGAACTAAGTTACAAAAAAATTACAAGTAGAAGGAGATATATAAAAGGTTGAGTGATTTTTGAGTTATGAAAGTGCAGAACGATTTCTTATGATTGTTTATTGAATAATTGATAATAATAATCGTGGAAACGAGGTAGGAAGATAGGAATGGAAAGGTAAAGCATGAAAGGATAGAAAATAACCTGAAGGTTTCTAGATTTATATCTTTGGAATCTGGTTAAAATCTTAATATTCCAGGTGTTTTATATCCTTACTCTTATTATATTTTCATTGCAGAGTCACATATGATATAATTTTAATATATATTTGTATTATGTTATTGTGTATAGTTGTGTGGTTCACTGTTATTATGATGATAAAAATAAATTATAAATAAAGTATTGAATCTCGAAAATCCTGATATATTATTGATTTTTAAGTTTATAGGTTAAATATAGGAAGTTCATAGGCTACACTATAATTATTACAACTTTGTAGGTTGCAGTATAAATATTGCAAGTTTGTATGTTACAGTATAGATATTGCAAGTTTATATGTTACAGTATAAATATTGCAAGTTTATATGTTATAGTATAAATATTTATTTATAAGACATCACATGGATATTCAGTATAAAAGGTGTGCCTTTGCAATTCTTTTTTCCTGTGAACATTTTTAAAAATATTTTAAAAGAGACAACTTTAACAACACCCAGCCAGCGCGTTATAGGAAACTTCGAAATACTCATTTCGTATATGTCAAAGAAAGATTAAAATTTTTATTCTAAAATATTTCAAAATGTGCTTTTCACAGAAATCGGAGCAATAAATAAAATGCACAAACAATGCAAACATCCGAAATCCAGTTCGAAAGAGATGTGGCGCTCTTCGCCCAATACCAGTAACCGGAACGAATTCGCAAACGAGCGAGTTTTGCGTTTTCTGGAAAATTTCCTATCTCTCTGCTACTTACTGCGCTCTTGGGAACCGGAAAATATTTTAGGCACCGGCTTTTATTTGAGCTAACGGACTCCCTTAAGTAATATATCTAGCCTTCCATACATCTTGTTATTCTCGCTGACTTTCTTGAAATAGAAAATAATATTCAGTTTGGAATTGCGGTACAACTTCATCTGCTTTTCGAAAACTCCATTCTCCAACTGGAAACTGCGTGTCTTCTAATCTTTGTTCAACACACTTGGTAACTCACGTAAGCCTAGTTACTAAATTTGTGAATAACATTTGGAGTTCGCTCTGAAATAAACCTATCACGCAGATCTTAAAACTCAAACGAAGGAATGTGTAATGGATATGGGTATTATTTGAATGATAAATTAGGTTTAGACGAAGAATATTTTGCTTTTTGCTCGAATGTCACGCAAAGATAAAAGCTCGTTTTTGGTCAATAAGTCATTTCACCAGAAATAGATAGGAAAAAACAGTCATGCGGAAATTTATGGTATTGGTAAACTTATTATTTTTGTAATGGTTAAACTCAAAGGAAATACGTTTCACAAATATTAGCTTCAACTATTCGGCATTTCAAATATTTACTTAGTTAAAAACTTGAATATTTTTTCTTAAAACATTTATTTTAACTGTGATATTTTTAAAAAACATAATTATTTGTATCAGTCATCTATTCAGTTTTCTACGGTTCATCAAAATGCAAATAAAACAAGAATTAGAAAATGTTTATGTCTTAATGGAATAGCAGTACATATTTTTTTCCGTCATCAGAACATTAAAACTGAATTGAATGTTCTAAGGATAGCATTCAGCTTTTGGCATTGAATGAAATGGAGAAAATCAGAGAAGAGCCCAGCATATTAAGGAACTTTTCTGTTCATGCGGAGAGTCCTCAGTTCTTCTCCAGGACGAAAAGGCTTCTCTGTTTTTCTTCTTTGCATAAAAAAAGCTCTTGTTTACGGTTAAATGTGGATTTCAAAAGATATTTGTCGAGAAAAATTAGTCAAGAGAAATTAGTCAGAGAAAGAAGATTTGAATGATGGGGTTCGTTCTGGGAAAAGTAAAATCTTCTACAAATGGTAAGAAAAATCCAGATGAAGATTAATATTAGGAGCGAAGACATTTAAGTATGTGGTTGTCCCTGGTTTGATTCTCAGCGATGTTTTAAACAGGAAACAATGGAAGTACCGATGTCATATCAGTCATACTGAGTAGTAAAATTGGGTTAGATGATATTGATGATAATAATTTTTATAAAAATTAAAAGAAGAAGAAGAAAATCTGAAAATGACGATGATTCAGCTTTTGAAAACAGTTACAATAATGAACTTGTTATAAGTACTTTATAAACTGTTAGATATTGCTACGGTAGTACAAAAGTGATGCATTTCTCCACCGCATACGGAAATTGCGGCTTTGAAACCCGATAGAACTCAAGACGTTAGTCTCCTAGCCGAAGACTCAAATTTTCAAATTTGACTTCTTACACGGAAAAGGCTGGATATTTTTAAAATCTGAATGCTCTTATTTCGTTTCCTTTTCATGCCCATTTGGTTTTATGGAATTTGAGAAATAAAACCCGGTTTTATAGTGAATCGATCAAAAAAACTATAGAGTTCAATATAAGCAGATGATGATAAATATAATCTTCCTAAATCGTATGTTCAATCGATAGTTTAAAACATAATGCTGTAAAATAAAACATTCAGAGATCAAGAACGTTTTGGCCGACTTCAACAGACAAATCAAGAGTGCCCTTGATCAAAACGTAAATCAGTCCAATTGGACTTCTCAATATAGCTATTTATTAAATTGTTTTGTATTGTGGATATATCTCTTCTAGGAAATGTAACACAGATACGGTTGAAAGGTATTTAGGTAAACAATTAAACATGGAGACCATTTATCTAGAACCTAGATTATCACAGGCAGGCAGAGGTCATTACATAACTACGTACTTGTTTGCATTGCCAAAAAGCCACAATCAATATTTTATTAGAAAACAAACACCCATTATAAAAATCCTATGAATACTTAATCAACTTAGTATTAACCTTTCAACGCACTTGTCACAGAAATTTTTGAATCAACTGAGTCGAATCCAATTAAAATTTATGTGTAATAACCTAATATATGCATTGTTTCGTCATCGCGAGTGAAACATCGACAAATATACATCAAACCAAGACAAAACTTGGGAAACACGCAGTGGTATGGTGAGTTGGATAAGGAAAACGGCTGGGAGATGTGAAATTGCCATCGTAATTTTACAGGTATTTTTTTCATTTTTCACAGTAATTATCCGCTCTACTGCGAGAAGAATTATTAGACCAGTTCAGGTTTTCTTATTTCCGATTATTGTTGTTTGGAAACTTAATTTTGTGTTTTCCCTTTGCTTTTTTTTCGTATGTTACAATATAAGAAAAAATTGGTTTCTGCATTAATTGACGGATTTGGAAGCTAACAAAAATTTTGTAATCGTTGAAAATTGCATATTCTCACACGCAACGAATATTGCATAAAGACAGGCAAAAGTTGAAATGGTACACTAAATACAAAGGATGCGTTACGCTTTATTAATATTACACAAGAAAACATCATAACGACTTAACGGTGTAATTTTTATGATGATGAAAATCATTAGAACGACAAATATATTGAGTAGGAGTTGATGCTTAGCTCAGTAAGAGCAACTTAGCTGTTTAGCATAGTAAGAATAGCTCAGATGCTTAATACCCTAAGAATAGATTGACTGCTCAACACCGTAAGGATAGCTTAACCGCATAGCACAATAAAATAGCTAAGCTGCACAGAATGATGAGAGAGTCTCAGCTGCTTAGCCCAGTAAGAATATTTTAGCTTCAGCAAGTAGAGATGCTATATATTTTTATAAGAGTGAAATGTGCTGTTCTTCGGTTTCGTGTACAAACTTACACTCAAACGTAAATATCAAATTATTCAGTCGATTAAAACAAAAAAAAATAAAATAAATTACGATCAAGTTCCAGAAACAACATATTAAAATCCCAGAATTGTATATATATATATATATTGCTAAACTTTTAATGGCGATTTCAGAAGCTTTACCCAAAAGTTTTTGTCAGCCAGTAATACTGCTAAAATTTGAATTTGGGTCAAGGAAGTAAAGAAATATATAAAAATGTTAAATTTATTTTATTACACTAATATTCATGGAATAATATGGACTTAAATAGGCATCTAAACGTACGTACGTATAAAAAAAATGTAAAACTGCTCCAAAATGACATACCGATTACCAAATGCATTATTTTAATGCGTTAGGATTAAATCTGAAGTATTCCTCGAAGAAATATTGAACTTAAGCAAAATTTTAACCCGAAATATATGCTAATTTCATTTAAAAAGAATTTTAAAGTTTTGAACCTCACGCTCTCTTAAGTTTAAAAGAAAGATGGCGATTGCCGCATACTTAGCACGTATTCAAAGTATTCGCTTTCTTTTAACGGCAGAAAATTAGAAAAGAGCTTCTAAAATTTATGTTTTCCTTTCTTTCGCGGGAAATAAATTAGCTCCTTTTTTTCGCGCCTTTTTTCAATAAGAAGGACATTAAGGGATTTTCATAAAACTGGGAAAACCCGAGTAATTTAAATTTATTTCAAAGATGGAGCTTAAACCTTGAATCCTAAATCTTCCACTAACAAACATAAAATAGTTACTTCTTCAATACGGAATAGAAATAGCAATCCCTAGTGCTCTTTAATGTCCATTTAATCTCAGGCCTATTCCTTAGCCCTTCCAGGAATGAAAAATAGATAGTTTGGTATAGATTAGAAAAATAAATAGTTTGGTATAGATTAGAAAAACAGCGAAATTACATCTTTCTTATTTGACTTGGGATAGGTAGAGAACAACAAGGTTGTGGGCTCACGTAAATTGCATTGCCCCGTGCAATTAATGGGAGAATGTAAGGGGGCTCTTTTTAATTAGACGTACGTTGAGCCGGAGCTCGCAGACTGTAATTATGAGGCCACAAATCTTGAGCTCTGAGAAAAAACTAAACACAAATATTTATCGCAATAATTACTTGTTCCAGAAGCTATACGAGAAATAAAGCCTTTCTTCCGTTACATATTTTTGTTTCACTCAGTGATATTTCTTCGTTCCTTGTTATTCTTATGGAAAAGGATACTAAACCGTATGACAAAAAATGGTCAGTTTCTTTTGTAATAGATCTGTTAAATTTCGATGTTAAATATTGCAGTTTCTGCTTTTTCTTTTAGTCTTTAGGAGCACATAGTGGTTTTGAAAGAAAGATACGTATTTGTTCCATTTTTCTGCCAGTCTTTTAATCTCTCACCATGTTTTGCCTTATTCTTTAGCCCCCTGCTGTTCTTATCTAAGTTTTTATTGGTCTACGACATTTTCACTTACCATAGAGATTACACTTTATCGTAATCTGCATTGCAATGAACATATTAAATATATATTAATATATTTAATATGATATAATATTATATATCATATAATATTATATATAAAGTCTGTAAACTTTATTCGAATTTCAAAAAAGATTATCCTTAATAGATGTACAATGTTGACCCTTGCATGTAGAGTTCCATGAAAAGATAGCTTATATATAATGGCATATAAGATGGAATGAATGTCATGTTAACTCAGGATTTCGTTTTACATAGAGAAGTCCATTTTTTTCCTAATTTTGAATGAATCGAGTAATTACAATAGCTATTTCAGGCTGTTTCTTTCTGCGGGTAATTCGATTGGCTGTAAGTTTGGTCATGTACACACGCATTGGGATTTATGTGTTATATTAAGATGGCGACCATGTCCTAAATAACGCATTGAGCAATTTTGAGATGTGAAAATATATAAAGAAGCTATCTGGACTTGGGGACATAGACGCATTCATTTTCGTATTGTGCTGAAGCGTAAAGAAAAACAGCAAAAAGCATTCATTCATTCATTCATTCATTCATTCATTCATTCATTCATTCATTCATTCTAACTGTATTTATTAAACATTATCCTAACTAATTTATATAAGTAAGATCTGGTTGAATGCCTCGCTAGGGCGATATTCTTCTATTAGCCTCTTAACGTCTTATTCAGGATCTTCACCATGAGAAAAACTTCATCATGAGAATTTTCATCATGAGAACAACTAATCACACGTTTCCTCCTGTTTTACGACTAACCTTTCATTGAATCGAGTAGAAGTGCCGTAAAACAAAGGTGAGATTGGGCAGGTGGTGTTCTTTTCCTCGGAAGATATTCAGTACAGTCTTTCGCTGAAGTTTAATATACAACTAACTAGTCTGATTCTCGTCACTCAGAAATGCCTGCTGATAAGAGTTATGCGACTAAACGTCACAAAATCAGTCCTGAAAGGAAATGTTATCAATTATAGCATGCCTCTAAACATGGCTTTATTGATAAAAAACAGTTTTATTTATATAAAGCCTTTTCTAATTCAACGTCGATTTTTATTGTCAACTGCGTCAATTCATGATGATTTATTTGGATGGGAGTTTATGCCTTCAAACGTATGCGTTTCTGGTAACGTTGACACATATCTATAGCTAAAGATATGGGTTTTGCAGAAATTATTCATTAAAAAAAAATCACGTTAGATACGTTGGGGATCTGCGCGTTTTTTTTAATTGGCATGATTGCATGTTAACTTAGGTACGGATTTACCCATGAGGTTTTGCTTCCTGTATAAAAAAATGCTAGAGGATACCTGTTCGCTTCCAGACCGAATTAATAAATGAGTACATAGGGCAAGTGCCCATGAAGACAAATTTTTAGAGATAAAATTTTGGAAGGCGATGGATCTCTTTGAACTTGGAATCCATCATTCATATAATTCTATGAAATCTTCATCGAAGGAGAAGAGCCCTCCTTTTTATCCCAATTTTAAATTCTGAAGAATTCCATGAGACAGCATCCCACCCCTAACCCCCATCTCTAGTCGTCAAAAAAAACTGAAACAGTTGGCCGTCAAATAAAACAAATGTAGATATTCATAAAAATATTGTTATTCTATCTTATGGAAATGCACACAAATTTATCATAGCTACCTAGCATTTACCCCAAATTTCCATTCACATGGATAACGGCGAATCGACGGAATGCAAAGTGGGGGTATGAGCGCAGAAACTCGATGTATTCAGGACACCTTGCACCCAAAATTCTAGCTTGGTACTTGAATTCGGAGTGGGACTTGAGAATGTCTTTTCTTTTTATTCATAAATCCTAATTTCGGCGTGTCAACTAAAGCTATTCGCCATAAGAAGAAAGGAGAACTCTTACTTATTGAGGAATGCTAACTCTAGGGAACAAGCCACTGTCAGTTTAATGGTCACAAACGAGAAAGGCGGCCTTTCGATACGATATAGCATTATGAGTTCGGTCGTGGAATTTTGAAATCATTTTTTCTTTTTTTAAACACTAGTTTTGCCATGGTAAATGAGGTCATTTGCTATAAAAAAAATGAAAGCATAATGCGAGTTAACTGAAAAACACCGATGTATATATATATATTAAAATGGAGGAACAAGTCATTTAATGACTGAAGTAATCTGTTGCCACCATAAGGTTGCAAATTCGAAACCCGAAAAAGATGTCGTCTTTTTCTTGCTTAAAAACACTTGCTTTGCCTTAGAGAATGAAACCATTCGTCATGAGAAGGAAGCAAAACGCCAATTAACTTAGAAATACCTGAAAAACACTAAAATAAGGTAAATAACGTTCTATAGCTGGCAGTGTGATTTCACGTTACGCAAATGTTCAACGTGTCATTTTTTATTTGTTTTTTTTTTTTTTGAACATGGAATATTAGAATGCGGCGGACATACATAAATTGCAATTTATCCCCCATAGAATTAAATCGACTACTCCAGATAAAATGCCAAACGTTTTATTTAAATCTGAAATTTTGAAAACTTCCTGAAAACAGAACCCCCACCACAACTGAACATGGAACATAATACTTCGTCGTCAGAAAACAAAGAAATATTTTCATGGATATATCGTCACTTCGTCTTATACCTGTTATCCCCCCCCCCATAAACTCCCGATTTTCTCTCTCATTTAAGTGATGGATCGAAGGAATTCTAATCAGGACAGACGTAAAAAACCGCTGTGCCAAGGAAGCTTCTCACCCTAATTACAGGACTGGCTCTCTCTCCTATCCTTTCTATTGTCTCTGAAACCTCATTCGCTTACAAGAGGTTAAGATAACAACAGTTATTTTAACACTGGCGTAAGGTTTAAAACTGTTTTAACAATTACGCCAGTGTTGAAATAACTGCTGTTATGCAATCTCCTGGTGAAACCTTGGAGTTTCGTTAGCGGTTAAGGTAGCTAAGAATGAAATTTCGTGGTGTTACTTCACCGCTCATATAAGATACGTTTGTCGACAAATATTATAATTTGTTACATTTTTTTACGATAAAGTTTGCAAAATAAAGTCCTGTTTCATGAAGTACGCATTAGTCTCGCTTTCTAACTTCAGAAAACTAGATGAATGAAACTCTAATATATTCATGTATTATATAATGAAAAATAAGTGTGCAACTAGATGTGGTTTATGTCACGCTGTCCTACTAAAGGTTATGGGGTCAGCAGTAGTACCTTAAGCCAGGAATTTATTGAAAAGTCACAGAATGGTTATTTTGAAATATTATAGATTATTTGGATTACATTATACTTATAGAACATCCACATTAAAATAAATGTAAAACGTACTTATCCTATTTTTTTGGTACGGTGAACAGTATGAAGTAAAGAGGTATGATTTCTATGTGTTTGCTTCGCTTCTTTATAATGGGAATTCCTACGTTTGCACAAAATTTACATACTATATATATGTGTGTGTGTGTGTGTGTGTGTGTGTGTGTGTGTGTGTAACGTTTATAATTTTAATAAATTAAATTAAATTTACAAATAAAATCTGTTGCAGAAATATGCTATAAATACAAATACAGTTTCTTAAAATTTCCAAGTAAAGATAGAGGAAAAACAAATAAAAATCCTAGAAAAAAAACAAATTTCTTTGCTTTGATATTAACTAATTAAATTAATTGGAATTTTCAGTTAAATAAAATAATTAAAAAAATTAATAAATGAATTGGATTATTGAGATTTATAAATAATATCCCTAGTAAAATTAAGGTAGATTTGTACTATTTATTTATATACAGTCTATTGTAATTGTATTTGAGCTGAATGGGGGAGAAATAAAATTGATTTATTTAAGAAGATGTAAAAAATCATGAAGTTGTTTAATAATAACAAACAAACTGATTGGAGAAAAGTTGGCAAGAAATATAAATTAATGTCAACTTTCCAAGTACTAAATATATACTGCTCCTAATTAAAATGTATGAAAGAATAAAGAAGGAAATTATCAAGAAGTTATTAAAATTAAATTATAATGAGAAAATTAAATTATATGCGATGAGAGAAATATTGGTAATCTTATTTTCATTAAAATAGCCAGTACCGAAAATTTGATATAACGATTAATTATCCTACATTTTCTATAAACAACGCTGGGTCTTCTTTGCTATTAATCGAAAGAATCAAATGTAATTATTAATCTAAAGCTTTTAATAAAATCAGAAATTTATGGATAGCGATAAAAGCGTCTGAAGCTAAGTACTGTAGGGAATTAATTCAGCATAGTAAATATCTAATAGGTAAAAGAATATCGAAATATTGCTGCGAAGAGAATTTCGATTTAATTTATACAAAGTCGATACTTTTAAAAATTCTTTGAAATGGTTTTATTAGAATTGTAAGCGCCTATATTTTCATAAAGTGTATATTCATGCAGAGGCAGACCGTGTCCTTTCAAAGGGCACGGGTCTTTATCCATTCGATGGCGGGAGTCCTATTGCTCATGAGGGAGCACAGGCCAGGGCATGGGCGGGCCTGTGGCTCAGCTCGTCCTGTATCCATGATTATATTAATGTGTTATTTTATTATTTCATCTAAATTCTACAACAATATATTTTCCCTTGGGCAGCATGGATTCCAAGTCTTTATATAACGATGACCATGGGAATATTTATTTGAAATTTAAAACATGTATATCTACGTTCTAAGCTGCGTATAAAATTACCGCAATGTGATATGATTCCGCCTAAATAATTTTGTATTCTAAACGGCTAGCAATTTCGGATGCAACTAAATAATATTTTTGAACGTTTATATATATATATATATATATATATATATATATATATATATATATAATACTCCATATGGATGTTAAATGTGTTAAGATTTCTTGTCGTAAATATTAGTTCTATATTGTTTTATCCATCAATTTAATAGCGAAATTTTTTCCAATAAGAATAAAGCATTGGTTTCAGAATCTTTTAGATATCAATTTCCCTAAATATGCGTGTTCGTTTTCGAAATCCGATTCCTGTTTTATCATTAGGAAAAATAATATTTCAGTTCATGATTTTAGTTTTGACAATTTCATTTTAAGATTCAGTTACAGAAATAGTTTTTCCGCGAGTACGTATAACATTTTTCATGATGTATATCTCAGATATCAACCTGATATGTACATATTATAATTATATAAACGTTGGTGTATCAGTTACATATCAAAGTATGAAATCGTTGTTATAAAACTAGCAGCCGCCAATTTTTGATTAAAATGTCGTATAAGAAGATATGAATATTTAGAAATCAATAGGTACTGCTAATGTGTGTTATATCTTTCTCCCCGAAAGATACAAGAAAATAGAGAGAATATAATACTGATATTTATATCGATATACATATTTTTCAGGCTTCAACTTGCTGAAGAGTCGCACAAGCAAATGGAGACATCCACTTACTTCTCTTTCTAAAACCATTACCAATAGATTTTATAGATATGTATAGATCAGTGTGTCCCACTCTTTTTCAAGCCGCGACCCACTTTTATAGTAGCCAAGTAATCCGCGACCCCCTTTTTATAGTAACCAAAAGATCCGCAACCCCCCCCCCCCCCTCTGTCCGCCGTCTCCACATTTGCATAATAAAATCATTTTTAACAGAGCAAAAAAAACCACGTTAAATAAAAAATATTATATTAATTATAAATACATATAATACATCAATTATGTATACTATATTAATAATGTATAATGTATATGATATTAATAACATATAATGCATATTACTTTGCTTTCTTTTTGGTTTTACGGCTCAAAGACTACAGTGGTCATGCTGCGCCGGGACCTACTGTTTTCCGAGGAATCCGAACCTCTTAAGGCCTAGGGAACCAAACCCCGGACTACAGTGAGCAGTGCGATCTTTATGAGATCTCTGAGTAAGCGTTCTTTTTGCACTGCTGGGAGTCGAACCCGGATTAGCCGCGCAATAGGAGAAATAATGTATATTACATTAGTGATATATAATGTACAGGGTCTTTATACAGGGTTCCATTTTGAAATGGCCTTAAAATGAAAACTACTGGACCAAATGTTATCAAACTTGGTAATAGCTTACAGAAGATCATAGGATTTTATCTTCCGTAAAAAACATAAATAAATAAAATAAAATAAATAGAAATAAAAGTTAAAAAATCACCACCAGCGGAAATGGCACTGTATGCAATATTGTTAAACGAAATAAGACATGAAGACATCGTTTTAAAACGTTTTTAATCGTTTCTAAAACGTGTTACAAAGCATGTTGAATGTGGCGTCCACCATTTTCTGAAAGCAAGTTAAATCGCATTACTGCGTTCTCAACAGCAGCTCTTAGCATATCAGGAGGAATGTTGCGGACATGTCGGTGTATCGCATCTTTCAATTCCGCCAAATTGTTTATGTTATCACCATAAACAATTTTCATAACCCCACAAAGAGTTTCGTTTTAGAAACGATTAAAAACGTTTTAAACCGATGTCTTCATTTTTTTTATTTCGTTTAACAATATTGCATACTATTCCTGCTGGTGCTGATTTTTGAATTTTTTTTTTACTTTATTTATTTATTTTTATTTATTTATTTTTTTTTTGCGGAAAATAAAATCCCATGACCACTTGTAAGCTATTACCAAGTTTGGTAACATTTGGTCCAGTAGTTTTCATTTTATGGCCATTTCAAAGTGGAACTTTAATTATAAACACCCTGTATATTATAATAATTATAATATAATAATAATTATTTTTATAATTATAATATAATAATAATAATTATTATAATAATTATAATATAATGATAAATGTTATTATAATAATTATATACATTAATAAATGTAGATATTAAGTTAACAACCAGTAGTAGAATTCTGCGATATGTGTAGTCATATTGAAGTGTAAAAGCGTTGGAAACATTTGGTATGAAATTCTTTATTAAAATAATTGCAACAAAAAAAATATTTGCGGCGACCCCCTCGACTGTCGGGAGCCCCAGATTGGGAACCTCTGGTATAGATGGACAGTTTAATTAAAAATTCTAAGTCATCGTTTATGCCAGAATATATCAGTGTCATATGACGCACCTATATGAGATCTAAATATAATATGCAGTGGAACAAATTAAAATGACCACCTTAATAATGTAACCATATTTTATAAGAGGTAACTGGTAGGGACTTTGTCTTGCCTATACTAAAATCTGTCGTGAATAGTGACTACCTGTCTATGATGACCATCGCAGTCCAGTCCCAAAGGTGGTCACATTCGACAGGTTCTACTATATTGGGAATTAATATGTAATATGTTGAAGATTATATAGGTTGTGGTACACAATATTATAGAACGGTGGATAATAAATTTTACATTACTTTTAATATTCAAATTACACGAATAATAAACAGGAAACATATGCAACTTGAATCCAAATCTAATAAGAAATACCAGTTCTCAATTTATTTCGTTTATTAGACGAAACTTTTTCCCACGTACGGAGCAGAAAAAAGTTTAGGATAAATTAATAGCAATATTTTTGTTTTTACTTAACACATTTCTCATTCGCACGAGATATATATCTGTTTTTCATTACTCCTCGTAGTACATCTCTAATTTTTTCTATTCTCAATTCCTCCGGAATTAATTATTTAATTTTCCCACAAATATGCGTCGAGAAAAGAAAAAGCTTTTCGTTAGCTGAAGCAAAAATCAGTGCATGGCTCATAAACTTTGAAGGAAATTCATTTTCCTGCGAGAAAATAGAAAAACAGCGTAATCGAATTCCCCATACTGCTTTGGGAATATAATTTGTGAATTATACGGTTGAAAAATCCGAACCATTTTTTCTACACACCTAAGAATTCTCATTTTTTTGACTCTGCTAAGAAGAGCAGTATTTCTTTTTTGCGTGTCTTCAGTTTCCCTGTTTCAGTTATAATGAGCTAATTGTTTGTTGTTGAATTTTCTGTTCAAGAAAATATGTTTTGCGTAAACTCCTGTCATTTCGATACATCACAAAAGCAAGAAGATTTGCGATAACTGCAGCATGGATCAATATTTCATATTGCAGCTCGAGGCATACTTTCGGGATGTCATTACATGCATTTAGCAGGTTGAACGAAAATATGAATGTTGTCCTAAAATATGATAGTATATCCTAGCAGTGTGTCAATTCGTTTAAAGATAGACTCAATGAAACATTCTTCTCGTTTACGATATATGGACAAAATCGCTCATTGATCTATTTAATGAATGATTTAACACAGCTGTAGTGTATTCATAGTGAAATAGACCACAAATACAAAAAATGAAGTGGACTACAAATACCAAATACTGAAATAAACTTCAAATATATAATATTGAAATAGCTTACAAATACCAAATACTGAAATAGCTTACAAATACCAAATACTGAAATAAACTTCAAATATATAATATTGAAATAGCTTACAAATATATAATTTTGAAATAGCTTACAAATATATAATATTGAAATAGCTTACAAATATATAATATTGAAATAGCTTACAAATATATAAGCTTACAAATATATAATATTGAAATAGACCCTAAATACATATTATTTAAATAGACTACAAATGCATAATATTGAAATAGACTACCAATATGTAATATTGAAATAAACTACAAATATGTAATATTGAAATAAACTACAAATACATAATATTTAAATAGACTACAAATATGTGATATTGGAATAGACTGCAAATGCATGATATTTAAATAGGCAGCAAATGCACGATATAGAAATAGATTTCAAATACAGGATATTGAAATAGACTTCAAATACATTATATGAAAATAGACTAAAAATAAGTAATATTGAAATAGTTGAAGCCGAAACAGAATAATTATTAGTGTAACTTTACAATTTTATGCAAAATTTAAATCTTCCTTCTTCTCTTGTAGCATCAAACCCTCTAAGGTAATTAAGTTCTTAATTAAAATGAATAAGGTCTTATTAGATGGCTTAATTTCAGGCTTAAGCACCGTTTCTGTGGCTTTGTCCACAGGAGCCAAATCTAATTTAGCTTGGAAACAATAGCACATAACATAAAATATCTTAAGTAACTGTGGTGTTAGGGGCGTATCTATCACTTGCGAGCTAAATGTTATTACGTTAAAAAATTAGTGCAGTAAAGTAGACACAGCTCTACATTAGCATCCATACACGCGGTTTTCAATTTAAATCAATTTTCCTGATTCAAATAGGTTTAAAAATCTTTAACTTGAACAGATAGTTGCCATCGTTCTAAACGAAATTCCTTCTCCAGCCAAGTTTAATCCTCTTTCAGGCTGTTGTTTAAATGCAAGAAAACTAGTTAAGCAATCCAGTTATAAGAACGAGACGATTCAGGCGTGGAGTCATCAGTTTTGTTGAATCGACGTCAGGAAGATAAACATGAGAACGGTGGTTCAAATCCAAGCTGCAGTACTATCGCCATTCCTCCGCTTTCTTACAAATGAAACAAAAAGTCCAAACTTCATCTAGAAATTAGGAATATGTCAGTGAAATAAAGTGATGCACCCTATTGGTCAATTTTTCATATTCACCCTCCTACGGGCCCGATGAGTTTGCGTTTGATATGTAAGTAAACTTGATTGGATGCATTTGCCTGGTGGGGTAATGTCAACCGCTAATCAAGATGCGCCTATATCACAAAATGACTGAAAAATATTGTCCTTTATCAGGAAGTTAAAATTGTCAGACACGGAAGTGCTTAAATAACCAAACATGCTATGTGCTGGGAAAAAAATACAAGTATGGTATACCTATCAAGACCGTTGGCGTGGATGAAATCAAATCCCCTTTTTCTATATGAATATTCTCTTTAATTTGATTACAATAGTAGCCGGTGTATTTGCATTTATTGTTTTATCAGAACTTCTTGAGACACTATATATTTACTATAAAAACATCTATATCAAGACTGTTAATGGAAAACACCGTTTCATATAATAATTTGTATGAAATATGCTACGAGAATTCCCCCCTCCCCCTATTAGGAAGTGTCTTGCGATGGATTGCTATCTAAAAACGCGTGAGATTTTCCTATAGCCAATAGTCAGTGTTACAAATAGTTATCATTTTGCATATAAATGTGTGTTAAAATCAATTTACTTCCTGGAATAACCTTAAAAATTAACGAATACCTATTCTAAATCAATATTATAATAAAACATATACGGCTGTCACGTTTTTTTTAATTTAAACTGCGATACATAAATCAAAAGCTGGCATTCAAAACGTTGGATTGTTGCGGCAAAATGTACGGTAAGTTTTGGCGACCCTACGTTCGATTCCCTCATAAATCAAAACTGGCAAGGAGTAACGATTTCTCGCCACTTTGTTTCCGCCAAAATACTTGGCGACCAGAAAAAAATAAAAGTTCTAGCAGATACCCATCTTGTAAAGACATCTTTTTTTCAACTAGAAAGATACAAACATATAAATTGTAATTTAACTCGTATATACCGTTGGTCTTATTAATGCAACATCACAAAAAGGACGTATCAGTGAGGCCCATGGAAGAGATAATATACTGTAAAACATGTCAAAACGACCACCTTTGGGAGTGGACTCTAACTATCACTATAGACAGTTGGTTACCATAGACGACAGACTTTAGTATAGGCATAATTATGACACCACCAGTTCTCTCTTGTAGAAGGTGGTCACTTTATGCAGGTGGTCACATTACCAGGTTTCACTCTATATGGCTTTAATGTTTGTCTTTCATACGTCTCACTTTTAATGATCGGTAATATATAGTTGATTTTCCTTTATAATGACTGGATTAGAAATACATAAGCTATGTTAACAATATCCATACAATATTTTTGGTAAATTTATATGTATTTAGAACATGTGGTCTCATGATTGATAAGGCGTAATTCCCTTTCCTTCTCCCTCTCCCTCTCTGGTTGGTGTATATATATATATATATATTTATTTATTTATAAATAATAGTTTAAAAAATTAAAGAGAAACAATTCACTTTCAACCAATTTATAAATGACAATTCCATTCAACTGCAACGTTCTATTCATATATGAATGAAACTTTACAATATTTTGTTTAACATTCTTTGGAAACAGGCTTTTCTAAGTTATTTCACAATTTTTCCACTTTTATGAGGATTATTAATAAATTTATTGAAGTTTATTTTATTTTATAAACATTACATTTAACCTAATTCTTAAAGATTTATCATCACTTATTAAATTATTAAATTTCAAAACACGAAAATGTATGGTTTATTTTGACTGAAATTAAATTTCTAAATGAATAATAGCATTTCCACTAATCCCAGAATTTATTTGCCATAAAATTCTAAATTGAAAACATTAGAATAAATTAAATCGCTAAACATTTTGCCCAGCAAAATGAATCCACAACCTAATAGATTGCATTCGAAATTTGAAATTATGGTTTATATATATATTTATAAATATCGTAAATAGAGAACAATAGCATTCATTTCAATCTTTAAATTGAAATCTCTAGTTATAATTGTTAACGGATGCAAGCAAATTTACAAAAGGGATTTTCAAAAATAATTTGTGGTTTATTTCTAAATAAATTATAAATTAGTCTTTCTATTTTAATGACTTCTCACAAAGTATATTTTTTATTACTGATTTGAATTTAAATAACACCCAACCGGCTTTTTGAATTAAATACAGAACTGCAATAAAATGCCTTATTAAATACAGCACGTATCGCCTTGTTTTAAATTAAAAATTTCAGGACATAATTTAAAATCTGTTTGAAAAATTTGAGCATTATATTTTTTGGACAATGGCCATCTGAAATTACCGAACGAATAATTAATTAAAACTTGTCATTTTCATACATTGTGATTGCTCACAAACTGCGAATAAATCGCAGGGGCTTCCATAAAATCTTTATAAAATTCTCAAAAACATATGAAAATATTAATTCAAATTTTAAACAGGATGGTTTTTACTAAGAGCTTTTCGAGTTTAAGAGAGGAATAAATAACGCAATAAAGTAAATAAAATTATTGTCTTACTGACGTGTTGTAAATAAAACTTTGAAGATTGGGCAAACCAAAAATGGAAGATAAAGTCACCAAAGTGAAATATTAGAGACCTACCTGAAGATTTCTCCCAAGGAGAATCGGACCCAGAATGTTTCCATACAAACCATGTTTCCGAAAACAAAATGCTTTTAATCCAATGTTTCTTAATTTCTGGACGTGCCATCAAACTAAAGTATTTTGGACGGCTGGGGGGGAAAAGAAATGAAAGGAAGTAGTTGATCAAATAAGATAAGAACGCAAGAATTGGCAATAAAGAACAAATCGTCGATCAAACAAATACGACAACCTCTCCCCTCCATTTTTTGTTTCACGAAGACAATTTTAAAATTCTTTGATAGTGCACTTTTCTCACACCACCTCTTGGACAATATAAATAGTATATATCTTACTATTTTAAGATAAACTAGGTTCGAATGTCATACAATAAGAAAATAGAAAAATAAAAAATGCAAAGGAAATAAAACCAACAAAATATATTCTTCCAAGAATGTTACATCCTTAGCTTTTCAATACCGACCCGGAATTAGAAGAAAGCAAGAATAAGCATGTTCCAAGATATGAAGATTATATGCTATAAACATAATCTGAACCATTTGTGTGAGGCATACTGAAGTAGAAATTTTTTGTATAAAATTTTTAGGAGAAAATTTTTGAGTGGAATAATTAATAGCTTTTACAGTGTTTTTTATAATAATGCAAATTTTTTTATGCGAGCAAGTTGCGGAGATATTATGTTTTTAGAAAATTTTACAAAAAAATACACATATATTTATTTCAAAATGTCGACGAAATGTAGAGGGACGGTCTTTACAAATTTTGTATTTTCAATAGCACTGCTTTTAATATCTATTTTTTAAAAATTAAAGGAATTGATATAAGCTGTACCTACGTAAACTTTTCTGTAAATACGTGTTTACACAATTATAAACAATTTTTCTCTGAGATACCTAAACTTTCTTTAAATACGTGTTTACACAATTATAAGCAACTTTTCTCTGAGATACCTAACTTTCTGTAAATACGTGTTTACACAATTATAAACAACTTTTCTCTGAGATACCTAAACTTTTTGTTTCTGGATACCTAATCATATTAGTATTTTAACTTGCCATAATTTTAAACAAATTTATAACAAAATGTTTATATTGAGTTCCAAATTAAAGAAAACAAATTCTGATAATAACATCTACTATTTGTACATTAATATTAACCTAAATAATAATTTGGTAATCACTGACATCTACGATAAAATTAAAGTTACAATTTCAAAGTCAATAAATTTCTAAATTAGGCTTCCAATGTAAGTATTTCAGTACACAGAACATAGCTTCTAAATAAAGTGTTCATATCGAAAAATTATGCAATAATTAAAGGGAAACTGTAAAAGTTATTTTTTTTAACTCGAAAATACTTTTTTAAACTATTCCATTAAAATTTTTCTACTTAGGCTTACCTAGCAAATATGTTAAAATTCTGCGTATAACTTATTTTCTTCATATTCAGAAACATATTTATGAATTATATCTTCTAATTCCCGACCACTATTACAAAGCTAAGGATGTATGTCCCCAAACAGAAGATATTTCGTTGATTTCTTTTCGTTTGCATATCTTATTCTTTGTGCTATAATAACGAACGGGTATTCGAATCTGGTTGAGAATCAGGGTATGGTAATTGATATTTGTATTGCCCCGGGAAAAGGGAGCGAAATACACTATCCAGGAATAATCAGGTCCTAGTAACATGCGGTTTCATGGTATTTATTTGCTTCCCAATTGTTTGTTTTTTTTTTAACCCAGATATTGCGGGCTTGTTTTTGCGACATCTTCCTTTTCTTTCTTTCTCCCCATCCATGCGAAATATTTTAGTTTTATGGAATGTCGGAAAATTAAGAAAAATATGCTTAGAAGTATTTTTCCTCAAGTAACGTTGCCTACAGTCAAACACCCCAAGGGTAGCTCCCATTGACAGAAAGCTTCAGAGATATTTCTAATATTTCAATTTGATGACTTTATCGTCAAAAATTTGCCTACTTCAGTCTCAAAGCCTTATCAACAGTACGTAAGTAAAACTATTTTGATTTTTATTTTGTTTGTTCTTATCTCTTGCAAGCCCCCCAAAGCTCTCCGAAATCAATTGTTCTCTTTTTCACAATATGTATATATATAGGTTTTAAAACCATTAAAAAATTGTACAATATGTACTCACAACAAATTATGCAATAGTAATAAAAAAATTTTGAATAGTGTTAACATTAAATCTATTAATATCACACCAACGTAATAAATTTATAGAACCAAGCATTTAAATCCCATCTCAATACCATTAACCAAAGCCCAATATGTACCCATTTTAAATGATGTAAATGGAATAGTTATAAAGCACAGCATTTTTAACATTCCATTTAATATATAAATGAAGAATCAATAAATTTAGACAGATCATAGCTGGTCTGAATTAGAAGAATTGGACCTGCAATGTACAAATATTCATTGGCGTTATGAGCCAATAATCATGGGTTAAACGATATTTTAAGGATCCAACATTCCCCATTCAATGCAGACATTATACAGGGAGACCTGTTTGTTTATAACCATCCATGTGGCAGAGATTAAAACAAATTTTTTGTTTGAAAGAGACAAAAAATAGAAAGAAAAATAAGTCGTATATACGAGGATTGGAAATTTAATAGTGGCAACTGTCTATTTACTATTGATACAAAATAGATACGTGTTACCAAGTTTTACTGTCCCTCAATGTAGTAACCAGCATTGTGTACAACCCGTTGCCAGCGATGTGGAAGTTGTAGGATATCTTTAGCAAAGCCTGTTGTGTTCGAATGGACCGGTCTACTGCCTGAAGAATCTCTGGAACAGTTCTGAAGCGAATGCCATGAATGGTTCCTTCATCTTAGGAATCAAGCCATACTCCCCGGCCTTAAGTCCTTGTGGCTCTGACTTGCTTCCTACGATGAAGGAACCATTTCGTGGTATTCGCTTCAGAACTGTTCCAGAGATTCTTCAGACAGTAGACCGGTCCATTCGAACTATCAACACAACAGGCGTTGGTAAAGATATCGTACAAATTCCAGATCGATAGCAACGGGTTGTGCACTATGCAGGTGACTACATTTAGGGGCAGTAAAACTTGGTAACATGCATCCATTTTGTGTCAACTGTAAACAAATAGTTGCCACTATTAAAGTTCCAACCCTCGTATATATATATATATCATCATCATCATCATATTCAACCATTATCTATCCACTGCTGGATGAAGGTCTCTCCAAATGCTTTCCACACAAGTCTATCCTGAGCAATTCGCTTCCACGTCACCCCAACCTGTTTTCTTATTTCATCCACCCATCTAGTTTGAGGACGTTTTCTAGGTCTTCGGTGGTCTCTTGGAATCCAGTTCAGAATTTCTGTTGTCCATCGTTGATCAGTTCTTCTTGCAATATGCCCAGCCCATCGCCATTTCAGCCCTTTTACTTTAACAATGATGTCCTCTACTCTAGTTTGCTCTCTCACCCAAGTGTTTCTTTTTCGATCTCTCCTAGTTATTCCAAGCATGCACCTCTCCATGCTCCTTTGCGTTGTCTGTAACTTTCGTATTGCTCCAACTGTTAGACTCCATGTCTCTGATCCATAAGAGAGGACTGGCAATACACACTGGTTGAAGACCTTTCTTTTTAGACACAAAGGCAATTTCCCCTTCAGGATAAAACTGTTTCTTCCAAATGCACTCCAGCCAAGTTTAATACGTCTGTTGAGTTCTTTCATAATGTTGCCATCCATTGAAATCAGCTGGCCAAGGTAAATATATGAATCAGCAATTTCTAGCTCAATGTTGTCAACTTGTATTTTTGTTTCCTCTACGAAATTATTGAACATGATCTTAGTTTTTTGTAGGTTCATCTTGAGTCCAACTTCTTTACTTCTAGTTGAGAGCTCCTGTACCATGTCTTGGAGTTCTAATGGGTTCGTTGAAAAAATAACAATGTCATCAGCAAACCGCAGATGATTTAAATATTCACCATTTATTTTTATTCCCTTGTTATTCCAATTTATCAGCTGAAAAATCATCTGTAAAGCTGAAGTAAAAAGTTTTGGAGAAATGGTATCTCCCTGCCTCACACCTTTGCCAAGTTTGATAGTTTTGGTATCTTTATGTAACCGAAATTTTGCACTTGCATTTTTATACACACGTTTCACCATGTCAATGTACACATCCTCAATGTCTGTTGATCTTAAAGAGTTGATGACTGCTGATGTTTTTATAGAGTCAAAGGCCTTCTCATAGTCAATAAATGCAACACACAATGGAAGTTCATATTCATGTGTTCTTTCAATTAATTCTCTTAATACTTGAATATGGTCCACTGTACTGAATCCACTTCGAAATCCAGCTTGTTCTCTTGGTTGAGCTGCATCTAATTTTTTCTGCAGGCGATGTGTTAGAACTTTTGTGAAGATTTTATAAATAGCAGGTAACAAGCTAATTGGTCGGTAATTTTTCAAATCCTCTTTATCACCTTTTTTATGCAAAAGAATTACTGTTGCAGAATCCCATTGGTTTGGTATGTTACCGCTGTTAAGACATTTGGTAAAGAATTTTGCAAGTATGTCTTCTACATATTCTCCAGCTTCTTTTAGGATATCTAATGTAATACCATCATCACCAGGGGCTCTTCCTTTCTTCATATTTTTTATTGCAAATGAAACTTCTTCTTTTAAGATTTTAGGAGCTGTTCCTTCGACTATTTCAGTGTCTTCGTTTAATTCACTGTTACTTTCATATAGTTTTTTGTAGAATTCTTCAACTCTTCTAAGTATTTCTTCCCTATTTCTTGTTACGGTGCCATCCTCTCCTTTTAATGCAATGATGTGTTTCTTCCCAACAGATAAACTTCCTTTAACAACCCTAAGGCTCTTGTTATTTTCAATGGCTTTCCTTACTAGCTCACAGTTGAATTTTCTTATGTCTTCTTTCATGCTTTTGCGCAGAGTTTTACAAAGTTCTATGTACTCAATCCTGGAACTGGTATTTCGATTGTCCACCTTCATATCTCTTCGCCTTTTCATGAGCTGTTTCGTCTTCTCAGATAATTTGCTATTGTGCTTTTTACAGGTTACACCACCAATTTCCCCAGCAGTTTCAACTATTGTCTTAACAATGTTTTCATTTGCTTCTGAGATATCACTTTCATCAATAAGTCCTTCCAGTGCAGAAAAGCGATTTTTTAATTCCAACTTGAATGCCTCGGTATTTACTTTCAGTTTCATTAGATCCACCCTCTTACTTACTTGTTTCCTAATGAGCTTCTGTCGTTCTAATTTAGTATTTAAGTGCACTTTACATCTCACCATTCGATGATCACTTCCAGTATTAAATCTGTTCAGTACACTGCAATCTTCAATAATTGATTTCTTGTTTGCCAGGATATAGTCAATTTCACTAGTTCCCCCATTTGGGTGTTTCCATGTCCATTTTCTTTGCGGTTTCTTCTTAAAAAATGAATTCATGATGCTAAGGTTTTCAGCTTCTGCAAATTCGATGAGTTGATCGCCACGTTCATTCCTTTCCCCATATCCGTATTTACCAACCGATGTCTCTCCTTGTTCCTGTTGTCCAATTCTTGCATTGAAATCCCCCATGATGAGCTTGATATGTTGTTTCCCTTTGGTGTGTAACTCTTTGATTTCTTCATAAAATTCTTCAACCTCTTCGTCGGTATGGCTTGATGTTGGTGCATATACCTGTACTATTTGAAGTTGGTATCGCTGGGTTAGTTGAACAACAAGCCTCGCTGCTCGATCTGATGTACTTTCAACTTCCAGAAGACAGTCTTTAATTCTTTTGTTGATTAAGAAGCCAACACCACTTGTTCTTCCAGTTTCCGTTCCTCTATAGTAAAACAAATGTCCGCTTTTCAGTTCCACCAACTCTTCACCTTTTCTTCTAATTTCACTGAGTCCTACAATGTCCCATTTGATCTTGTCTAGTTCCTCTTCCAATTCCTGAAGTTTTGCTTCAGAAGCAAGGGATCGTCCATTAAACGTAGCCAAGGTCAATAACAAACGGCAGCCTGGGCCATTCCAGTGATTCTTAGCACCCCCTGCTTTCATGCCACACTGACCGCTGCCTTGATCAGGAGCACTCCAGCACCTGGAGACTAGGGGCCATGGTTTCTGGTGTGTCAACATAATGGAGGAATTAGCCATAATTTCACCACGCTGGCTAAACGGGTTGGTGAATTAGCCCTCCCCTTCCGCCTTTCTATCCGTGTAGCAAATATTAATTTGCCACATAAATAGAAAGCTCAGCCTGCACCACTTGAAGGCGGGGTAGGACACTAGGTTACTGGCCTGGCCGGTTCCACACATCGTCACATACGTTCAGCGTGTGGGTCTCCTTCCAGTTAGATACCAGCAACCCTTTTGCAGGCCATATATATAATAATTTACTGTTATAGAACTATATATATATATATATAGTTCTATGTAACAGTACCATTATAAAACTATACATATTATTAAACTATATGACAAGAATATAATTATATATATATTATATCATTATATTTTGTCACATTTTTATTACATATATTAATATTTCATATATTGTAAGTAAATAGTGGATAAATAAGAAGCGGATTTAATAAAATACATTTATTAAAAATAATATATCCATTATAATTTAAAAATATCAAAGAGCCCACGGAAAGAAGGTAGCCCCTAAGCGAAAAAAAGTTGACAGTCAGCAGCTATTTTAAATAATTAAATATTTAACTGCGATTTCTTGTATTTTATATCCTTAACTTGTAGTGCGTCTGTCATGCATCCCAGTGTTGTAGTTCTGTCATGGCGGCGATCACTTCCTGGCTACCTACCGGTTTGCTTATTTTCTGTCTCTTACGTAAGCATGGTTCAGACTCGCCCCTCCCCGTTGTCAGCAAAAGTAAGCAAATCTTAAAACCCTTACCCCAAAGATGCTTACGTAATACTTGAACGTCCCCAAAGCTATTATTGAAGGTTTGAGAAGCATTTTATTTATATCGAAATCCAGAGTTTCGTGGCAATGACCAATCTTCAAATGTAAAAATACGACATGGTATAAAGCCTAAATAATGAAAAATTTCCTTTCTTTTTAATAGTTAATTTAAATAAACGAGACGGTGAACTTTAGCGGATTGGTTCAAAGTTCAGTGATCTTACGCTATGCACGCGGTGGACAAATGAGCAACAAAAAATGGGGAGTGTTAATGTATATTCATGAGTTGTACCTTTATGAAATAACAGAACAAGAGCCATCGTGATCTATATGGTATAAGGCCATGCTTAGAAGAAAAAATATGACGTTCTTCATTTCAGGCACCCTTTGACATATTTAGAACCAGTCGGTCCGTTAGAAAGGCCTAGGTGACCGCTAGAAGTACATAATTAAGTGCGTATTCCAACAAAATGTGAAGATTTTTAGTAGTTAGACGTGCGTTCTCCAATTTTGAAGCGCAAGTTGCTAGTCTTGTCTGGTGGGCGTTACGTTCATGACATTTACACTGGCCCTGGATATATTATTGAAGCTAGTTCATTCATCCATCCGCCTACTAGACCCATACGCGTGATTTCTAAAAGCTGAGATCGACAGAAAATTTTTTTTCTCCCATAATGAATTGGATTTTACATATAGTAAAATTGGTCGAATTAGGGGTTAACTCCAACCCCCGCCCCCCTTTTGCGTGGCCTTGCTACTTACCTATTTGCTTACTTAATGAGGTGTTAATACTTATGAATATTGTTTTTGGATTTGCATAAGCAAAAACCAACTTTTCAAAAATTTTCGATGACGTTTAAATGCATGACTAGCATAAACTTTTCAGTTAATAACATGGCATTAATTCCTATTCAAACAAAGAAACAAAGAAGTTTTTAATTATTATTGACTTTTAGTTACTATTTTAATATTTAAAAATGTGTTTATTAAAATTTTGAGCAAAATATTTGATAGGATGCATATAAATAGCAAAAAACATGCGCATTTGAATTTTTGATGGTAGTGTCAAATTGTACATAATATTTCACTGTCCTAATAAATTTTAACAGAAAATAAATTAGCCTATAATCCAGCATAAGTAAATTAATAATACGAACTCTGTTAATATTTTAATATATGTTATTGTATTTATTAATTAACTTTAGTAGTATATAATAATAATAATAATAATAATAATTGACATAACATTAGTGAAGGAAAAACAGGTATTTATCATCGACATTGCAATACCAGATGACAGCAGAATTAAAGAGAAGGAATTCGAAAAAATCTCCAAATATCGTGACCCTACAGAAATAGAACTTAAATAGTAATACTGAAATAGAACTTAAATAGTAATACTGAAATAGAACTTAAATAGTAATACTGAAATAGTAGTACTGAAATAGATAGTACTGAAATAGAACTTAATAGACTGGAAAAAATAAGTAGCAGTCATCCCAATTGTAATAGGGACACCGGGATCATCACATCTTACTTAAAGAATTTCTTAGAAAAACTGACATAACGACAACAGACCTACAAAAAACTGCCTTACTGGGCACCGCCTATATATTAAGAAGGTACATGGACAGTTCTCAGGTTTCTGGGTGAGACTTGAACTGAACCAAGAACCAGATCAAGAGGACAGTGATTATCTCCTTGATGCTGTGTAATACAACAATGTATAACAGACATAATAATAATAATAATTTTTTCAATATATTTACTAATTTATTTATTGGCCTGTAATAAATTAGCCCTTACATCATTCTTGTGCCTAAATAAATGTAAAATCCAGAAGAAGAATCAAATAAGGGCGGTTGATTTTCCCGGGAAAATAAAAATGGGCGTATATTAAACGGTATTTGAAATTCTACAAAAAAATATGGGCGTTGACCTTAGTTTCGCCTCTCCGATTTAAACCGATGTGGGCATTGAAACTTCATGGGCGTTCTTATTAATTGTTGTTTTCTGTTCCAGTTTAGCGGTCTTCACGTCATTTCAACAGCATATATATTAAAAAGGAAAATGCATATTTCGCTTTAGATGTGAACATGTTAATTTTAAGAACCAATTCTTATGTAGGGCTTTAATAAATAAACCGAGATAATATGTGG
This sequence comes from Dysdera silvatica, assembly GCA_006491805.2. Classification (NCBI taxonomy): domain Eukaryota; kingdom Metazoa; phylum Arthropoda; class Arachnida; order Araneae; family Dysderidae; genus Dysdera; species Dysdera silvatica. Next base: position 65,880,971 of record QLNU02014802.1, read on the forward strand.
CAAAGTTATATTTAAATAATGATATAGAA
>QLNU02014802.1:65884834-65899928 GCA_006491805.2 Dysdera silvatica
TAAACTCGTTTATGCATTTATATTTTTATTACATATGCATGTATATTTTATAATATAATATGCTGTTCATACATTTACGCCTATATTGTATATGCGCTTATATAATGGTATTAGTTTTTAAAATCCTGTATATACATATTCTAGTGTATAGGTCTATATTATTTTATACAATATACGATTGTGTGGGTATTGGAATTCCATATATCTTCACTTACTTATTAATAATTTTAATTTATTTACTTTCACTTTTCACCAGTTTACTTACTTAATTTTCTACATTTTCATTATATATTATTTTCCATTTATAAATTATTTATCATATTGATTGCTGCTGCTTCATGCACGCTCTTCATTGATAATTTTATTTTATTATTTTACTAATATTTGTTTTTTACATACGCCCCCTCCCTTTTGCATGTAATGTATTATAAGTAATAATATCATAGGCTTTTTCCATATTTCTTTAGTACATATTCTTGTGTATTCCAATACTTACATTTATGATATATATATATATATATAATGAAAGCACGGAGATCTATTCAAATTATGGTTTAGCAATTTGTTAGTGATTGTCATTGGTAGTCAGCATAGGATTAAAATATACAAAATCTTTGAAAAGTTCAAATATTCAAATTCTGTTTAGAATTTTATTCTAATTAGGTAATGGGGTAGGGAATGTCGCATAATGGTAGTAACTTGTGAATGATTTCCAATGTTTCAGTAATGATATTATTTCTATCACAATGTATATATATTCTCTTGCAACGAGAATGTAATGCAGTTAAGAATTCTAAAGCCATTAAATAAATTAATTTAATGATTATTCCAGAAGCAAAAAAATCATCACTTTTAAGAAAAATTTCTTTTTCACTAGCTAAGTTTTAATTCCATTTATTTTTGTAATGGCCATTTCTAATGAGAAAGAACAGAAGAAAGAAAAAGTGCTTAATCTTCTAAAATTTAAAAGCCTTTTCTATTACCACTAAAACGCACTTATGTAATTGCGTAAAAACACAGGCATTGAGTAATGATAAGTTTAGCATATGTTATAATGATTTATTTTCAAAAGTAGAGATTTATTATATGTCATTATTAATTACTTCATTAATAAAAGTGATACGTTTATAAAGAACGACTTAAGGTCGTAAATGCAGATCAATATATATGAGGCCAGAATAAATATACCTTCTTCTTATATTAATTCCTAGGAATATAAGAAATATCGAGTAGAGATAGTTGTATTCTAAAATAATGGAAATTGTGCTTCACTATTATGCAGAGTATGCCGTAAATTCAAATTATAAATAGCGGAAAGCGTCTGTTATATCAAACATCAAAGGATAGTATAATGTCTTTGCTAAAACCGTCATTTGATATAACTTCTATCAAAAATCCAACAATTATATAACCACTAATATACACAATTTAAAAATCAAGACAGTCAATTATGAAAGAATTATTTTTGACATTTAAATGTGGATAAATATTTAATGAATAAAGAGTTAAAAACTATAAAAATTGTCAATAACCGAGATAAAGCAGAATAGCAGTAAAAAAATTTTCCGCTTTTAAAACGAGAACTCTCCAAATGTTATTGAATTCAAAAGTTGAATTTGTAAATATTTAATAGTAGTAAGTCTTATGTTTAAAATAAACAAAACACTCAAATTTTTTAATGTAAATGTAATAAGGAAATTAGACCAGAAAAATTATTTCGTTATATAGTTATCAGGAGTTTGTTCGTGAAATTGTTAAGTATACACATGCATTTCATCTAATTTATGCATTAAACCAAACTGGATGAAATTATTCATTCATTATAGCCGTGAGAACATTACCTTTGAGTTAAAAAAAAAACGAGTTGTACTAAATTTATGTTTTCGTTATGAAACATGAAAAATTCGAAGATAAGATAATGAATAGCAGAAACAAGGAACCAAATGAACCTCTTTTTATTGAGTCACTCCCCATTTCGCGCTATTCTTACCTATTCTACTCTGTAGCTTCTAACTTCATCCCATTCTAACTTATCTCAACCACTTTCACCTATCAGTTGAATAATTTAATACAGCAACTGAGAAAGGCATTCGGGTCAAAAATAAGAAAGAAAGTTGGCATATGTCCTTCGATTATAAAATACAGTAGTAACATTATAAGCACATGTCTTTTTTCAAGTTGGAAGACTGTTATAAGAGCCACAACATTTGAACTTGACGAAGCAAGTTTCGTGTTGGAAGAATCAACTTAAAGTGAGTTAATCGTAGAAATCCGAGACCTCGTTCGTTACGATTAAATTTTCATACTTTTCTTTTTATACTGCACATTGTAGAACCAATGTTAAAGGAAGAGAAGAAAAATCCCATCACGTCTTCATGCGGGAATCGAGCCTACGACCTCTGGATTATTAAGTGAGAGATTGCCATTGACGTCACCACTGGACCACCCCGGTCTTGTTCATCGTATATGCATGTTGGCTGAAACGAAGAACCATTAAGAATTGAAGTTCGTGTGTGTGTGTGTGAAGGGTTTATATAATACAACGAAGTTTCAATACAGGGTAGGATCTATCTAAAGTGAGCACCTTTGGAACGGGACTGTACTGGTCGCCATAGACAAGTGGTCACCATGGACAAGTGGTCATCATGAACAAGTGGTCACCATGGATAAGTGGTCACTATATACGACACATTTTGGTATGTTCATGACTAAGTTCTTACCAGTTCAATTTTACAAAAAGTGATCACAGTATTCAGGTGGTCAATTTAACAAGGTGGCCACTTTACCAGTTTCAACTGTATTTATTATTTAGTCACATATGCATAGTGTCTCGTCAAGATTGCGTGAACTCTGACAGCACTATTCAGGTTACGCGGTACCGCTTTTTATGTCTTATATTAAAACTTGTTTTTAAAAAAAATATATTACTTACGTGGCTGCAAAATACGCAGAATATTTTCTTTTCTTTTCTCTATACATATAGGCACGTTAAGAACCATACAAAAAGTGGTGTGCCAAAGTTTTGTCGTATTAAGAACTGTATACAATGAAACCCCTCTAAACTGACAAACCTCAAATATGTTCACACAATTTTACGGTCAGTTAAAAATTCCCCGGCAAAAACTGATTTAAAATAATGTGTTACAAACCTTTGTTTAGAAGTCACCTTCAGATACGGAAGCGGTCACTGTTTCCATGGTTCATTATATTAGACTACAAACCCTGTATGGACGAAACATGTTTGAACTTCGACCTTCACGCACCAAGCATGGCAATTTTAATGACACAAAGAAGGACTTAACAGCAAAAATAAAATTCCTATATGATTATTAAATTCAAAAGCTCATTTTGTTAACATGAATAGCTCGGTAGTGAAATAAACGTTTACAACTTTGTAAGAGAAGGGTGAGGTGCTGAATGGCATGCAGTATTATTTCGACAAAATAGAATTATCTAGTTGCCAACTCCTACTTTACGCTGTGTTGCATAAACATGAATTAAAACGAAAATCAAAACCTGACTTTCAGCATTAAGCTGATAGATCTGCCTGTTATTCGTTTTGTAATTAGCGATAATTGGGACTTGATAATAGGATTAAAAATATTTTTCTACTTTACTTGGAACTAATTCCATATTACAAACGTTAAAGAAAAAGCATTGTGATCCTCTGCATGGCGCTATGATTTTGAAGACTTACTAAGTTGATTTAATGGAATTAACTCACACTATCAAGGTTCGAACAGTGACGAACGCTGTATATCGAACCGTGACCATCTGCTCCAAGCGGATGTATAGAATCGTTCGATTGAACGACAATTCAGGAGGTGCTCCCATAAAGGAGACACGCAATTTGACAATTGGGCAACAACAGCGGGAAGTTCTAAACCAGTCCCTATTCTCTCGCAACCTTCGACAAGTTCACATGGACATAATTGTAGTTTTGATGGATGTTATGCAGTTCAGAAGCGCATTGAAAAGGACTGCCCATCTGTTGGAATTGGGGAAGCATGTGATGCATATATTTATGGCATTAGCAAGGAGTTTTAAACTTGGGAACTCCAATGCATCAATGTGTTTTAGTGATCTCGCGATTCCGATAATAATGCCAAAAGAATAATTAAGATTTTGTAGGCTCACGGGCAAATAAAAGTACGAAAAGTGCTGTTGTAATGTGATTCTTTAGAAATTAAATTACACGTATGATTCTTTTTTATCTCTATATACTAACAATGGTAATTAAAACTAACGAATGATTTCCAAATAAATACAAAAATTGCATTGTAAACAAAGAGAAGTAATGACTCACAGTGTATATACGAAAATTTAACAACACAAAAAACAAATAATTCAAAAAGTGCATTGCATGGTTCTACATTAGCAATGGAATTTGGAATTCGAATGCGTGATATATGTATATATATATATATATACGAGGGTTAGAATTTTAATAGTGGCAACTATTTTTTTACAATTGATACAAAATAGATACATGTTACCACGTTTTACTGTCCATCGATGTATTCACCAGCATTGTATACAACCCGTTGCCAGCGATGTGGAAGTTGTAGGATACCTTTAGCAAAGCCTGTTGTGTTCGAATGGACCGGTCTACTGCCTGAAGAATCTCTGGAACAGTTCTGAAGCGAATGCCATGAAGTGGTTCCTTCATCTTAGGAATCAAGTCATACTCCCCGGACTTCTTGCGACAATGACTGTTCTTCAATGACAATGACGGTTCTTGTGACAATGACTTGGTCATTCTCTGCAATAATTTTTTTGGGGGGGCCCCCATTTTACGAAAATTAATTTGTATGTGCATATATGTAAGTATATGTATATACGGTGAAACCTGGCTGAGGTGGAAACTCACGGGACCGGAAAAAATTCCGTAGTATGCAGGTTTCCGCCTTATGGAGGTTACATGCAAAACAAATACATACATAGTTAAATTCAGTGGTAAGAGATGACTGGATATGCTAATTGTTTTTATTTGTCTTATCTTGCGAACTTTAAGATTATATTTATTTTCCTTTTGATAAAAATATTTATTTTATCACTGCATTTTATTTTTATTAATTTTAATTTTTGCACTATTTTGTGGGTTTAGTAATTACGATCAATATGATGCAAAATTTCATGCAAACTATACATGCCTATTATATACAAAGAGTCTATTATGTAAGCTTAAATTGTAACGATAAATTACCTCCCTTGTAAAGATGATAATTCCCTTGTATAAAGATACTCTTCCTTGCGGTGGGTTTATCCATGAATTGACAAAGTCGATATTAGTAACTTTTCGTTCTGGTTAATAATGATTGATTGATTGTTTGGCTTTTTTATGGCGCAAGAGCATCTGGGCTATACTGCGCCAAACATGGTAAAGGATAATAATGAACATTTTTATTTAAGAAGTGGGTGGCACTGGCATACGCAAGGGGGGGGTGGTCGCGATTATGGTTGTAACCCCCATTGCGATGAAATTGTGCATAGTATACATACAAATACAATGGAGTTGTAGCTCTGTAACCCCCCATTGTAAGCCTGTAACCCTCTCCTTATGAACTTTCTGGGTATACCTATGGTGGGTGGGTGGTGTGCAAAATGGTGGTCGGACAATCATAGGCGTAGGCAGAAAGTTCGTAAAGGAGGGGTCAAAGGTTTAATGGGAGGGATGACATAGCTATAACGCAAATATCCCTGTGTTAAATATAAAATTTCATTGCGACGGGAGATTACAAGCACCAAAACCGCCCCTCTCTGGCTACGCTTAGTCTTTTGTTTGTCATCCCCCACTTTGCTATTTGCATTGTATTACAACCCTCTTTCCTTTTTCTGCTGAGAAAATTTTCTTCCTGCTGGCGATTTTCCGCTTTATGCAGGTTTTTCTCTTTGACGGGACTGAATAGTACTTTCCGATACCGCGTTAGACAGTTTCCGTAGCTAATATTAACTACCACTGACTTTTGAAGGGACCGTAAAAAAATTCCGTGTTGAGCAAGTTTCCGCTTTATGTAGGTTCCGCCTAAGACAGTTTTCACTATGTGTGTGTATATATATGTCTAAGGTAGAACCTGCACAAGGCGAAAACTTGCTCAAAACGGAATTATTTTGCGGTCCCTTCAAAAATCAATGGAAGTTAAGAGTTATAAGTTATAAGAAAGTAACCGGCGACGCATTTCAGTATTTTAAACAGAACACAAGAATACATGTCTATTTAAGGGCGGACACGGGGAAAGTCACAGGGGTCATGACCCCCAAATATATATTTTTTTCACTGTAAAAATTCCAACTTTCATGATAAATGAAGGGTGTTATTCCAAGACCATTGCAAATTCTATCCTTGACCCTTCAAAACGTAAGTCTGTGAGCGCCCCTGCGTCTATTAGTCACCGTTTCATAAGGTAGGATCCTGGCGCAAAGCGTATATACTATGGCTTTATAATTACTCTAAATTTTATAATTTTCGGATGTTGAGTTCAGTTTTAAAGGCAATGAAAACAGCTAAAGTAAATACGCGTAATGAGTTTGCCACAGTTGGAAACCGTTCATTTTATTTTATATTTTACCTAAAGATTAAAATAAAATATCCTTATTAATCAAATATATAGTATTATTTTTTACTTATAAATTTTGTGGAAAATAAACAACGGCCAAAGGGGGCCACCCGCCTTGCGGGGGTTATCAGTGCGCCACTGATTTGAACAATTTTATAGTAATCGTACATATTTCCTTACATGAAAGTTAAGGACTTTTAAAGACATTTAAGGACCAGAAAAGAAAAAAAATTAAGGACTTATTAGCAAACAGGAATAGAAAGAATAAAAGATACGCTGTGGAACTGACTTCTACTTACAATAATATTTAAGAATAAAATAGAAGTCAGGATGTATTGTATTGTTAAGCATTATCTCAGAATTTACGATTATGAAAAAAGAGTCGTGGGGAATGAAAAGCCATTCCTTAAAAGTGATAAAGTAATTAGCTTCAAACAAGGTAATACAAAACAAAAAAGGTCGATAATTTAAAACTTAATGAGTTTCATATTTACAATAAACTCTAATTCAGTATATAATATTTATAATTAAAATTTCTTCAATCGACGGAATTGGACGTCGAAGACAGCCCAATCTTTACTGCAGACTTTGAGATGGTCCGGTTTTTAAAAAAGTTTGGAGAATTTCCGTAAAGGGTTACTGTGTACGCTCTTTTCTTATTCTTCCCGTTTGAGATAGACGGTCGGTCAAAAATGAGGCTTCTCCGTCACAAAACCATGTGAGAACAAAAAGTTCCAAAAAATGCTGTTAGGGGAGCACCGTTATCAAATTGAGTCTCTCTTCATCGGCGGAGCAGATCGCTACCACAAGCGGTATATCCCCAGCTCCAGAATTTCAAAAAATGGGCTGACGTAAAAGCTTGCTTACTTGCGGTTTTACGGCTCAAAGACTACAATGGTCATGCTGCGCCGGGACCTACTGTTTTCCGAGGAATCCGAACCTCTTAAGGCCTAGGGAACCAAACCCCGGACTACAGTGAGCAGTGCGATCTTTATGAGATCTCTGAGTAAGCGTTCTTTTTGCACTGCTGGGAGTCGAACCCGGATTAGCGGCGCACTAGGAGAACGCGTTACCACACTGCGCCACCGCAGGGCCGTGACGTAAACGAAATGTCATTAGGGAACGCTATCATGTCTTTCCTTTCTTCCTTTTCGAGAGTTCTGCCTTAGTTCTCTAGTGGACCACCACATCACTCGTTTACTCGTGCTTGTTTACGAGTTTAACAGCGCAAAGAAAACAAGGGCCATGCTGCGCAGGGATCTACACTTTTCCGAAGATTCCAAACCTCCTAAAGTCTAGGGAACTAATCCCGAACTGCATAGTGCAGTTTGACAGTAATTTTTATTTTATTCTTTGGGAGGTACCATTGGGAATCGAACCCGGGATAATTGTGCGCTAAGAGATCACGTTAGTTTATCACAGCAGCGCCCATCATTGACTCAATATAAAATCTCCAGACCCCCAATTCCGCCTCAAAACATATCGTTTTTAATACAATATAATATGATCCGTTATAAAGGTACATATGCCTCAATAAATACTAAATTATTACGCCCATAATATAGTCTAAAGGAAGAGCAACACCGAAAATGAATAAGAGAACCAACAGCCAAATTTGTGTATTTTGATTTTAAAATTTTATTTTAAAAATTAAAACGTTTCATTTGTACCAATCATTTTCACATACTGCCCAACAAAAACCAAAAAAATATAATTTCAATAAATAAACTAAAACTCATAATATATGAAATACAGGTATACTATACGCCTCTAGTACTCTCCGCTTCCTTAACGTCACCATACTGGTGTTTATCCTCACATATTTTTCGATAAAATTCCAGATAAATAGTATCCCACCTCTTTCCAAAGGCTACCAATACGGTATCAGCACTTCAATCGCCTTTCCATTAATGGACAATTCCATCAATATATTTAAAATGAAGTACCTATCCTATATCTACGCTATCATCATTATTTTAAACGAAAGATAGTGTTAGAATGAATAGAAGGTTAAGAGGTCTGTTTTCGATAGCCCCCGTACATAAAGAAAACTTAAAAGCAACAATGTTTCTGGTTGAATCAAATGCCTCAGGGGCCATTATCATGATTGGATAGAAGGAAGAGTCTTGGAAGAAGGTTACTTTAATGGCACTCTGAAGCGAAGTGTGGACTCAATAATATATAAGGTCTCCATTCTCTTCAAGGGGATTGAGTTTTATCTGTTCCTATAGCAGTAAAGGTTCTTTGGGGATAGATTTGTCTGACAGGCGTTCTTCAAGACGAATTGCTTTTGCTTTCAACCACAAATAAAATTGAAATAGCGCTGTTTGCATTGTCTTTCAGTAGCGCGCCCAGAATTATTTTCCCAATGGTGGGCCCAATGATGAAGGAATTTTTGGCAGGAAAAAATTGTTAGAAGCCATAGCAATTGTTGCCTTTCTGTGTACATTATTTATTATTAGCTTACTAATAATTCTATAGTACAAGAAAAATAGTTAGGAATAATAGATTATGATTATATAATTTTACAATAGCCAGCCCTTTACTTCCACAAAAAAATTACCGTTTTGATAATAGGTTTAAGAATAACCCTATTCTGCAAAACTTGCTTTTGCTTGCCCTCTGTCCACTACTTAGGCAGCAGGGGCGTATTTTCCTTCTATAGTCATTAAAAACTCAACGGCTTCGAGAGTTGCATTCATATGATGGAAAAAGTTTATCTGTGGTTTGTGTTTATCGTAAACGGACTTTTAGGGTTGAAAGGGACCACAAAATTCGCAATAGGTACTGTCTTCTATCTTTAGGTAAGCTAGACAGTCATGCTTGCTTAGACAAGATGAGCTTAACTTCCGACTGTGGTGAGGTTTTCCTTGACTTAATACAGCACCAGTGATAGTCGTGGGAAAATTTCAATTTGCATATGGTTCCCAAAGATTTTTAGTACTATTTTCCTATCTCCATCAGTAAGATTTGATTTCTTGACATAATTAGAAATAGCTGCAGTCACAGAATTTCTTCAATTCAAATATGCTTGATATTAGGTTTTGGTCTACCTTTACCTACTGGAAAGCGTTTGAAGACAGTTCCAGTCCATTGTTGTTTCTTGCTTTAACAGCAGACCCATCAATGTGACCAGTGTTTAGGGAAATATCGTTAGGAACGTCACTACTTTTAATCTTATTTCTAAAATAATAAAAAATTTACCAGTGTATGTTGGCATAATTTTCGCTTCGTTAACCCAAGGGAGGGGTCCGGGCTCCCTGAGCCCCTATGTGTATACGCCACTGTTTTCACTCCGTATTTGACATAAATTGCAAAAGATTTCGCAGAAAATAACATTTTAATTAGTATTTTTATGAATTCATCCCTTCATAAATATTTTTCTTACCATCATCACGGTTCTTTTCTCTTTGTCCCCCTTTTGCAATAGGCAGAAATATTTTTAGCAAATTTATGTTAAAGCTGATCGAAAGTCTGAAGAAATTGTGCAAGGAAAGACCGGCGTTTGCTGTAAATGTAAACGGTATTCCAATTGAAGCGATATATTTTGAAGTTAAATAAAAATTAAGACCAGCTTTGGCCTTATTTGCCGATTAAGCTTAGAATATCGTAGTTATTCGGGCCCCCATAACATCAATATTTCCCAAAAGGGTGAGTCAAGATCAGCTGTTGCTGGGTGTTACACTTTCAGTTCTGCGGGAGGTAATCACTGTTTAAAAGATCCCTCCTTGCCCGCTGTCGCTATCTGTAAGTAATCTGCGCAAAGCGGGTGAAATCAATTCTAAAATCATTTTCAAAATCGCTGGAATAAAGTTTAAAATAATATTCTGCGCAAATTTCTTGAATCCACATGATTTACGTTCGGCAATGTGGTAACTAATGTAGAAGTCGGTTAATATTTGCACTCTAAGAAATAGTGAAGGGTGGCGACATATAATTGATGCACTGGAACTGCATCGTTTACTTCACATTGGCTTCGCTGCAGATACATTGCAAAGGATTTGCTAAATCTGCTAATTGGCATAAATTGGACACTAAATATTGTCAGCATTCAACAGCACACTACTTAAAATTAGTTATAGAGAATGGCCACAAAATGATACCGTATATTATCGATCTTCTTATAAAATTTCAAGATCGTGAAACATATGTCTAAAAACAAGAAATTTATAAATACTCTGAGGTTAAAATAATGATAAGCTGGGCACAAATTTTCATTTTGCAAGATGCGATAAATCGAGAAAGTTTTTTCATCACTCGACTTCAATTCCTTCGAGGTCTTTCATTATTACAAGCCTTTATTTTGATATTGGAGAGGCCTTTCGCATATAAGATCCACAGATTCTTTTTCTTCCGATCAAAGGATTTGTAGCCGCCGTTGTGGCAACGTTGGCTGGCAACGCGTGTAAACAGAGTCATTTTATCCCGAAGAAGATCGAATGTGTCAATCGAAACAGTATTAAAATGTTTTAACGCAATAACATTTTAACTGATTAAACAGTATTAAAATATTTTAATTGCAATAATCCGTTGTAATTATTTTCTATACGCAACTTAAGTTTTATTTCACACTTTTTCATTAATTATAAGTAAGAATTCAATAATTCGTACTGTGTCAGAATAGAGTTTGTTTTTTTATTTGATGCCTTATAGTTTTAAAATAATGAACAATTAAAAAAATGCTATAAAATTTAAAAGATTATTTTCTGGAAAAACATATATTTTACATTTATCTTACGCGAATATGCACTGAAAACTTTTTAGAAAAATAAAAATATTTTATGCAAAATTTATTCGAATTTTCATGTATTAATTCCCAAGTGTGATTGAAATTAACAATATCTTTAGTTAATTCACATTTACATGACGTGGTTCGTAATTTATCTTCTATATTCCATTTATGAGACAGATTTTTCAAATCATTCGCTTTTTATTTTCCGGTATGATTTTGCCTAAATATAAAATTTTCTATTATAGAAGGAAATTTTTCTTGAAATGCTTATCACCTAATAGTTTAAGGCTAGCATACAATTATCCATTGCTACATCATTATTATTCCCAGCGGGGTTCTTTCTTTACTGCAATCGCAACGTGTCCTTAAAGAACCTATATTGTGTTGTTTATTATCATAAAAATATGCAGCTCTCTGCACGAAACATATTACTTTCTGAAAGAAAAAGGTAATTCTCTACGAAACGTGTTAGCTTTGTGGACATGAACACAATAACATATTCAGGATTTTAGTCAATGATTTTATCTCACTCTTTTAGGAACTGCGTAATTTAGTTTTTCACTAACTTCTCGGAAGCCGGATAAGTGGAAAGAATATTTTGGATGAAAGAGTACGTGAGGGAGGGCACTATGTGCCCTGTAATGTATGGGCTCTGTAATTTCACCCCATCCCACCGTCTCTTTGGCTAGTTAAATTGCTTGAAACTACTGAAAACTCCTAAGTCATAGCTCCTATTAAAACCGTAATTAGAATAATTGCCCCACTGGTCCACTGCGTACTCACACCGCCTTCTCACTCCATGGGAATGTTTGTTTGTTTGTTTGGATTTTTTATGGCGCAAGAGCATCTGGGCTATACTGCGCCAAACATGGTAACCATGGGTTGTCATTGACTCCCAATTCAGTTTGGCTATATGGTAAACGTATCATTGGGCCACGTCCGTCGTCTGTGTTGTGCCCCTATAGACAATTTTTGACCATCTGCTGACAGCAAACAAAATGGCAGACGCCAAGGTGATTAAATAACAACCAGCGGTGGGCATAGGAGAAAATAGCAAAATCGTTTTTTGATACACAACGTGTTCTTAACCTGTTTTGAAAAATTAAGAGAGGTTATAGTACCCATCAAGGAGAATAATATTTGCCAAAGGACCTAGAGCCGTAAACCACTCATAGAGCCAGTTCTAAAACCGTTCAGCATGTACAATATTTTCAAAATCAGTGCATCAGAAATGTAAAATGCGATGTCCTAATCATCTATGCACTTGAACAACTGATTTGAGTTGTATCTGGCGCTTTTCATGCACTGGTTTTAAATATTTGTGCATGCTGTGCGGTTTCAGAAATGACCCTGTGAGTGGTTTGTGACCCTAGATTCCATGGAAAATATTTTTCGTCTTAATAGATACTATCGCCTTTCTTATTTTGCCAAAGCAGTTTACAAACACCCTGTATAATTGGAAACTGAAGAAGGATATAATTTGCAAGGTTTACTTTTTTATTTTTTATTGCTTTTTGATAAGATCGTCAAATTTTACAGAACAAAAGTTACATTTTTTTCAGAAAAACAGTACTTTGCTGGCCAAATTTGTCGATTTAAAAATTTATGAAAGAATTTGCTTACAAACTGCAAAAGGATGAGTACACAATGATAATGGGTATGATAATTTAGGCTCAGTGAACTGATGTTCATTCAGGCCAAGGTTGGGGAGGAACCTGAGGCCCTCTGTGCTATTATGTACCGCTCTTAATGAAACAAATTTCACAGAACAAATTTTTATATTTATTTATATGTTTTGTTCGTACTTTTTATTTTTACTAATAATATTACCTTAATGTGTAGCTATTTAAAATACAAAAGAGTAAAAGAAAATTTTAAGAAATAATTCTCCTCGCTTGATCGACACAAAACTCAAACACGCAGCACTACTTACGGCTGCGGCTAATGCAATGCAATCTTTCAATACGAAAGTATTTAGTACGGAGTAATGCAGTCTTTCAATACGATAGCATTCAATACGGCGTAATGCAATATTTCAATACGAAAGGATTCCCCATTTCTGATACAGAGTCATAAATTGATATTTTGAAAACGTTTCATAACCCATTAATGTTAAACGCATTCAGTTTTAAGCACTCAGTTTATAAATTTAATGAAAACATTACCTTTATAAATTCACACTAATATCATCAGAATTCATTAGTATTAATAATATTAGTATTATTCAGTGTTAATATCATTAGTATTATTCAATATTAAAATTATAAGTATTAATCAGTATTAATATTATTAGTGGTAATCAGTGTTAATATTATTAGCGCTAATCAGTATTAATATCATTAGTATTATTTAGTATTAATATTGTAATTATTAATCAGTTTTAATATTATAAGTATTAATCAGTATTAATATTATTAGTATTAACCAGTATTAATATTATTAGTATTAATCAGTGTATTAATATTATTAGTATTAATCAGTGTTAATATAATTATCAATAGTTTACAGTATTAATACAACCAGCAGTATCATCATTGGTATTAATTACTGAGTTTATTAATTAATACAATGACATTAAAGGTAAGTTAGAAAAGGCATTGATTGCAGGAGATATAAATTAAACGCCGCATCAATTCCTTTGTTCAGCTCTCAATTGGATAATTATCTTTAATGAGAAGATTTAATTTGTGAACATTTAGTTGCGGGCCAGTTTTTTTTTAAGAATCAATTCATTGGTGTAGCGCTTTCGGTGAAATGCATTCATTGCCGTCTTCGATTTTAACGAGATAAGGAAATGTGTTTTACTTTTTTCAACTTTAAAAATTGTCAGTTTTCAAGGCAATTAGTGATTTAAATATGAAGAACCTTATGCCTGGTATTTACGAGGTAAGGATTTTCGTAATTAGTCATCAGTTTGAGTAATTAATAGTGCTTAATTAGCACTTTGGCACTATGAATTGAGTGTCAATGTGTAAGATAAGGAAACATCCCTTGCACAATGAGATTTTATACGCTATCCCAAATTGTCTATTATTAACCTCCCCAACATCAGCATAATTACTATAAGAGTAGTTGGTAATTGACCAGGAATAGTCAGACACACGGGACTTTAAGGGGCAATTTTGCACAGCGAAGATGGCAAAGAATAAATACCTCGCCTCGAGCTGGAAACAAACCTGGAACCACTTTGTTGGAATCTAAACCTATGGTCAACAAGACACGGCTGAGAATGCCTCAGCTTAACAGGTTTGAGCTTATATTAGAATAACGCTTAAATTCCAACCAATACTTTCCAGGATTTTTCCCAACCCCTGAGAAGAGGACTTTTTTCACTTCCTCTGACACTCAGCATAAAAACTGCTCTTTAATATTCCATGATCCATTGCCCAAATATTGCCAAAAGTATTCAAGATTTTTTTATGCTGCGCCGGGACCTAAAGTTTCCCGAGGAATCCAAACGTCTTAAGGCTCAAGGGATCTAACCCCTGGGCTACGGGACCACATTTATGGTAATTGTGCTAACCCTGAAAAGGGTAACATATTCAACTTCGTGTTCGGTGAGTCAAAGAGTTCTAGTGTCAGCTAGAAACGTGGGTGATAAACTTAATTTCCTTGATAAATTTCCTTAATAAATTTTAATTGAATAATTTCTCTGCATACTATCGTTTAAAATCGTGAGTTTAAATGTTTTTTTTGAAGTAATAATTAAAAAAATATTTTTTATAACGTTCTCAATAATTAATATAATCACTTTACCATACTTCGTGTTCTAAAAGTTTCGTGAAAACATGGAACTTATAAATTA
>QLNU02014802.1:65900028-65919236 GCA_006491805.2 Dysdera silvatica
ACATAGGCATCGATCAAATAGCGAAAATAGTCCCCCAGAAATTGGCAGCGAATGCTGACTTTCTGTCAAAAAAATGCCCGTACTACAAATAGGAGCCAGAGACCGTGCATGAGAACGAAACACACAAGCTTTACTGGGATAGAGCAATCATAACAGACAAGACAGTCCCACATAACCGTCCTGACATAACCCTCGTCGATAAATCGAATAAGACCACGTACTTAATCGACATAGCAGTACCCAACACCAATAACATACAGACAACCTACACAACGAAAATCACCAAGTACCAAGATCTCAGACATGAAGTACGAGATATATGGGGTATGGAAAAGATCTTCATCATCCCGTTAGTCATCTCAGCAACAGGGATAGTACCAAAAACGCTTGCGACGAATTTGGGAATACTCAACATTGACCCAAACACCTACATTGAAATACAAAAAGCCACAATCCTAAACACGTGTCACATTGTCAGGAAGTTTCTAGACATGGCACATTAAGAAGTGATGTAAAAAGAGGCTTGGGAACATGGCGCTCTGCCCGTCCCAAAGCCTGTTTCCGCCAAGAATGGGCGAGGAAAATTTTTTATATATATATATATATATCATCATCATCATATTCAACCATTATCTATCCACTGCTGGATGAAGGTCTCTCCAAATGCTTTCCACACAAGTCTATCCTGGGCCATTCGTTTCCACGTCACCCCAACCTCTTTTCTTATTTCATCCACCCATCTAGTTTGAGGACGTTTTCTAGGTCTTCGGTGGTCTCTTGGAATCCAGTTCAGAATTTCTGTTGTCCATCGTTGATCAGTTCTTCTTCTTGCAATATGCCCAGCCCATCGACATTTCAGCTCTTTTACTTTAACAATGATGTCCCCCACTCTAGTTTGCTCTCTCACCCAAGTATGTTAATGTGTATATATATATACAGTAGAGTCTCCATATAACGAACTTCCATATAACAAAGTTTTCTATTTAATGAAATTTTCGGCGGAACCTTGACTTTGAATGGCACTAACATGTAAATTTGTCTCCATATTACGAAAAACAATTTCTATATAACGAAGTTCTTTTTATAAAGAATTTGATTTTTTTTTTAATTTACCTTTTACAATTTTTCAGCGGGATGGTTAGGTAGAAGGGGTAGTTGAGGATTTTAAGCAAAAAGACGGAGGTGAGGTAGCCTTCTGTATTGTGGACATAGGGTCAGTTGTGATAAATAATTCTATTGTTCTAAACTGGGAACTTTGAATCGGCGGGGATGTATCACTCTGCAGGTGTGGCTAAGCCACGAAATTTGCTTCTCGCACATACGTGTTGCATTGTTGAAGAAAATGTTATAGATGACGTGTTCCGATATTTACAAAAGTGTGAGAATTTCTATGAACAAAACGTTTTTTATAAGAAACCTGTACAAAGCAAAATTAGTGATTATTTCTCTGTTTCAAATATGTTGTATGAGGATCATACAGATATAAAGTAATCCTCAGTCTTTACTTTTGTTATTAATTTGTACGTACTTGTATACGAAAAATATTTAAATTCGTAAGAAAAGAAGAGTCTACTGAATTTAGTCTTTACTGTCCAAATTTAGCTTTTTTCATTTTATCGAAATTAAGTTTCAACATTTATGTTAATTTCTATTTAACGAATTTTCCTTATAACGAAGTTTTTCAGAGGAACGATGGCACTTCGTTAAATAGAAACTCGACTGCATATATATATAACGTATCGTTTTTATACAATTTCGTGAAACATAGAAACAGGTGAAGATACAGATGAAATACTGAAGAAATTTCATGCAGTTAAAATAAAATTTATTAATAATTTAAATGTTTAATAAATTCACTCATATACCTCAAGAAATAAATTAATTCAATTACAACGTTGAAGAAATATAGTAGTATGCCTTTTTTAGCGGAGCCTCCGAGAATTACGTGTGCACACTTCGATGGTAAACGGAAGACTGATTATTATTATTTATTACTTTAAAAATCGGAACGAAGTATCATACCGATTCCAAATGTAAAATGTAACATTACAATTATAAAATATTTGGAAAAATAAAAGAAAACAATTTGGCATGCTGCCAGTTTTACACTTTTCTAAATAATTTTGTGTTTTAGGATTTTTTCAACAATCTCGCAGACTTTTGGTTTTTGCCTTTTAAATTCCTAATTTATGTAACAACTTTTTGTAATTTACACATTTAAATGATTTTATTATTGCTGCCATCAACAAATGTTTTCAATGAAAATTTGCAGAACATATATTTAAATTATGTATGTAAAATATATTTTGCATTGCCCTAGATTACACAAAGCGTTAAACTAAACCGTTAACATCCTATTCGAAAGAATATCAGTCTACTAATGTTAGTGTAAAAGCACAGCCATTAACCGCTGCGGAAATGTTTTTTTCTGTTTGAAAGTTGTGAATTACCCTTTTCTTAAACTTTCGTACAATTTTATTTACCTTTATTGTCGATAGATGGCGACACACTTTAATAGTACTCCTTTATCCAGCCAACCGATGACGGTATAATTTTGTTCAAAGCTAAAATGTAATATATTGTTTGAAAAATTGTTATTGACTTTGGGCAATGTTGATAATAACTTATTGTGCATAACGTGTGAATTAAACTTTATCTTAATCACTTAAGACCAGAGCGTTGGTTGACATGATGCAACTTCAGCGAGAAGAAATTCTTGTCCGGTGGTTTTATACGCTTTTCAGCGACATATAGTGGCACAAAAAGAAAGCTTAAAAGGTCTGAGTACGCAGTTTATAGTAGTTTAGCAGAAAAAGCATTGCAACTCAAGTTACACATATGTGTACCTCTGGAATGAAGAAAATAAGCTTATCTGTAAACACAAAGCGACTAATATAGGGTTCGCTGATATCTGCGGTTCGTCTTAGAACGTATCAACTGCCGATTTAGCACTCCTACTATATAATGCTTATTTATTAACATATTAGTTATTTGTTTACACTGGAAACTTGAGATTTTTTAAATATTAGTATTACACTTCTCGCGATTTGATTGACAAGTAAGATAAAAATTTGTTTCTTAATTTAATCTGCGTAGTGTTCGACTTGTATAAATATATCTGCTGCAACGGGCTTTTCGATGAATTTAATACCGATCTCTTCGCAATTTGGTTTAAAAAGCAGTCCATGTACTGCCCCATTCCGCAAAATGATCGGTTTCGGAAAACACGCTTTAAATGTATTCGTAAGGGATTAAATGTTTGTCGTCCGTAGCTCAGTTGGCAGAGATCCTGACCGGATTTCAGAAGGTTGTGGTATCATGCCCCGCCAGACGCAGAGAACATTTCTTTTCTTTGCAAACGTTGCACCATCTACCCATGCAATAACATGGACGTTGAAATTACTACGCCTAATAAACATTGATAAAAATTTGTTTCTGAAGGGCAAATAATATTTTCGAACTTTTTTCATAAAATTCTTTTCGCCAACTGAAAGAAATATTCAATTATTTGTTCCCTCATCATCCAATTATAAGTGTTAGTACAGAGAACGATTATTTTTTCAAAAAAAAAAAAAAATACTCAACCACTTCAATACGGTTTTGACCCTCAGGATACACCACTTGTAAATTCCAATATTGTGGTTATCGCATAAAATGCACATTGAAAAAAGAATACAAATAGGTCTAAAAAACGAGGCATCGAAATGACATGAGAAACAGACCACCGTTTCCTCTTCCGTTACCATTTAAATAAAAAAAATGGACCCTTTCTTCATGATTTCCAGAGAAAGGAAATTACCAAAGGAAAGACGGCAAACGTACTTTGAATTTCAGGCGGTTTCTTTTCCCCCTACAATTTCCTGAATTTCCAATGATTCTAGCAATTTCTTCATCCTTTTGAGTAGGATCTCTATTTTTTCCTTTCGTTCCCATCTGATTAAACTCAGTTTTGAGCTCTGAAAGAGATAGTGCAACTAAAACCCATGGATTTAACGATGCAACTGCTCTGTGCCCAATCCTCTAAGAGTCGCCCAAGGTAAGAAGAGATTTGTCGTGAAGGAGAGAACATTAGTTCGCATTAGCAATCGAAACCGTACATTTGGGATTTCCATGAGAATGATTTCGGCTCGGAGAGTGGTAGGAATATTTAGAGGTACTTCTTCTATTATTGTAATTCATCTGCGAAGTCATTTACCTCAAGGGTATTTTGGATGACACCTTTGGATAAAAAGTAAAAGAAGAAAATAGAGACGTCAGAGTTGAAATATTCCATTAAATGATTAAATCTTAGCTGAGGGCAGATTTTAAGTTTAACGAACTCAATAATATGCTGATACTATAGTGCATACTAAAGTTTATTAACACTGTAGATTTTCTACTTTACAAATATACACACCGAAAAATATTCAGAAAATCGAAGTATGTAAACGGATATTTTTACCCTAAAATACTTTTCGGAACCAACGCAATAGCTTGCAAAAACGAGGAATCCATAAATTAGAGGTTCCTAAAAATACAAGTTTACTCTACCACTATTATCTATAAATGCGTACTCACGTATATTTTCACAAAATTACAATGAGAAAAACAATTTGAGATGATTCAAACCTGTTTTTCTTCCTATGTACACATCCAGGTGGTTGTAATTCTATATAGTTTAAGAGTGTTAATACCAAATAGTATAACAGGCATATGGATTTGTTTATTACAATATTTCTTTCAATGCATCATATTTTGTAGATTTTGTTCACACATTGTTGTTTAGACAACAATTTGTGACAAATTTACTTTACTGACAATTAACTTTAACAATGATGTCCTCTACTCTAGTTTGCTCTCTCACCCAAGTGTTTCTTTTTCGATCTCTCCTAGTTATTCCAAGCATGCACCTCTCCATGCTCCTTTGCGTTGTCTGTAACTTTCGTATTGCTCCAACTGTTAGACTCCATGTCTCTGATCCATAAGAGAGGACTGGCAATACACACTGGTTGAAGACTTTTCTTTTTAGACATAAAGGCAATTTCCCCTTCAGGATAAAACTGTTTCTTCCAAATGCACTCCAGCCAAGTTTAATACGTCTGTTGAGTTCTTTCATAATGTTGCCATCCATTGAAATCAGCTGGCCAAGGTAAATATATGAATCAGCAATTTCTAGCTCAATGTTGTCAACTTGTATTTTTGTTTCCTCTACAAAATTATTGAACATGATCTTAGTTTTTTGTAGGTCTCAAACCGAGTCCAATCATTTACTTCTAGTTGAGAGCTCCTGTACCATGTCTTGGAGTTCTAATGGGTTCGTTGAAAAAATAACAATGTCATCAGCAAACCGCAAATGATTTAAATATTCACCATTTATTTTTATTCCCTTGTTATTCCAATTTATCAGCTGAAAAATCATCTGTAAAGCAGAAGTAAAAAGTTTTGGAGAAATGGTATCTCCCTGCCTCACCCCTTTGCCAAGTTTGATAGTTTTGGTATCTTTATGTAACCGAAATTTTGCACTTGCATTTTTATACACACGTTTCACCATGTCAATGTACACATCCTCAATGTCTGTTGATCTTAAAGAGTTGATGACTGCTGATGTTTTAATAGAGTCAAAGGCCTTCTCATAGTCAATAAATGCCACACACAATGGAAGTTCATATTCATGTGTTCTTTCAATTAATTCTCTTAATACTTGAATATGGTCCACTGTACTGAATCCACTTCGAAATCCAGCTTGTTCTCTTGGTTGAGCTGCATCTAATTTTTTCTGCAGGCGATGTGTTAGCACTTTTGTGAAGATTTTATAAATAGCAGGTAACAAGCTAATTGGTCGGTAATTTTTTAAATCCTCTTTATCACCTTTTTTATGCAAAAGAATTACTGTTGCAGAATCCCATTGGTTTGGTATGTTACCACTGTTGAGGCATTTGGTAAAGAATTTTGCGAGTATGTCTTCTACATGTTCTCCAGCTTCTTTTAAGATATCTAATGTAATGCCATCATCGCCAGGGGATCTTCCTTTCTTCATACTTTTTATTGCAAATGCTACTTCTTCTTTTAAGATTTTAGGAGCTGTTCCTTCGACTATCTCAGAGTCTTCGTTTAATCCACTGTTTCCCTCATACAGCTTTCTGTAGAATTCTTCAACTCTTCTAAGTATTTCTTCCCTATTTCTTGTTACAGTGCCATCCTCTCCTTTTAATGCAATGATGTGTTTCTTCCCAATAGACAAACTCCCTTTAACAACCCTAAGGCTCTTGTTGCTTTCAATGGCCTTCCTTACTAACTCACAATTGAATTTTCTTATATCTTCTTTCATGTTTTTGCGCAAAGTTTTGCAAAGTTCTACATACTCGATCTTGCGACTGGTATTTTGATTGTCCACCTTCATAAGTCTTCGCCTTTTCATGAGTTGTTTCGTCTTCTCAGATAATTTGCTATTCTGCTTTTTACATATTACACCACCAATTTCCCCAGCAGTTTCAATTATTGTCTTAACAATGTTTTCATTTGCTTCTGAGATGTCAACTTCTTCAATAAGTCCTTCCAGTGCAGAAAAGCGATTTTTTAATTCCAACTTGAATGCCTCGGTATTTTCTTTTAATTTCTTTAAATCCACCCTCTTACATACTTGTTTCCTAATGAGCTTCTGCCTTTCTAGTTTAGTATTTAAGTGCATTTTACATCTCACCATTCGATGATCACTTCCAGTATTAAATCTGTTCAGTACACTGCAATCTTCAATAATTGATTTCTTGTTTGCCAGGATATAGTCAATTTCACTAGTTCCCCCATTTGGGTGTTTCCATGTCCATTTTCTTTGCGGTTTCTTCTTAAAAAATGAATTCATGATGCTAAGGTTTTCAGCTTCTGCAAATTCGATGAGTTGATCGCCACGTTCATTCCTTTCCCCATATCCGTATTTACCAACCGATGTCTCTCCTTGTTCCTGTTGTCCAATTCTTGCATTGAAATCCCCCATGATGAGCTTGATATGTTGTTTCCCTTTGGTGTGTAACTCTTTGATTTCTTCATAAAATTCTTCAACCTCTTCGTCGGTATGGCTTGATGTTGGTGCATATACCTGTACTATTTGAAGTTGGTATCGCTGGGTTAGTTGAACAACAAGCCTCGCTGCTCGATCTGATGTACTTTCAACTTCCAGAAGACAGTCTTTAATTGTTTATATATATATATATATGGTCTGCTAAATGGAAGGAGACCCACACGCTGAAACGTATAATGGAAGATCGCTTGTTCTGAAGAAAAACATCAAGGATTGGAAGAACATGACAAGATCAAATGAGACATTGTAGGACTCAGTGAAGTTAGAAGAAAAGGTGAAGAGTTGGTGGAACTTAAAAGAGCTCATTTGTTTTATTGTAGAGGAAAGGAAACTGGAAGAACAAGTGGTGCTAGCTTCTTAATCAACAAAAGAATTAAAGACTACCTTCTTGAAGTTAAAGGCACATCAGATTGAGCAGCGAGGCTCGTTGTTCAACTAACCGGCGATGCCAATTTCGGACAGTATAGGCACATGCACCAACGTCAAGCCATACCAACGAAGAGGTTGAGGAATTCTGCGAAGAAATCAAAGAGCTACACACCAAGGGGAAACAACACATCAAGCTGATCATAGGGGATGTTAATGCCAGAATTGGACAACAGGAACAAGGTGAGACATCGTTGGTAAATACGGATAAGGGGAAAGGAATGAACGTGGCAATCGATTCATCGAATTTGCAGAAACTGAAAATCTTAGCATCATGCATTAATTTTTTAAGAAGGAACTGCAAAGAAAATGGACGTGGAAACACCCCAATGGAGGAACTAGCGAAATTCACTTTATTCTGGCAAGCAAGAAATCAATTATTGAAGATTGCAGCGTACTGAACAGATTTAATACTAGAAGTGATCATCCGATTGTGAGATGTAAAATGTACTTAAATACTAAATTAAAAAGCAGAAGATCGTTAGGAAGCAAGTAGGTAAGAGGGTGGACTTAAAGAAATTAACTGAAAATGCCGAGGCATTCGAGTTGGAATTAAAAAATCCCATTTGAGCACCGGAAGAAGTTATTGAAGCATCTCAGAAGCAAATAAAAACATTTTTAAGAATAGTAATTGAAACCGCTGGGGAAAGTGGTGGTGTTACATGTAAAAAGTAAAATAGCAAATTATCCTAGAAAACGAAAGAGCTCATGAAAAGGCGAAGAGATATGAAACTGGACAATCAAAATACCAGTTGCAGGATCGAGTATGTAGAACTTTGCAAAACTTTGCCCAAAAACATTAAAGAAGACATAAGAAAATTCAGTTGTGAGTAAGTAAGGCCACTGAAAACAGCAAGAGTCTTAATTTGTTAAGGGATGTTTGTCTGTTGGGAAGAAACACTTCATTGCAGTAAAAGAGGGGATGGCCCCGTAATAAGAAATAGGGACGATATACTTAGAATTGAAAATTCTACAGAAAACTATTGTTTTTATCGCCTTCCCATTGTGTCCCAAATGTGCTCTATGGGAGAGAGATCAGGAGATCTAGCTTGTCAAAGAAGTATTGGGCAAGATTGAAGACAATTCATAGCAACACGTGCCGTGTGCGGCCGGGCATTGTCTTGTTGAAACGTAAGTCCAGGGTGTCGCAAAAGGAACGGTAACACAACCGGTCGTAGAATGTCGTCTACGTACCGCTGTGCTGTAAGTGTGCCAGAAATGACCACCAAAGGGGTCCGGCTATCAAAGGAGATGGCACCCAGACCATAAGGTAAGGGAGGTAAGCGGCGTAACGGTCGGCGCGAGCGTAAATTCCGCTCTCTCAGTCGTCTACAGAGGGTCATGTTGGACACATGTGTGCGGGCCACACGTTGGATAGTTGATAACGACGAATCCGGTGCTGTGACAGCTGCTCTGACAATCGCTCTGTCTTCCCGTTCTGTTGTGGCCCTAGGTCGACCGCTGCCATCCCTACGCTGACATCTGCCATTGTTGACCCACTCTTGCCAGCACCGTCCAATCGCCGCATCGCTTCGACCCACATGTCCAGCGATTCTTCGATTCGTCCAACCAGCCTCTTTCAATCCGATAGCACGACCTCTTTCAAACTCTGACATATGCTCGTAATGAGCACGAATCTTTCGGCGAGGCATTGTTACAGTCGACGTAAGATATCCGCAGTCAAAATGCAACAGAAATTTTGACCACATATTGAGAATCGCTCCTTATATACACCTGCTGAATGCGCAGTTCCGATGCGCTGGAGTTCCCGCTATTCATTCATTGGACACCAAATTTTAATCATTTGCATGTTCGGTCAAAATGTCTTTGCATACGAAATTTCATTACAATCGGACAACTCCTTCTTGGTGCATCGATTTTTTTGTTATGGGCTATATATATATATATATATATATATATATTCATCCAAAAGTGGATAAATAATGAAATGTTTGAAATAATGATGAGTAGGATAATATATATAAATAAAGGACAATTTATTGAATCTGATTAAATAAATTATTTTTCATGATAGCGATTATTGCATTTGGGAGCAAAGAATTAACTTTAAGATTATGCTATAATAATGTATAATATAATTCTTGATTGTAAATGACATATATGTGGCGATGTGTGTTAGTTGTTTACTGAACTGATTATCACAAAAATCAATTGACGTACAATTGGCCAAATATATATGATGTGCATTATTTTTCTTAAAGTATTTGAATCCTTCTCTAAAGTTAAAAAATTTTAATTATGCAGTAGAATAAAACAGATAACGAATCTTACTTTATCCAAAAAAACATTTTACAAATTAATTAAGAATTTTTTTTTTATCTCCAGCAAATTATTTACTTACATTTTTACGAATTATACCAAACAGAATTAGTGAGCATGCTGCATTGAATGATAGATATAAATTGATGGAATGGATTTGGATAAGGCTAAGAATTAGAAGCTATTCGACATAACATTCTAATCCAGGCTGAAAAGGACACCACTTCCATCGCTTCATAACCTTGCGTAGATATGTCAAAATCCTAACAGATTACTTTCAAGTCAATATAAAAACGGTGTTAAAAACTGAACCGGAGCTAAAACCCTTCAAATTTCCCGATAGCAAAACTGCCAAATCCCCTGTCTGTTAAACTCTCAAACCCCATCATCATAATCTCGTCGCTTCGTGTCCTGAAACCAATAGGAGATGGTCTTTCCGGATCTCTGTTGCTAGCAGCGATTATTCGAGATTTGTGCGGGAGTTGGGGAGAAGGCTTTTAAATCCGGTGACTCCATTACAGTAATTGGAAGTTGAAGGCGAGAGGAGTTTGGTTCGAAGGGATACGGTTGGGATTCTGATCCCAGAGGCATCTCAAATGACTCATCAAGGTAATCATTAACAAAGAGCACTCTACCGAGTCTAATGTCAACTTGACAATTTCGAAATCGACGAATTTTACCTTCCAAAAGAGGTGAAAATTCCCAGCTAAGCAATATTATATTATCTCGCAGAAATCTTCAGATTCCTACCTTTAAAAACAACACTTTTTTCGATATATTTCAGCAAAAAACTCTCTTAGCCCTCCTCTCTCTCTCTCTCTTTCTTTCCCTTAGGGGATTTTGCCGTCCCTCCCCTATCTCTCCATTACTATTAAAATGATATTACCATAACAGTTTTAGTCAAACCCACTTGAGGTACAATTCTACGTAGCTAAAACGAATATTTCAAAAATATAAATTATATACTATATCTAAGAAAACTTGTATAAAAATAAATTAACTTCTTAATGACAGTGCTGTATTTTTTGCAAGGTTATGAAAGCATTTATAGTATTTTGAGAATCGACAGATGAGCTGGTTGTCTGCACATTTCGAGAAGTAATCATTATCTAACATCAATTATTGTGATTTGAAAATATATTTCAATGACTATTTAATGTGTAATTCTTTGTTTTTATAGATTTACACACTTTCCTTGTTACTTGGCACCAGTGTTTCAAAATTTAAATAAAAGCATAATTATTAATTTATTATATATAATATAATACAAAGAACTATCGTTTAAATCTTTAAATGATTCAAAAAAACTAACAGATATGTTTCAAAGAAAATTTTAAAATAACGGTCATCCTATTATAATAAAATATTTTTAATAATTTATTAAAATAAAATGTCTTGATTTAAAATCAATAAAATTTATTCACACAATTTTTTTGTTTTACCATCAAAACCTTTAATCAGTCAAAGTTGTTCTGGATAAAAATAATAATTAATTAATACTTTACCTAACTTTGTTAATCTAACTTGTTTTCGAAATAAAGCCGTTAGTTTAAGTTAGGTTCAGAAAGAGAAAATAATGCTAATAATATAATTGAACACTCTGAGAAATATGCTCATTTTAAATCTTATAAATTAAGCATACGCTTTTTATAATGATATGAAATACATTCGATTTAATTTGATTAATTATTTATTTTATTAATTTGATTTGTGAGTTTCCTAAAAATATGATCAATAATTGTTGGATTGTAGCCGCGGTATGAGGCAATTTTTCGAATGTAGCTGATTTTCTTAGTCAATGCGTCACTTGTAGAAGAGAATTTGATGACATGAAACACCAACCAATAAAACGAGCTCATTTTCTGGCTTTGTGGATGAGCCGATAGAGCGTGAGGAAGAAGGCTAACGGAATTAAGTTTTCGGTAGACACTGATTTGGACGCTAGTAGGTGTTCTATGAACTAAAACGTCGAGGAAAGGCAGTGTACAGTCCTTTTCTTCTTCGAAAGTAAATTGGATGTTAAGATCAATGGTGTTTAGGAGGTTGATGATCTGTGAAGGATTCATATTGCTAGAAATTAGAGTGAAAGTATCATCCACATATCTTATCCAGAATTTGAATGGGATGAGCGACAGAAAAATTGGCTTTTCTCATTTTAAAGACACCATCCCGGATTCTGACAGCTGCGGCATATATTCCATTCCGTGCCAGTGTGGCCAAATTTATATCGGTCAAACACGGAGAGCACTGCGCCTCAGACTAAATGAACACGAAGCTTATGTCAGAAAGCAAGAATTCCATAAATCGGCTCTGGCAAAACATTCATGGGAATTCGGACATCAGTTTCTATTCTCCAATGCACGTATTAATAAAAAAGTCAACTCAACACTTGATCTCAGTTTCTTTGAGGCATTTCACATTCTATCAAACATCAACGTTTCAGTTAATGATCAACTCCTTAGTAACTCTATATCATCCACTTGGAAAAACCTTTTGGGTCTCACGGCTGAAGACGTCTCCACAAATACGCTTTACTCCTCCGCCCAATCAAGTTTCCAACCGACGTGATGGCAACACCGACCAACAGCACGGACATAAACAGAAGCCGCCATTCGCTCTGACGACGGTAGCTGGTTAACGCTATCGAAATAGCTATCAGCAGTATTATCGTGTTAATGATTTTATCTAACTGCACCATAAAAATTGTTTTGCATTTATTTCTATTGATTAGTGCAGTGTGTCGCTATTAAACCATTTAATTGAGCCAGAAATTGCTGATTCATATATTTACCTTGGCCAGCTGATTGCAATGGATGGTAACATTATGAAAGAACACAACAGACGTATTTTTTTATTATTTTTTCAATGGACCCATTAGAACTCCAAGACATGGTACAAGAGCTCTCAACTAGAAGTGAAGAAGTTGGACTCAAGATGAACCTACAAAAAACTAAGATCATGTTCAATAATTTTGTAGAGGAAACAAAAATACAAGTTGACAACACTGAGCTAGAAATTGCTGATTCATATATTTACCTTGGCCAGCTGATTTCAATGGATGGCAACATTATGAAAGAACTCAACAGACGTATTAAACTTGGCTGGAGTGCATTTGGAAGAAACAGTTTTATCCTGAAGGGGAAATTGCCTTTGTGTCTAAAAAGAAAGGTCTTCAACCAGTGTGTATTGCCAGTCCTCTCTTATGGATCAGAGACATGGAGTCTAACAGTTGGAGCAATACGAAAGTTACAGACAACGCAAAGGAGCATGGAGAGGTGCATGCTTGGAATAACTAGGAGAGATCGAAAAAGGAACACTTGGGTGAGAGAGCAAACTAGAGTAGAGGACATCATTGTTAAAGTAAAAGGGCTGAAATGGCGATGGGCTGGGCATATTGCAAGAAGAACTGATCAACGATGGACAACAGAAATTCTGAACTGGATTCCAAGAGACCACCGAAGACCTAGAAAACGTCCTCAAACTAGATGGGTGGATGAAATAAGAAAACAGGTTGGGGTGACATGGAAGCGAATTGCTCAGGATAGACTTGTGTGGAAAGCATTTGGAGAGACCTTCATCCAGCAGTGGATAGATAATGGTTGAATATGATGATGATGATATATATATAAATCTAGAAACGGCATTGTTGAAACCTTGTAACCTCACAAAAGTGCAAAAGTCAATCACTAACAACACTTTGCAGTTATGTTACTATTTCCAAACGTGTACAACCTTAAAATTTGGTAATATAATCTGTGTATAATTATTTTATATGTTTGTTTTTAACAAGAATAGAGCATTGTGTGGGTTTTAAACGAAGTCTTCCTTGTGACGTTATTAGACACTTAACTAAAACGGCGCGTTAACAACCTATCGTGCACAAAAGTTTAGACATGGCTGACAAAAGATACAGATACATCGGCCTTTCGATTTTATAAACTAGTAAAACCCTCAAAAAATTGTGAATGGGAATTAATATTAATTTTTGTAGGACGCTTTTTAGGGCCAAAACGAAAGTTCGTAAAAATGTACATTTCGCACATTAGCGTAAAAACAGCGCGTCCATGGTATATCTAAAGATTACTTAAAAATAGATAATAACATTAATTTAAAATGTAAGTGCCTGTTAATACAAAATACATAATCTTATTGATTATATAAATGCATTATATATTTATCGTTTGAGATGAACTTATTTAATCTTTTAGCCTTTTTTTTTTCATTTTCTTCTCCAGAATCGGTTTTACAGACACGCAATCCAAGCATTTAGAACGATATAGAGTGAAATCTGCATTTAACGAACTCAAAGGATTGAGAAAGGATATTGTTATAAAAAAATCGTCATAGACAGGGTTGAACACGTCATATTACTGATGCTGGGACACAGAGGGAAAATGTCATAAAATGCAGTATCATTGTAAGCAGATTTAATATATATTTAATATAAGTTTTATTATAAGACAGATAACATACACGGTAAGCATTTAAAAACGCCACATCTTAATAACTTTGATTCTAATATAGGTACAATTTACAGTAAAAATGCTCCGACTGTAATTGCAGGGGAGGTTGAAAATTAACAGAATAAATATCTTCTTCAACTTCCCCCTACCCCAACTTTCAAATAGCAACTCTTGTTATATACCATTTTAACCCGACTAAAAAATAAAAAAATTGCCCAAACAAAACTGAAATTGCTTCATACGTTTATGAGAAAGAGATAAAAATGTAGCTGCTATTTTGACACTTTCAAACAATACTAGAGAAAGACAGTGCTCGCTTTGACCTATCTTTGGATTGAATGAACTAATTTGCACTCTGGCTTCGCAAAAAATCATTTTTTTTGCATGTTGTTCATATGCATTATACCCTTAATATTCGTAAACAATTTCTTAATACGAAATGGGCGATTAATGCAAATAAACTGTTAAGGGGTATGATTATAAAAAAAAGTTGGGAACCACTACACTAGGAGATAACGATAAGATATGGAAATTGTTAGATGGGATTGTAGTAAAAAAATCTCTCTCTCCCATCCTAATCTTTTTATCTGTTAATATTAGAGGGACTACCACAAAAAAACATAAAATTTCTTTTATTTTTCTACTAGTGATAGATAATAAATGCAACAATAGTTTGAAACCGAAACCTTAAAAACCGAACTCTAATTATTGGTATTCAATTATAACTCTAAATTTGGGATTGAGCCATATGGCTAGTTCTTAAAAACAGGATATCCTACTACATTTACCAAATAATTTCTGAATTCCGAAAATAAAAAAATATATTTTTATTCTAAAATGAGGATATAGCACATTAAAAATAGGAAAGGGAATTAACGTGTGTACCTTTGAAGTGGCCTTTAATTTTTAATATGTAATTTTTAACAAATAAAATAAAGTAATAAAAATGAGAGGAAGAATATTATCGATGTTGTTTTTTATTTATAATTCACGTCCAAATGCTTCGAATATAAATTTTAAAATGGTAATTCTGAGCAGCTTTTGATTCGTGAGAATATTTTTCAATTTTAATATAGCTAGAACACACCTTTCACGATTATAGCATAATATAATCATTTATCGAATATTTCTGCGGTGGTTGATATTAATTTAACTAAGCTATCAAATGTCACAGATTACATAATTCTGGTAACCAATACCAATTAAAAGCATTTGCGGCTACTGCGGTCTTTTAATATCCTTGCGCCATAAATATAGGAACAATTAGCGTGCACGTGCATTTTTGTTTACGTTCAATCACTAAACTTGATCTTATCATGGAATTAGATTTTTTTCATTTAAATGTGGTTATTTAAATGTAGTTGAGAAAGTGCATTACAAAGAAAGTCATTATTTATTTCTATGGTGAAAATTGTTGGATATAATTTTTGAAAAAACAAAAAGTAAAGACTTGCCGCAAATGTGACAGGATATTATCACGACGTTTCAAGTAATTGAGAGTATGTTCTTTCCCGAGTAAAATTAAAAGCCCTTAATCTAGAAAGAATGAGAATGAGGGCTTGGGAGAGGTTTTCTATGATAGTTTTGTATTTCAGACCAGTGACGTAGCCATTTAAAAATTTTGGGTGGTCTTTAGTAGGTTTAAAGGCGATCTCGTGATGCGGTCTTAGTGTTTTGTGAGATAATGGGGGGGGGGATTGAGCCCGTAAGCACCCTGTTTCTACGCCCCTGACTCAGATACACGGTATTATCTGAGGAGTGAACAAGAACTTAATGGAAACTACTTACGCAATAATTTTGCATATGAAAAATCGTTTTCATTAAGATAAGAAGATAGGCGGTCGCACGGGTGGGGCCAGCGGGGCCACGGCCCCGCCTAATTATCGTGGCTGGCCGCCTAAGGCTCTGTTCAAAGATGGTCATCAGAAATTATGCCTTTGCAACTTTTTTTTACATTTGCAAAAAAATTTGAAATGTGTACACTGTAAAAATGAAATAAAATATTTACTCGTTACATTATAAAACTCATACTTAGTAGTAAGAAGGCACCAAAATTTGGTCCCGGGCCCCGCCTGGCCGAGGGCTGCGACCGCTTATTGATAAGAATGGTGAGTACTATGAGAAAAAAAAGTAACACGAATTTAAAAGATTGTTGATAAAATAAAGATAACGACGATAGGCTAAAAAACTTGCCAGAAAAAACTGGCCAACACTGAACAATCAAAAATATGATTTGAGTGAAAAAGAACAAAGCATGGTAGGAAAATATTCATTGGGAAGGTGAGAGTAATTTAAGTAATGCGCTTTTTGGAGAGAGTTGCCCATACAAGGCATGCATGAAGAACAGTCAAAGAATATTTTGTGTGGGCCAGATATGCATGAAGAGCAGTCAAAGAATATCTTGTGTGGGCAAGATATGCATGAAGAACAGTCAAAGGATATCTTGTGTGGGCAAGATATGCATGAAGAACAGTCAAAGAATATCTTGTGTGGGCAAGAATAAAGAATAGTCAAAAAATCATACACTTATAAAGGGACGGATATGTGACGAATGATACTGATATTAGAATCATTTATAAATGCGATAAAGTGAAAAACTTAATGAATCAAACGTATCTCCCATGCTTAAAGCATACAAATTAGGCAATGGCTTACGTTTAAGCAAGGCTTTACTAAAATGCAGTAATGCGTGTTTACACTTACTAAACTGAAATGCGCTTCAAGCCGGCACTCCGTATCATTCAGAATCATGTTTCGCGTGTAACATTAAAGCAAATTAATGATTGGTTAAATCTGGCAATCTGCAGTAATTGGCTGCGAAGAGCGAACGGCCATAACACTTAATTGCGTCGTCAAATTGCAAACCATTCCAAATTAATTAGCGGGTCGTTCATGTCGGTTACTCTGTCCACCCCATCTCCTAATTGTGATATAGAACGATCTCTGATAAAATATTAATTAATTTTTTAATAACATATATATATATATGTCTAATTAGGAATAAACATTTGTATAATATTTTGATAATATATGTATTTTATATTTTATAATATATAAATATTATAGTATAATAAAAATATTATGTTATTTTCAAATACAATAATAACAAAGTATGCACAGAACGGGGCTTACGCAGTTTTATAGTTGTAATACCTTTCTCAACTGGCATCTGTATTCATTATATTTTCTAAAAAGTGGCATATATTTTCTAAAATCTATCTATTTGCGTTACTATTAGTGTATTTATCATGCCACTTTAATACCGATGAGTTATTATATATATATCATCCGGTTTAATACAACATAACGAGAATTTCTTTCCCATACATTAGCATGACAAGTAGTTTAAACAATAAACAGTACAAAAATTGTCATCAGGTATTAGTAAATTTATGTACTGAGTATTTTTTTTTTAAATTAAGACTTCCCATATTCTATTTTATATCAGCATGCAATTTATATCTAAGTGAACATGTTAAATAAAGAGATTTCTGCTCTTTCGGTAGATAAAATAATATAATTTGGAAATTTAAAAAAAAAAAATTGAAATGAAAGAGTTGTACGTTACCAAATATCTGGGCTGTGAAGAATACATTCCTGTTAATGAAGTTGATTTCAGGTCTATAGAAACTGTTCACTAAAGAATACGCGCATAAAAATTTCAGATCTGTTGTTATATCTCCGTCTTAAATCATCACAAAGCAAAACTTTATTTGTTTAAAACTTCATTTGTTTTCGTCAGAGAAATGGCCACAGTCAACTTAAAGAAAGCGAAGTATTGGGCTGGAACATTTCCTGTGCTGCAAGTATGGGTGTCTAGTACTGTGCAGCAGTCTCTATCCAAAGAAGGTGCTCTAAGGGTATGGTACAATTCTCGGCGTTGAGAGAAGTGATAGCTCCAGCAGATCTCCACAACCCGTATTGAGTCTCTGCTCATTGCAGCGGACGAAATCTTCTAGGCTGAATCATGAGTGGTTTCCCGGCGCCATCTATCGGCGGAATCATCGCCCAGAATGTGCCTGATTGGGTATGGGGCACAAAATAAAAGGAAAGGTACTAGTACAGGCATTGTCTACCTGTACATCACGTTTTCCACGTTAACTCTTCAATGGGTGTTGCCATCGAATTCCGATCATATCTTGTGGAAGAGTCACGGCAGCAAACTGGCAGCTATTTGTTTGGCAATTTCTTCATAGGATCTTTAAATATCGGAATATTTTCTCTCTTATTTTCTTTCTGTTTAGCAAACAGATAACACACATGGTTGTATTTTTTTGTCAAAATTTCTTCTGATTGATTAAAGTCGCAGATATTTAAGTTCCGAAAATTATCCATGCATGTATTACCTTTTCATTTATTGTTACTACAAATAACAATTTCAATCTTACGTTATTTTATAAAAGAAATTATCCGTTTAATGACGGATTATTGCAGAATAGAAATAACATTGATAAAGAGATTAACCGGATAACAGTAGGTATAAAATAGGAATACACAACGCAATATGTAATTGACTAAATTATGCACAAACTGACATAAGTACATTTACCCTATATTTCATAACTTAATTGCATTTGTTTACTTAGTTTTACTTGCAAAATGTTAAACACTGGTAAGATATCAAATAAAATGCCAGAGATTTCGGACGCGCTAGCAGCAGTCCGTTATTAAAAGTAATGTCGTTGTGTTCCTGTCTTTTTCTATACTTGAAATTTTTAGAAAAAGAACCCTTTTCTTAGAGCAGTCACGCAGAAAAAAAAAGAAAGAAGAAACCAGTGGGAAACCAATACCAGGGCTCACATAATATTGCGCAATAGTTTTGATGTGTTCATGTCTTTAAACCATTAGCACACCATAACCCATGGCCATGTTTACGGCGTTAGCGGCCCTGGGCTAAACGGATTTTAGCGGCCCATAAAAATGGTTTAACTTACCCCAACGATAAAAGAACTGACCGGGATTTAGCATTACAAAAGAAAGCTCTT
>QLNU02014802.1:65934402-65951755 GCA_006491805.2 Dysdera silvatica
TGTCTTTGACAGCAAGACGTAAAAACCTTCTAATACTTCAATTTATCTTTCATAACCCATGACTATCTTTCATAACATATAGAATGATATAAAAATGTACCGCTATTTCTTAATAGGCACCATTTAAGTATTACGTAAGCACATTTTTGGCCATTTTATACTCCCTTTGTAAGAAAAAATAAGCAAATGCCGCCCCCCCCCTCCTCTTCGCCATACGTAAAATTTCGGTTCTCTAATTTTTTGGTATATGTTTTTGAAATAAGAATGCAATGTGTGATGCAAATTATAATACTTATTTACATTTTTATTGTAATATTGAGCACTTATTTATGTTTTTGTTGCAATATTGAGCACTTATTTATGTTTTTATTGTAATATTGAGTACTTATTTACGTTTTTATTGTAATATTAAGTACTTATGTGTAAGTTTGTTATAATATTAAACGCTTATTTATAAATAGAGAGTAATCACAACAAATTATCGCATTTAAAAAAGTTTTAATGCGCTGTTAATTGCTATTTTGGTGACATTATAAAGTATTTTGTTATATTTTTATTACTAATGTTTCCTATGTTGTAAGCAAATAGCGTGTAATAAATAAGAAGTGGATTTGATAAAATACATTTATTAAAAATAATACATTTATGATAATTTAA
This sequence comes from Dysdera silvatica, assembly GCA_006491805.2. Lineage (NCBI taxonomy): Eukaryota > Metazoa > Arthropoda > Arachnida > Araneae > Dysderidae > Dysdera > Dysdera silvatica. The sequence goes on from QLNU02014802.1 coordinate 65,935,060, forward strand.
AAATGTTAGTGGGGCCACGAGGAGCCAAGAAGGGGGGCCCTCGAGCGGAAAAATGTTGAAAGACACTGGTTTAAATAATTAAATATTTAACTGCGATTACGTGTATTTTAGATCTTCTGCTTGAAGTGTGTTGTAAATCCAAATGTTGCAGTTCTATCAGATCGGTTTTGCACTTTGGAATTATGTGTTAATTTTATAATTTTTTGCGTCTTACGTAAGCATGGTTCTGACTTCCCCTCCGTTTTCATTAAAAATAAGCACATTTCAAAAAACTCCTCCTTTCCCAAAGATGCTTACGTAATACTTGAACGGTTCCATATGTAGAATGACAGATGTGTTTCGCTTCTCTGATACGAAGAATGTTAGAAGTGAATCTCTTTCCTAATATGCAGATAGGCAGAATAATAGATATAGGAGTATCATTCCTATGTTATCAAATCATAAAGAACAGGGATCATGTGTTTGTGATACAATCTGCAACTTAAATTTGCTGATCTTATTTTTAAAACGTTAAAATTAATCATACGTATTGAAGATCATTATTTCAGCAAGAGCTTTTTTCCACGTCCGCCATTGTTATTTAATTTACACATAATAGTGTCCAGCAGTCTTTGACTTTCGGCTGCAGGCGAAATATTGTCGACACACCACACGGGCGCCAGATGTGCGACTAACATCTTCCCATGAATCATAGGTCATGATACATATACATCGGACTGTTAGATCCATCAATAATCACCAGATGGCGCTGCGTAAAGAAGGGAACTGTAAACAATGAATGTAGATGTAATAATCCCGAAGGACGCCCTCCATTTTTAGACCAAATTGTTTCTACAATCTACATGAATGTGCCATACTAACAAAGAGCTAACGTGTAGCTTTTAAATTAATTAACTTATAATAATTAATATAAAAAATTTATAAAATAATTACTACTCGACCTAGGATCGGATTAATATTTCATGGGCCCCTGAACAATGTTTGTCCTGGGCCCCTTTTAGTACAAATTTAATCAGCGTAATTACAGTAAGACCTGTATATAACGAGTATCTGGGGACCAACGAAAATGCTCGCTAAATCCGATCGCTTGTTAAGTTCGTTTCAGAATTTAAATTTTAAACTTCCAAAATAAAGTGGGTACGGGTAACATACTCGTATTTTCATGCAACGTGCATACAAAAACTCTTGAAATTCGCGGAAAACGTCAGGGAAATTCGCATAGCGATAAAATTATTGTCCTATTAATCAACGGCGTAGGCAGAAAGTTCATAAGGGAGGGGTTATAGGCTTAATGGGAGGGGTTACAGAGCTACAACTCATATATTCCTATGTTAAATATACAAAATTTCATTGCAATGGGGGGTTACAACGGGGGTTGAGAACGGAGTACAAACGAAACTACTGCAGGAACAGTGGTCGAATGGACTCCCGTTGGGTTCTTAACCTAAGCGACGCCTATGATAGGGTGAACATTGAAAATCCCCTTTTTAAAATAACTAATTAAATCTAAACACCCAGGAGCAGATAAATAGATAATTAAATAAAAAACACATACACTCTCTCTCTCTCACTATATATAAATATATGCTCAGATGTCGTTAAGTGTTTTTGTTTTTCGATATTCTGCCGCCTGTTATTTAATTTTTTCAGATGGAGTTGTACCTCCAATTATTTGTACACTGCGTCTACAAAATTATGACAGTTTAGTTAACGTTCAAGAGGAGACACCTCCATTCAAGAGAAGACACGTTCGTCCAAAGAAACCGTCATCATGGGCATAATAGGAAGTAAACAAGTTTCCTGGGCCATCCATTCATCCAGACAAAATCAAATTCTTTGTAACTTCTTTTCAAGAACTTTAAATTTAATTGTTTTTTATGTGACCAACGAAAATACTTGTTAAAAATGCCTGTTGAATTAACAAAGGTGTAAAATTTAAATTAATCTTATTTTTACTAGTAAAAACAACTCTTAAAAAAATTCTGAATATAAATAAGGCACTTATAATTAAATTCCTTTTCTTTTTAAAAGTAGGACCCCTTAACATACAAATCCACCTTTTTGTTTTTTTCCTACCTATCATATTTAATTTTTTAAACCCATTTTTAACTTGCAAACAAAATAATTTTGGCCAATCAGTGTACCTAAAAACTGCTATTTCGCTCCCTACAATATGGCTAATATCCATCAGCAACCGAAACCTATAAAAACTTAAGTTCAGACGAAATCCCTGGTCGAAAGAAAATAAATAAATCATCGCAGCAATAAATAGCCAACTCGTTGCACGTGCATAAATAGGTCAGGCCACACACGTGGGTCCAGTTCCAGACCACCACAATTGGCCAACAATTGCAATTTAGGCAGGCGAAATTGCCGTCTAATACGTTAACAAAAGCCAAATGAAAAAGTTGGCAATATATTGGCGAGAATAAGGATTTTAGCAGTCCTTATACAAAAAAAAAAAAAAAAAGTCTTCAAGATGGCGCTACTTTAAAAACGCTTACAAGTCTCGCTCCGAGAGAGAGAGAGAAATTTTGAAACACGAAGATGTAATTCAGACCAGGGGACCCCAACCTACTCCAAACATGGGCCATTAAGGGTGTAACATGTAAGTTAAAGTTATCTTTCTTTCTCTTCTATTAATCGATAAATTGTAAGTGCCTCCTCCTTCATTAAACTTATAATAAAATGTGCAAATTTTTCCTGGTGGTTTATATACCCCAGCACAATTCTCATAAAAAAAATGAGTAACTAAAAGATAAGTGAAAAATTGATAGTATGTAGAATGGTTAATAGCTCCAAATGCTTATATAAATGGCACTGTTATATTCTAAAGGAATTGGAAAATATATTATCGTGTTTATAATATAAAATAAAAGGCAGTAATTATTGAATAATTGTTTCATGTCTGTTTTAAAGAACCTGTTTTTTTATTTTGTTTATGTTTAACACACAACGCGTTTAGAAAAATAACCCTAGTTATTCACTTAATTTTTACGGTCTTGCATTTGAAATTTTAGGTAAAAGTCAACCAATGTTTACTAACCAGTATCAACGGGCAATTTACAAATTTATTCTGGATAAACAAATTTAATATTTAATGTTATGGAAATTGTGTTTTAATGTTCTCAAATAGTAAAAATTAAATCAATAAGTAAACTAACTAAAAATTTAACCAAACTAATTATAAAATACCTATAATAAATCATTTACATTTCATTAATTATAATTATAATATACTTCATTTAATTTTCATTAATTATTCTATTTCTTTCTAAATCATAAATAATATAAATAAATCTAATGAACAACATATTTCCCCCATAACATTATTAATGCGCTTAAATTGTATTTAATATTAACAAGTATGTGTTTGAAGTTTTATATAATGCTTTTTTTTCTTTCTTTTCATAAAAATTAGGGAGATGTAATTTTTCCAGGAAATTTTATTTTCGTTAATACAATTACATTTTTAATTAAGGGATATTTGTGGCTATTTTGTGATTTTTTTAATTGAACCTACACAATCCAATGCTCTTTTGTTTTAATCTCTCAGATAGTTTTAATGAAATAACATTTTTATCAGTGGTCACATTTTGACATTCCGTTAGATAAAGTACAGAAATTTGTATTACTACATTTCCAGTCGCATTTTAATTTTCAATTCTTGACTTATTCCTCCTTAGGTATGGAAAGGCATTTCATCTATGCTTTGATTCTATATCCATTAGCATCCAAAATTTTGTTTTAAATTAGTAGAGTTTGTTAACCGTATACTTTATAAATTTACATCTAGCTTTCGTCATGAAGAACTGCTCATCTGCAGTCAAATATTCAGAGGGTTTATAAAAACTTATTAAATTATAAATAAATTCGTCCCAAATTTCACAAAATGGGGAAAACTCGTTTGTTTCCAAATGCTTAAATCTTGTTGATTCCAAATCAAACCCCAAATACTTCATAATTTCTCTGAATCTACGACGCGACCTTGTCTGCTAAAAGAAAGGGGCCCCACGAAGATTTTCATAAGAAATCACAATTAATGAAATTACATCCATATGCTCCACCTGCACACAAAATTGTCAAAACATAATCAATTTCGTTGATAAACCCTGGTTGTGTTGGTTACGAAATCCCTCTGCTTTAGTACATTTTAAGTGTAAAAATGGAGAAAAAATTACGTATTTGGGGAAGAATATTTTGAATATTGGCGCAGTATAGCCCAGATGCTCTTGCGCCATAAAAAAGCCAAACAAACAAACAAACAATATTTTGAGTAGCAATTTCCGTTTATTACGCATTTTGAAAAGAACTATCCTCGTTAATTTTTTTTCTGAATCACTAAAACCAATTGAGGTATCAAGAACTCTCGGAATATATGTAATTCATATCATCATTATCATTTGGATCAGCATTTGGCTAATCAATATCAGATTTGTTTTCTAAAACCTATTGGAAACATTCAAATGTTTGTCTGGCCGGAGAAAACGTGGTCGGAAAGTCATTCCAAAGTTTACAATTTGACGCTAAAGGGCTGTTGTATCGAGTTTTAAGACCAACGGTATCGGTGGCGGATCCATGGGTGAATTCCGTAGGGAACTTCATCTCCAAATCCATAAACATATGGTGCGAAACAGTTATAACGAGTGCCGGTTATGCCAACTTTATTAAGGACTAACTTTTAGGGCTTTTAACGAAAAACCAATCTTTAAATTTTATTAATTTTTTAATTATTCGTTAAATTCGGGCCTAAACAAATTGTTTGCTAAAAGCCATTTATATGTACTGCGCTTAATCATCATACCAAACAAAATTTATATGTTCCTCGAAAAATTTGGAAACTCTCTAAATGCTGGTTCATTATATGTGGACCTATTGTATTTTACATTCCCCAAATTCCTCGCTGGATTCACATCTGATGTTATCTTCAGAATATATATATATATATATATATACCCAAACTCGAAAAGAAGAGGAGTAGGTACAAAGATGTATGGTACTCCCAACCTCAGGATTTAAATGAGAAAACTTACGATTAAATTTGGCGGTCAAAATTGCGGCTCGTGGCGTTTACAGGTAAAATTAAAAATATCTGAATCGTTTTTATTTTTTAGCGTTTGGCAATTTATGAATAATATGCAAATTTAGTTAGGAAAAGGCATAAATTTTCAAAACTCTTAAGAATTGGTTCTATCAAAAAATACAGATAGAATATGAAAAACGGTTAAAATTACCGCTGTGCCGCTTTTAGTATTAAAGGGCAATTACAGATAAAATTTTGAAAAAAAAATATTATTTGGTAAATAAATATTTAGTAGTTCAAAATTATTATAGATTTGTTTCAGAAAAGTTTTTCCGCTGGTATGGTTTAAATTATAATTTTTATTCCCAGACATCTTTGAATATTCTTTTATTTAATTTAATTGCTTCACAGCTATAATTACGATCTATTCCACAGAAAAATTTTCCAACAAATTTTATTTAAAACAATTATTTTCCAAATTATTTTACGAACATAATTTAATTTAAGTGAAGCGCAAAAAAGTTCGACTCTATTTAAAATTGGAAAATATTGAAAATATTGCCCCAAAGCGGCACATTTTTAAAAAGTTCAATAGACATATATTACATTTGAGTGCCTTCGAATTTGAACGTCTTTTCGAGCAGAGAGAATTTTTTCGTTATATTCCCATTAGTATTTTACTAGGCTTCAATTGCATTCTTGAATGCTTGAAATAATTTGAACGTTAATATTGCAAATATTTTAAAAAAGATTTTTGAGAAAATCTACCTTTCTAATGAGTTTTACTTTTAATACTTCCCAATATTAAAAAAATGAAATTGAAACTACAGATAGGCGTAATAAATATTTCATTTTCGGAACGTTAAGGGTATGTTTTTGTATTTTTTAAAATTTTTGCCTGTTGCCTCCTTCCCTTGTAATTTCCCCTTTTCCCATGTGCTTGCCCCATAATTATCTTACCACTTCCTTATCTTCCTCAATGTCATTTTCCGAGTACTTTGGTATTACAATTACGAATTCATTTCCATATAATTATAAACGCTTTTCTTCCTGAAGTTGTCATTAATTTTACGAGAAATTTTCGCCTAAGTTTGGTTTAAAAAAAGAAAGTTATTTTTATGATTTTCCAAGGTAATTTTAAGTCCGAATTTTATGCAAGCATTGTTATCAGCCAGGTACGCTTGAGTATATGCAAAATTATTATTCAAATTCATGTACAAAATTATACAAATAAAGAAACACATATACATCTTTCATAATCGCCAGAAAATTTTTACCAAATTTTCGCAAATTCTTATTTTTTTGAAACTGTCAGAATAACACATCTATCATACATTCCAAGCCTCTTGGATGGCCCTTTTTCTGTTATAAAAAGCGTGAAGGCCCGTGGGAGTATCCATTGGAGAAAACACCGATGTTACAAAATAGGTTCAAAATAGGTAATAGTTTATAAAAGAACTTTAAACACTTTCACTAGAGAAAGAGGAAAACTTGCGTTTTCGCTAGCTTTCATTGCAACTAGCGTACTTGGTCGCAAAGGTTTCAAAGTCCGATTCAGCACTGGTCAATGAAAAGAGTGATTCCATTCAAAAGCAGTTCCTTTCAGCAGAGTTGAACGAGCCTTTTATATATATACGAGGAGACTTAAGAAAGAAGAAATAGCTTCTCAGCACATCCGGACATGGCTGTCTAGTCTAGCTCTACTTACGAGAAGAGCTCTTTCTAATCCATTGCTCCTTTCATCACCAGATCTTTCAGGCGAATGTTGTATATATAGTTCAAATATGACCGTATACGGGACCGATATTATTATTATTTACAACATTAAATTTCTCAGTGAATGGAAGTATGGATATAATGTTTCCATGCGATCCTTTCAAATAATTGAATAGCAAAACCCATTATGTTAATACGTAGGGTTTCGATAAAAGACTTTAACCGAATGCTGAGAGAGAATGGTAATAATATCTCTTAAATGTAGGATTTTGATACTATTAGCGAATTTTCAAATATGATAGTGAATCGATATTAGGTTTCTATATTTTACATGTATAAAATATCATTACGTGTGTAATACATTATCGCATATATAAAATATTTATCGTGCATAACATATTGTACATTATATCCTTGCACGTACTTATTTTTACTTGCATGTCATGAAACTGTGCGTGGGCCATTCCATAGTGACTAACGTAACATCCAGAATAAAAATTTAGACTGCAAAAGGCCGTTTAATATCCCTTATTAAGTTCAGATTATAAGTTGAAATTATTGGATAAAATATTACTTATTATTTGTCACAGAAAAAGTTTCCCCAAAGCTCAACAAATTATTTTGGAAGCAGATTTAGTTTATGTGACTAACGTAACACAAATGCAACCTATGAATAATACCTTCTTTTTTTTTAACTGTTACTTTCTCTGAAAATAACTGCCCCTGGAATTCAATTTATATGTGCATTTCATAAATCGTATGTGTACTTTTAATTTTTGACAAGAAATTACATATTTTTCATTTTGGATTTTTTAAATAATTGTTTTTATAAAAAGTGGTATGTAACTAACATAGCCTCTGATTTCAGCAAAGTGTCAATTACACAAACGGGGCTTATGCTTGGTTTTATGGTACAAATTATTAAGTTATCAGAAATGATGAAAAATTTATTAGACATTTTGTTTAATGTTGTTTAAGTGTTCCGTTATACGATTTGTAAACATTTCTGATGTTCTCCATATTTTATTTTGATACTGAAAACGGCAGGTTTCCGTGAAGAAAAACTGGCCCCAAATTATGAATATTTTCTAAATTTCCTCAATATTATCCGATCTTGGCAATTTAAAGATACCATAAGACATCCTCACAAATAATAGCATTCTGTACACATCTTTTGTCTCTTAGCTGATAGCACATCCAATATACCAGTTGTTGTCGTAGTACACAACATTTCTCATTTTCAATTTCTTTCCACTCGGTAATAAAAGTCATCATCATCTGAAATAGCGACAATTTGATGAACATTGCTTTTGTAACCAAAGTGTTTTTAAAAATTCTTTAGTTACATGGGAATCAGCTAACTCCTTCACATCCCTTAGTAGGTGAAATGGCTTTTGATCAGCAAGAACTATGCTATCTAATAACTTTTGAATTTTCTTGGACTGGTTCTTGCAGTAAGCATTAGCTATAACTTGCTTCAATTTGCTATACGGACTTTCAGCTGGAATCGCGTTAGCCAATTCTGGCAGCTGAGCCAACATGTACAGAGCGTACAGAACTAACACTACTACATGTACAGAGCTAACTAAACTAGTGTACTTGGTTATTTCGGATGCAATATTATTAGTATAAAAAAAACGCTGCAATTCACTAAAACGAATGTGCATGTTTTCTTTTCGAAATTCCGGTATTTTAACAAAAATACGGTTTAGCTGATGAATTCACCTAATTTACCATTCTTAAATAACTAAAAAAATTATTTTTCAAACGTGAGAATTGTTATTATACATCCAGGTAGGTTAGATCTTAAGAAAGACCAATTTGAAGTATCTTGATTGACTTAGTTGGAATTAAAATGCCGACACATACTAACGTTGATGAAGTTCAGAATATGAATGATTCGTTATTTCGGGTTAACAGTTAAAGAAGTAATTATTGAAGAAATGCAACAGTACCATCGATTTCAATTAATATTTATTAGTGCTTTAAACGTTTAACTAAATTCATCAATACGCACCAAAACATAAAGTGTTTCAAAGTCAACAATGGAGTAAACGAGTACGCTTATTTGGAAGTGCCTCCGAGAACAACGTGGGAGCGTTACAGCAGTCTGTTGAAGACTCATTTGATTTTAGAATTCAGAAAACAATTACACAAACTGTTGCCAAATATAAAAAGTGAAATTATAATTATACAAAATATTTTGCCAGATACGGAAGGTGAAATTATGTACATTTGGAAAACGTCAAATAAAAATAAAACAACGTGGTATTTTGCCAATTTTAGAAATTGAAATCATTAATTTTGTTTCCCTTGCGTTTCTAAGTGGCAACAGTTAAGAAAGCCTGCGAAGTGAACATGGTGTTTCTATTGTGGGAGCCCACAAGGTAATTCAATTGTTTAGAAAATAATCCTCTCCCCCAAAATAATTTTGGGGAAGACCCTGCTTAGAACAAGAAGTAAATATTAACAAAAATTGAAATAATTTAGTAATAAAATTTGGAAACAAAATGAACTCCCATAATTTTGCATAAAACAAGTAAAATGTGTTCGTTATTAACGTAACACAGCATAATGTTACATTAGTCACACAACAGAGTTATGTTAGTCACGCATTTTTTGGGTGTTTCTAGTTGAAAATTGTAAAATATTATTTAATCATTCCTTTTTATATATAAGCTATTAACAACGTTACCAATTGGATTAGTAAATTATGCTAATAAAATAAATTATTAGAAAAACATGATGTTAATATGAATAACGTACCATTTTTTCAGCACTGAACAAATTTAAGCCTAATTCAAAATCTATGGGGAATTTTAATTATCTGAAACTTCACATTGTTTACTAAAACAGCAAACTATGAGAGAACTTAGAGTTTTGAAATAAATTTATTTGTGAAAAATCTACAATCCCCTAAATATTGCTTGTATACGGAAAAAAACGTACCTAAAATATCTTATCATGTGTTTCTTCACTATTTTAGTGAAGAACACATGGTGTTAGAAGTTTCATGTGATAAGTGTTGCCAGAATATTAAAATTTGTTCCATTTTGCAATGATATATGACAATGTAGTGTTGCCATAATTTTGAAAATTAGTGTTCAGGTTGACATTTGTATGGAATGGCCCACGTACAAATGCATCCACGTTTATTGGTTAAAAATACTGAGCGCTTTTAAATGATTGCGAGATTTATTAATATATATTATAACATGTTATACAGTTCAACATTTGGTATTCGGTAATTTTTTCATCAAGATAAATTAACTTTTCCGCTGACATATTTCATCTCTTCGACATGGTTATACCTATGGTTAAAGGGAATAACTGGTTAAGTATAAAATCGCAATTTTTCGGGGCGGCACTTTTTTACCTTAGAACTTTTCTGTATATAAAGTTTTTGAAAAAATAAATTTGGTTGACATCAATATGACTCAAAGTTCGAAATCTAATAGTTTGAAGAATAATTTGTTTGCTGAAACAGTGTGCACTGAAAGCTCAGTACACTTAATTTTGCCATTTTGTTGACATAACTACTTACTTCACGTGACTACAGATATATTTTCTGATATCTATACGTGATATAACACATAGTTTACGAAAATGGTGCACTATTTGACATATCGGATTGGGTTATATTTAAGGAAGTCGAATGCTTCAGAAATTTATATGTAAAAATTAAAAATTTTACAAATATAAATGACGGAATATGAAATAAATATATTTACAGAGTGTAGAAAATAAAAAATTAAATTAACATTATTTCTTATGCTCATTCGTAAGCAAATTGAAACTTAAATATTTATACTGATAGTTATAGAAAGTAAAGCTTTGTAATCATATTTAAGCGTATCCTATATAAAAAGGTCACCTACATTAAAAATAAAATATTCCATATTTAAATATTAAGCTCTAAAGAATAATTAATTCACAGAAACCTGTACGTTTAAAAATTCTTCAGTTCAATTATATTTTTCAAATTACACCATGCACTTCAAATACCAAAGAGTCATTTTATCAGCTTGTAGTTTCACAGGGGAAAACTCTAGAGTTGTTAAGAAAATTGACAACTCATGGAGGTATTCTCAGTTCTTATTTCGATACACAATACGATTTCAAAGTTTTCCCAAGCCACCCATTGCCCTAAGATAAGAGCTATTGGGAGGAACACTGAGAAAAGAGGAACAATCAACTTAGCACCTAAACTTGGACCCCAAATTCTTCGCGCTCTCACCTCAATTTCATCAATTCTGGGTGTAATCGTCGCCCTAAGATATCGGAGGCTCATAACGGAAAATCGTTACGGCTTAGTATTTCTCAAATTTCCGGTCCGGGCCTGAAAACTGCAATTTTTGGCGATCGTTTCCTTTTAGTCGTGTTGCCGAGCGCAGTAGATGCCCGGGAGCTACGATAAGACGATGGCCTCCTGGGCACCACGGATGACACGCTGTTGGGAGCAAAGAATTTGATAAACACGTTCTTATTCATGAGTCTTATCTATCGCTTATTCTTCTCTTGGGTGCTGTATCTTTACGGAAGTACACGTATTCTTTGATGTCGAAAAGGAATGCTTGCCGAAACGAATGCAGAAAAATTAATTCTGCCATCACGAAGTTTGAAAGAAAGGGCGGTTGTTTTGAAATATACATTGACATTATGCATTTTAATTAGTTTGACTGCTTTCTATTTATATTATTGGATCTATTAGCCATTAGCGTATTTAATTCTATTTATTGAAAAAAACAACGCCTTCTACAAAATATCCAGTCAGAGTATAGCTCCTGTATCATCTCAGGAAGCAAAACGTTTAAAATTTCCTGGACGACCAAAGAAACCAAATTTAATCTAGTGATGTGATTTCGCTGAACAACATTCTTTGGATTGGCCTATTAAACTATGGTGTTAATGATGATGTTCTTTTCAAGGGTTGCAGCTATTTTCAGCAAATAAAAGGTAGTCCCATGGACTACTCATTCTACACTTCTCTTGAGAAACCGTTTTTGCACTTCCATGAAGTAAAACGTTTAAATCTCGGAATTACTTCATCCAGGTATGCTAATGTCATTATCGTTTTCAACTGCCCCGAATTTCTTAAACTGGATTTGATAACTTTCCCCAACGAGTTAGAACTTAAAAAGAAAAGCAATCACAGCCATATTGCCAATTTCTTAGATCTACATATAAGAAGACTTTTGCCAACATTGCCATTTAAGACAAAAGAAATGTCTTTCCTTTCTAAGTCGTCATGTTATCATGGGTCATCATGTAATCCAATTTTAGTTTTAACATCAGTATATTCAACGATATATTATTATTACACAAATTCTAAGATTTAATAGAATTTGCAAAAATCACACTGATTTTTGCCTTACTCCAAAACCCCTTAGACAAATACTTGTTGATAATTAGGTTCCAAAATACTTCTAGGAATCACTTATTAAAAACGCTGTTTTCTCTCTAAAAAGATCTCCCATTTTTAGCTATTTTTAAGCTCTTTTTGCTATTTTCAAACATTTTCTTGCTTTTTGATCACAACTTGTCAATACTTCCTCCTGTTGTCCACTCTTAATTTTAAGCCTTACCGATATTGAAGACTCAACATTTACCGACCGATAGTCTAGTCATTACGAGCAGGTCCGTAATGCACGGTTTTTCCTTCAGTTTAATTTTAATTTGTTTTCCAACAGGTTGTTGGGAGGCATAGTTTCCGTTTTGGCTTAGAGATAGGAAATTATACAGAAACAACCTGTTAATTATGAAGCACCGTGAGGGCCTCCTTTGATAACCACTTCACACGTGTCTCCAAAAGAATTTTTCATTGATAATCTTCTTTATCACCTTGGTTCGCTTTAATTTTAATCAAATGGACTTCAATCCACATTTTTTTAAATCAATCCAAGGATATTTTTCGTTGCTCCATGTGGCGTTTTTCATCTCAGCTCTGCGAAAATTATCTTTGCTCCACGTGGTGATTTACGTCTCAGCTCTGGTATGGTGATAATCCTTTTATTTAATATTATTATTATTATTATTATAATTATTATTTGAATGTGGCTTTCATTATTATTTTATCTTATTCAATAGGTTTGTTTGCATCGCTTTTTTAATATGTTTTCTTCATTTGTAGTAGTTTTTTACTTCGCTACTCATTTTGATATTATCCCAAATTTTCTTTCTGTCCTCCCCTAAAAAGATTTTTCCAATATGTCTACATGTATCTTATGAACATATATAATTTTATAATCATTATGATATATATAATAGGGAATTATACGATATTTAAACTATTGAAGCTATTTACAACTATTTAAATACCGAAAAAATATATATTATCATATTAAAAAAAATTTCTACATTTAATGATAGTTTGAGTGATGCTATGTTTAAATTTGCTTTCTTGCGTTCACAAATGAGCGCAGAATTAAAGTTTCATTAATCCATCTGATTATTTTAATTCGAATTATTTTAATTCTTAAATAATTTCTTTTGGTTGGAAGAATCGTATCTGTCTACCCCTTAATTTGTAAAGAATAGAGACATTTATCCAATTGAAACAAATTTAATATTCTTTCGTAACTGTAAGGTAAAAATACAATTTCCAATTAATTTTAATTAATACAGTTAGTCTTATGCAATTCCTTTTAAAAACTTTATGAATATATTTAATCGCATTAATAATTGGTAGAATTGTGTAATCTTAAAAAGTGAGTAAATCCTCTGTAATTGCAAGGAATAAAATACTCTTAGTTAACTGCAAAATATGGAGGATATCTACTTCATAGCAAGCGATGCGATTTTCATAAAATCGCAAGAAATATATAAATTCTACGTAGCTACAAAAACAGATAAGAAATTGTGAAGTTCCCACTTTTTATATGAATGTTAAATAAAGGCAAAACCATAATCCTAATTGATGTTTTTGCCTCTGCTTTTTCAGCAATGAAAGTTGAATGTTGAATCGCAGGCAATGAAAAGAAATAAAATGATAAACTTAATAGAGCTTCAGATGAAGAACGAAACGTGGACAAGTCTCTCTTATTTTGTTTCTCCTTCTCATGAGGTAAGACTCTGATGACATTCTAAAAGAAAAGACGCAGTGATTCAGGCTTGATCAATTCACCATGACAGCGTTATTTATAACATCAGGGGAAAGTTGAAATTCCCCATTATCATGATGCCGCCAAAAAGATAGAGTTGGGACGTTATGAGAAATGCACCAATTACTCTTCCATTCAGCGGAATAGATAATGGTCAGTGACTTCCTTTGAATTCGGAAAGAAAGTGCTGTTGACGCAAGCAGAATTTTTTCAGTTTCTCTGCAGAAAAATTTTAAAAAAAAGTGATCAAATTATAAAGTTCTTTGCTACACAACAACTTGAGTGAAAACTATACTATTGTGTGTAGTTCTTTAAGAAGAAATTTATAGAAATGGGTGAGTTGTGAAAAATCATTATCTTTCCGAAAGGTCATGTAAAAAATGTAAAGTGTAATTTTTAGAGTTAACTAAATATAATAGAAATAAGATGCAAGCTACCAGAAATTTACATACAAAAGGTTAAACACTGGTAAAATAGCAAATAAAAAATATCCCCCCCCCCACCAAGATTTCTGCTGCGCCAGCAGCAGTCCTTCTTCTGGAGTAATGACCATGTTGTGCTTCTGCCCCTCTTTATACTTGATGTTTCAGAAACACTCTTCATCAGAGCCATCTCATGGAATGGAAAACCCCAGTGGGAAACAATTTGAGGCCTCGAATAAGAATCATGGAAAAACCCTATCGGAACCAACGAAACATGTACTGCGGGGCACCTAACATTGGGAGATTCCCATGCATTTCAGCATGATATATATTTGTAAGTTTTGGGATATGATTGTGATATATTAATGGATTTTCCATGTACACTGAAGTGCCAGAAAAACTGGTACAGGCGTGCGTATGCAAATAACGGAGCTTTGCAACCAATCAGCGTAACGCGATGTGGTCGACAGCACCTATATAAGGCAAGAGATGCCTGGCAAAGCTGTTAGATCGGTTCTTGCCGCTACAATGGCAGGTTATCAAGATTTAAGTGATTTTGAACGTGGCGTTATAGTCGGCACAAGAGAGATGGGACATAGCATCTCCGAGATAGCGACAAAATTTGGATTTTCGCGTACGACCATTTCACGGGTATACCGTGAATATCAGGAATCCGGTAAAACATCAAATCTCCGACAGCGGTGCGGCCGGAAAAAGACCTTGAAAGAACGGGACCTTCGACGACTGACGAGAATCGTTAAACGAGATAGACGTGCAACACTTCCTCAAATTGCCGCGGATTTCAATGCTGGGGCATCAACAAGTGTCAGCGTGCGAACTGTTCAACGAACCATCATTGATATGGGCTTTCGGAGCCGAAGGTCCACTCGTGTACCATTGTTGACTGCACGGCACAAAGCTTTACGCCTCGTCTGGGTCCGCCAACACCGCCATTGGACTGTTGATGACTGGAAACACGTTGCCTGGTCTGACGAGTCTCGTTTCCAATTGCATCAGGCGGATGGACGTGTACGGGTATGGAGACAACCTCATGAATCCATGGACCCTACATGTCAACAGGGGACTGTTCAAGCTGGTGGAGCTTCTGTGATGGTATGGGGCGTGTGCAGTTGGCGTGATATGGGACCCCTGATACGTCTAGAGACAACTCTGACAGGTGACAGGTACGTAAGCATCATGTCCGATCACCTACACCCATTCATGTCCATTGTGCATTCCGACGGACTTGGACAATTTCAGCATGATAATGCGACACCCCACACATCGAGAGTTGCTACCGAGTGGCTCCAGGAACACTCTTCTGACTTTAGACACTTCCATTGGCCACCTAAATCGCCAGACATGAACATTATCGAGCATATCTGGGATGCCTTGCAACGTGCTGTTCAGAAGAGATCTCCACCACCTCGCACCCCTATGGATTTGTGGACTGCCCTGCAGGATTCCTGGTGTGAATTGTCTCCAAAATACCTTCAGACATTAGTCGAGTCCATGCCACGCGTCGTGGTGCGCACTTCTGAGGGCACGGGGCTACACGATATTAGGTAGGTGTACCAGTTTTTCTGACACTACAGCGTAATTTGTAAATGTCTCAAGATTCCAAGAAGAGTCTATTATTTTTGTTTGTGATGTGCCGGTGTAGTATTTTTGTTGAGTCCCAGTCGGGTTCGTGTCCGTGTTGTAAAGCGTGTTCTGCCAGACGTGAGGCTATGTCTCCTTTCGCGAGTGCTTGTTTGTGTTCTTTTTTTCTTGTTTTGATCATTCTTTTTGTTTGTCCTATGTAATGTTTGTTGCAGTCTTTGCATGGTATTTGGTATATGCGCCTGTGAGATATTCTAGTGGAACTGGGTCTTTAACTTTGGTGAGTTGTTTACGAAGTGTTGTGACAGGGAAGTAGAACCTTTTGATATTTGCTTCCCTGAAGATGTGAGAGATTGCATTGGAAATGTCATGCATATATGGAATGGATATGCGGGTGTGAGATGTATAATTTAAATACGTGCTATTGGGTGTATAATTTCTGAGGATGAATGGTTTAGGGAAGGGGTCTTCAAATTTTTCAGCCCAAGAGCCAATTTGCTTATTCGCGTGGACCCGTGGGTCGCACATAATAAATAATCATATTACCGATATTAGGACTGAAAACAGGCGGTTCAAGGGGTGCGCATCCT
The DNA here is from genome assembly GCA_006491805.2 of Dysdera silvatica. NCBI lineage: Eukaryota > Metazoa > Arthropoda > Arachnida > Araneae > Dysderidae > Dysdera > Dysdera silvatica. Next base: position 65,951,513 of record QLNU02014802.1, read on the forward strand.
GGATCAGCCTTTGTTGATATTTTTTCCTTAAGCCTCTGTATTAGTTTTGCGTGCCCACACAAAAATATTTTCAAGGTTCGCGTCTGTGATCGAATATATATATACAATCGAACTCATTCAATACGATTAGGGCTAAAACGAGTAAACTGCCTGTTAAGTTTGGTTCACTATTTAACTACGTTAAGAGCTTCACGCTTCTTACGAGCACAAATGTAGAATTTTGGCTAATAGGAAAAAAATATC